>RDPX01000318.1:60466-76920 GCA_003991215.1 Morbakka virulenta
TATTATATTATATTATATCATATTATATTATATTATATTATATTATATTATATTATATTATATTATATTATATTATATTATATTATATTATATTATATTATATTATATTATATTATATTATATTATATTATATTATATTATATTATATTATATTATATTATATTATATTATATTATATTATATTATATTATATTATATTATATTATATTATATATTTATGTTCTGTATTGGGAAATAGTCGGACCCCCAAAAAGTCTATTCATTTGTTAATCGTCAGCGATTGAGAAAAGTCAATGACGTACTAGATGGTGTCTGTGTAGCGCTACACTGTTTTTTTGTCAACTGTTGTCCATGGACTAATGCCATTCAGTCCATAGACTTTGTTTGACTCAGACTGTTTCCCAATATACAACACAATTTCCCCTAAGTATATATTGAATGCTCTTCATTTTTCCAAAAAGTTTATTTGCTGCAATACACGCTCAATGACACAAAACCATATTTGGTTTTATTACTCCAGTAACCACAAAAATTCACAAGATGTCTTCCCGACCTAAGATATTCCATTTTTTCTAATACTCTTACTCCTTTAACGTTAACTGGATCAAAACCTTAACAAATGGGTATTATACTAATACTAATATAACGGAATTCAGCAGGCTAAAAGTTTACAAGTGGTTTTTATACTAATTCTTGCAATGATTTCAGTCTATCAAGAGATTTAAGTCTTACAGAATTTGCATTCTATCGTGATTTCAGCTGGCAAATATTCGAAATTTCAAATAAATCCACACAAAAATTTTTTCTTGATTTTGCCCACCGCAAGAATTTGTAGCCATATTTTTCTTTCTATCGCAGTTTGCTAATATAGAACGCTACTCAATAGTTAAAAATACATAATTTGGCTTTGTAAAATTATTTACAACTTGCTCCGTGTATGAGATCCTCTTGAAATTGTCTAATGGCATATCTTTTTTTTCTGCTGGATAGCGTTTTTCAGTGCAAGATTGCCAAACAACTATTGCGAGGATGAGCTTGGATTACCTTCTTTTCTACTTGCTCTATTTCTCTCTCCTTTGCTTGGTCTTGATGCAGTCAACACAGATCTAAGAGTTATCTCACTATTTTCCAGGGGATTTAGTGTGTAACCAGTTGGGTGTAATGTTTAAGGCAAATAAATTATCTCTATTGTTTGTATATACAAAAAACGAAACCGTCTTTTCAATTCACCAGTTATAAAGTCCTTACCAACTGGGGATCCTTTATGATTAAATATAAGTACAGTGAAAAGGAAAATTCAAAAAGAGGGAAAAGGTAGAATGTCTTAAAATTGTCCAAAATGCACTGGTCAGTACTCATTAAAAGAAAAAAAATTAAGACAAAAAGCCTTTCAAAAAAAATTTTAAAATTAACTCAGGAAATAACATTCTAATTTGCTACATAAAAAAACCAGTAAATTTTTTTATACTCTCTTTATGACATTAATTTCTTTTCCTCTTTTAACTAATCTGTTTTCATCGCTTCTTGCATAATAATTAAGAACGATTTCATACTTGTTGTGCCTGAACTGATGAGTTTTTATTCTAAATATATTTTAAATAATTTTACATTGAAGTTCTTGCTTATTATGTTAATTTTATCTAATCTAATGTTCCCCAATACATGCAATAGATTTTTTGCTTCTGTAAAAAAACTTCTTTCTCGCAGACTTAGCCGCTTAACGTTTATTAATAAAATTGGGAATGAATTTATAAGATGGATCCTCTTTGTAACAGGTACTTCGAGATTAGTGATCTGATAACAAAGTAAGGTTCCAAATTGGGTCATCTAAGATCTGCATTGAATCTTCGAAGCAATAACTAACTACAGATATACATCTGACGGTAGAAGAATATATATAATATACGATATATATAATATATAATATATATTATATATATAAAAAATAATATATGTAAAATATAATGTATATAACATATGATATATAATAAATAATATACATATATATCATATATATATATACGGTTTACTACCATGAAATGAGAAGTAATTACGTTTAAAGTTAAGGAATTATTGATACCAGTAATATTACACAAGATAGACTGACATTTGGAGAGAGTATAACCTTGTTTGTTCATTAGAAGACAAATAAAGTCCAATGTTAACAAAAACATTCCCAATTCAAATAAATCATTTAAATTTTAATTTTTCTGTTAACCTATGGAGAAAAAAACTTTTTTAAAACTAATCCCTACTTAAAGAAGATAAAAATGATATTAGTTTATACAAAGTAAATAAAGAAATTCGGTCTATTTCCGATCCGTCTGCGTGGTTCAATGTAAGTTGAATATCTTGCTTAAAATGTGAATGGAATAAGGAACGGCTTGGTTAAAATACACTTGTACTAATCATTCAAGCTACGACCTCTCTAAATATCTACTTCCACAGCAATTAAGATCTGTTTTAACATTTACATAAAGGAGGGTATGAATCTTATTTTGATCCTATCTTGATCAAGGCCAAGTCTTCCGCGGACATTGTCGTGATAGATAATGGACACGTAAAGAACAATGCTTTCGCGTTTACAGTTCTTTTATATTACGATATGGCATTTTCAGCCTTAAAAATACGAGAAAAGTAAACGAATTGCTACATTCCTTTTTATAGGAAAGTTGTTAGAATAAAATCTACCGGTGAAATTCCGAAAAATAAGAAAACAAAATACTGAATTGAAAGCCCCTGGAAACGTTTGGATTTTATTTAACACGACCTATAATTCACCATGAAGCTTAGCGAACATCATGTGTGAAGACTGTAAGAAAAATGGCTTTAATGAGACATGTTGCAAAAATGCTTTTCCCTGTAATATTTTATTACTTTTTTCCTGAAAAAGAACATTCGTAGTGAAAATAAGCAGAAAATTTTCAAACACAATAGGCTTTCAAAAATTTTTTTTGTTGGTTAAAAGCTTTCCAAAATTACAAAGCACGTGTAGTAAAAGGTGTAATAAAACATTTTCTGTAATTGGAAAACTTTTCAATAAGTAATCAGTCAATAGCCAATTAATCTCAAACAGCTGAACTGTTATCCAACTTTCAAAACTCAGCTGTTCTAGTCCATAAAACCCCAAAATAATAAAATAGGCAGAAGTATAGTGCTTTTTATTTATTTTTCAAACAAGTCCGTTTGTTAAGGGTTACAACATCGTATTTTGAATAATTGGTATTTGGCAAACATAAAAAGTAACGTGCACCTTGACATTTCAAAGTCATATTCAAAACAAGTTTATTTTAGTTTTCCTTTAACATTCAAATGCTAAAATAATAATGAAAACTCTTCAACAGGTCTTGGAATCTAAGTCATATCTTTTTTCATTTGTTGTAGTAAAAATAGCCGATATGAACACAAGGGACTAGAAGGTAATAAAAAGCAAAGACCAGATACTTTAAGCAACTCGAAATATGAGCGTATATGCCTAAATCTGCATATATTCGGAAATCTTTTACACCTAAAACTCTTACAAGAGTAACCTTAATTTTCATGTTTATCAAGAGATCTCATTCTATATTATTGGTTGATCAACAAATTAGACTTTGTAACGATCAATCGGTTCACTCACATTGTACCACCCTAAATTGCCATGTGTAACCAATGTTTAAACGTCACGGAAGACTAGATTGTTCCGCTTGTCAGTTTTAATTTTAAAGCGTGTGGAAGTTTTATCCTAACCTTCATCTTCTCTTATTACCTCTTCTCTATTATCTACTGTTCTTCTAGATTGGCGCCGCTATTACGGTACTTAACTACCTACGACAGAGGAAGACTAATACTTCGATGCAAGAGCCCCATAATAAATTTTTATTTGTTCTCATTGGCTACATAGACCCCTAGCTTTGTAATTTAAAAAAAAAGTTTAAAGTACGCAAGGTAAGGTACGCAAATTAGTTTACATGTAAAAGCCGCACCCGTTATTTTAAACATAGATTTGGGTTCTCTAATGCGGATATTCACAGTAAAATATTTCTTACATTACGTTATCCCATTGGACATTAAGCATCAAAGTAGTCTTAGTTTTTCAAAAATAGCATCATTTGGAGCTGTAAATTCCAAAAATGTTTATTTCGCAGTCGTAAAACATTACTTATGAAACAGGTCTTGTGAAAAGTCATTACAAGGATTTGAGACCATCAGACATAGTTCAATACGCTCTTATTTGTCAGGTCCGTGCAAACAATTCTGGTATGAGTTGTAGATAGTTGTTTGTGCATGCGAGTAACATGTGCCTAGCAGTATGTATTGTTACTATGGACTTAGACATCTGATAGAATATTTTATACATACGTAGATATAATAATGAAATATACAGAGGCAGAGACACAGAGTTGTAGCCTACGACAAGGACCTGCGAGTTCATGACCTTAACTTATTCCGGCATGTCCCTTCATTATCTTCTCATAAAAAATCGACAAAAATAAACCTTCTTATGTAGCTGAGAACTACCAAATAATCTATGATCAGACACATGAAAACAAGCTACTTTTAACTGAAATACGATTGGCAGGAAAAGATGAAACTTACCTTCTTACATGCAACAGAACCTGGGTTTACAGACGTAGCAGTCTCTTATGTATCTTTATCAGGCTAATCAATGTCACACAGCTCTTTTAATCCAGTCTTCCTCAGTGAAAGATGATCTTTTGCACAGTTAAACTTGAGATACTTTTATTTTGATAGCTTTTCTTCCCATGGTAACCGCGTGACATTGCCTAAGTTATGTCTAATAGGTTCTCAATTTTCACCTTGGGAAACATTAGAATGTTAATTTTTACCTCTATCCCTTGGTTCAGAAAATCCCTTGGTACTCTAAAAGTGAAATGGATAAAATTAAATAAATAAAAATTGAGATAAAAGAATGAATAAATAAAATAATATCCTGCTTAGTAAATATTGGGCGATAATTTGTAGAGCAAAATGAGTTTAACCGGGAAGGTGGTGTCAAGTAAATCATTTTAGAACAGTCGGGAAAGAATAAACTAGAAGCAAGTCAAAGCAAAAGTGATAATATTGGTGCTACAACTGAAGAAGCAACCAATATACAAAAAAGTTAAAAGTGATCTTATATTTCTTCCATTGTAATTTGTTTTATACTTTGGCTACAAACTAAACTCTTTCCACAAATAATATGTATAGATTTAGTGCACAGATTGTTATTTCTACATTTGTAGTGTTTGGTACATTAATTTATTTTTAGATTTTTCATCCGTAAACAAGGTGTAAAGCCACTTCAGCGTAGACGGTTTTCCTAATTTTAAATTTTTCTTTGTACTCTGTCAATTTTCATTTCAAATTTATTGGTTGCCCTTTCCCAATTCTACCTCCAAAGACATGTACAAACTCAGTAGAATTCACCTAAAAACGGAGAAAAACTTTGGTGTAGCTCTTCCAGTGACGTGGTCGGGGTTAAAACCACCAATCTCTTGCATGATACTCTGTTGATTTAACCACTCGGTCAATACTCCTCTAATCTTTAATAATCATGATATCTAATAGATTACCAGGACATCGATGTCCACAATGAAGTATGGTACGTGCCCCAGTGAGCAAGTACCTCAATGCAAAACTATTTTGAACATCAATCGTGAAGAAGAAGTGAAGTGTACAAACCCACATACTTTAAATGGGCAAATAATTTGGGTTGTAATCACTTGAAAATAGTTGATGACATGCTCAGGTTTCTTTAATAAAAAACTCAGTGAAAAGCCAACTTTTTACATTGTTCTTCCCACTTCAAAGTTGACATTCTCTCTCTCTCTCTCTCTCTCTCTCTCTCTCTCTCTCTCTCTCTCTCTCTCTCTCTCTCTCTCTCTCTCTCTCTCTTTCTCTCTCTCTCTGTCTCTCTCTCTCTGTCTCTCTCTCTGTCTCTCTCTCTTCTGTCTGTCTGTCTGTCTGTCTCTCTCTGTGTGTCTGTCTGTCTGTCTGTCTCTCTCTCTCTCTCTCTCTCTCTCAATCTCTCATTTATCCACATTTTTTTCCCACACACTCAACAGTTTCCCTAATAGTGTTGGATTTTTTAATATTACACTTATTAGTCTGTCTTGATTCCATTTATAAATCAAATATCAATTGTATCTATTATGTTTCTAATGTTCTTCTTCTTCTTCTCCTCCTTCAGGTTTTTGGTCCCACTTCAAGATGGATGAGCCACAGGGGTTAAGTTTCTCCACTACTTTTGATCGCACGCATCTGCTATAATAAGTCGAAGGGTCTCCACACCACGTTCCAGAGCGCCTTCCCGCCTTTTCTTCTGTCTGCTTCGACGCCTACCTTCATTATCCGTTCAGTGTATTTACCATTTTCTTTCCGAAGAACACGGCCGTACCACGTCAATCTTGCTTCTCGTATCGTTTCTGTGATGCAGAGAAATGTGGTCATGTCAGGAAGTGTGTCCGGTCGTAAAATTCATTTACTTATGTTTCTAATTTATTTAATAAAATCTTGTAGTGTGGAACTTTTGATAGGGCGATCGACTGCAGATATAAAGTTAGCTGTAAATACACGGTTTTTTATAAGAAACTTTGATTAGCATTTGGTAACAACAGTTTCTTAATTTAGCATTAAAATTTGGCGTTTTAGCACTAAAAGCTTTACAAATTCGCTGGTTATTTTTAGGGACCTAAAATTGCAGTATTGTTTTGACGTTAAGCATTTTTGGTAGATGTAAATACAGATCATCACGAAAAAAACATGTACATCAAAGTCAAAAGTTACAATCTTTTTTAAACAAAAATTAGCAAAAGTAAAACTTATAAAAGCTGTTGACAAAAAAATTAGTTAAAGGCATCTAGCCATCCACCCATCTTATTTCACCTGAGCCTAGTACTCGACGTTCTTACGTTTTTGTCCATCATAATGGTAGTTTCTTATAAAGCAATTTCTTAATGAAAAATGTGGTACCAATAGGGAGTATCGGACACAATCACAGGATGTCCACTGGAATAAAGAATTGTAGCACAGACATCTAAACCAAGGTTACGTTGAAGAGGTTTTCGCCGGGTAAGAATAAGTTGTATCATTATTACCAAATGATGTATTATAAATTCTCATTATCTTATATCAACAACGACAACAATCCAACATACATAGTAGAAGTAACATTGTCACATTATCAATAAAAAAATGGAAAGGTAGGGTATATATGGAGGCCATAATAAAGAGACTAACATTGAACCTTAGAATTTGAACCCTCTTTACAAAATATGACACTCCTAGCTGATCAAATTGAATGTTATGAGCTTCATAGTCTCCTGGAACTACAAGGTGCACGTTAATAGAGCGCACCAGGACGTAAATTCAACTTTCTTTCCTAGAAGCTCACCGAGTGATTGGTATGCTTTGTTGTTTAGAAAGCATTTAATTTTGTATTTTTTACCAAAACAATCACGAAAAAAATTTTACTTTAAATAATTGCCATCTATCGCTGGAGGAGCTGTCTCAATGAAAGTAGAAGAAGGTTAAAGTCATAATTTAATAAATCTCTTTTACTGTCTGGTTTTTTACATCCAGAAGGGTCTTAACATCAGTACTACATGCACTACTAGAGTAAACAGGAACTGGATACAACTAATTTGTTCTCTCCCTCCGCCCTTCCCGCTCTTTCTGTCCACCCTCTCTCTCCTTAGTTTCGTATATCACTGCTCCATTTTCCCATTTCCTATTTCTAACGTCATATTCTGCAAACTCCTGTTGTATGTTAATGCCGAGTGCGTGTTGCTAAATGATACTTATACACTTAAATACGTTTCTGTTAGTATGGTATGCCCAGTTAAAGAAACTTTAAGATGGCATTCGAGGTACCTTTTTACATCTCTAGAATGGTTCTCTTAAGACACTGAAAATGTACAGGTCAAGCATGCTAAAGTCAGCATGGACATCATGCAACATTACAGAGGTGAGATCCTTATTGCGAAGTATATTCTCTGGTCCCAGAAGATAAAAAGCAATAAGGAAAAATTTGACAAAAGTAAACAACTATAATTACCGACCTAAAAAATCAAATAAAATCAAATAAATTTCCCTGGTGGAGGGTAAAATAACATTTTGGGAATATTGAAATATTAAACTGGAAAATTTTCTACTGATTATCTAAGAAACACATCAACAATAGGATTAGATTTGACTTGCCTGCATTCGCAATCAGAATCTGGTGTCAAAAATAACATAATAAAACGACAGAAAAACATCAAGTCCCACAGTTATCACTAAATCATAGAATATCTTACAGAATTTTACACAATATGTTTATTGTACTCACACTACATAACATAGTATGGAGCACATTCAAATGAAGTGCATTCAAATACATTACATTAAAAATGCAAACAAAATAAGTTTTATACATTCATACGTTTTATACATACATATATTTTCATGCAACACATGAAAATATATAAATGGCACAGTTAGAAAAGTATGAACTTCTGGTTTGTTAAACCTGACCAGATAAATAAGCACGTTAAAGTACTGACAGNATAACATAATAAAACGACAGAAAAATAACAAGTCCCACAGTTATCACTAAATCATAGAATATCTTACAGAATATTACACAATATGTTTATTGTACTCAGACTACATAACATAGTATGGAGCACATTCAAATGAAGTGCATTCAAATACGTTACATTAAAAATGCAAACAAAATAAGTTTTATACATTCATACGTTTTATACATACATATATTTTCATGCAACACATGAAAATATATAAATGGCACAGTTAGAAAAGTATGAACTTCTGGTTTGTTAAACCTGACCAGATAAATAAGCACGTTAAAGTACTGACAGAGTAGCATTTAAAAATTAACTTAATTTTAGCAGAATAACCTCATTGTCTGCTTTTAACATGTTATTTAATTTAAAGACAGTTATGAGACACTTAATTTAAAGACACGCTAACTCATGACTCAAGATTTTCTTTCTTGCTTCCTTTATCTTTGCATGACAACATTCATAAATATGGTGATATTCATCACCAATGTCCTGTAAATTGCACAATTTACAACGTCTCTGGTCCCTGGGAATGGAGGATTGTTGCTGTCTATTTTTCTTTGCATACCGTCCAGTATTTATTGGTAATCTGATATTATTTGTGCGTAATTTAATTAATGCCAATCTAGTTTTAAACAGACGAAATATCAGATACTTCTCCGGAGCAAGAGAGTCCTCATATTGCATGTATAAATTACAGGATGAATGTTTTTCCAAATCACTATGTCAGCTCTGTATAAATTGGTCTTTGAGCGATTGTTCCACTTTGCAAGTTAAATTATTTTTAATAGAAGCACACTTTTCACCATTAAGTAAGTTTGACTGATTTACCCATATGTCTGACATACCACATTCATCAAGAATATTCTTTACACATACCTTCCATGGAGGTTTAAAGACACTATAATTAAACATATCATGTATAAGAGCCTGATAGATAGCAAAAAAAATTTTATCTCTTTTACCAGATAACATTTTTAACCAATATGAAATCATTCTTTTCGCAATGACAATATTAATGGGAAAACACCAGTTTCACCATAAATCATTGCAAAACTAGTTTAGTTTCCAACATTTAAAATATATTTTAAAAATCTCTTATCTAACATTTCACATGCATCTGTTTTGTCTGAACTCCAGACTTCACATCCAAATAGCATAACAGGTAATACAGTAGCATCAAATAAAGACAATTGCAAGTCAATGGGCAATTTTAACCTTCTGCATTTAGACAATAATGAGAACACAGGCCTGTTTGCCTGCTGCTTAAGTTCTGAAATACATAATTTAAAAGATCCTTTGGAAGAAAATGTTACTCCTAAGTATTTAAAATTATTAACTATTTCAATCTTTTCTCCATTATAAGTAAAATTATATTTGTTTTGATCTTTGACGATTTCACCAAAACAGTGATTTTTTGTCTTAGTGCAATTTGTATCAAGTTTCCATTTTTTACAATATAAATACACGCTGTCTAGTGCATGCTGCAACTGTGGTGCAGAATTATCCATTACTAATGTGTCATCTGCATACATTAGCACAAAAAGCTTTAGCCATTGATTAACATTTTCATTGCGCAAATCGATAAAATGGGATCCTTGCTTCAACATAAATTTTTTTTACATCATTAACATATAGGGAGAACAATAATGGTGAGAGATTCAAAAAGAGCTCAGAACTTTCTCCATCCTTAAACACAAAGGATTTTTCTTCTCAGTACAGATTCTTGTTAACTTGTAAAATGTTACCCTGTATACCACTTTTGAACATGAACAAGATTCCTGCAGTACTCTTAATATTGTCATTGAGGATCCTATCAGTTCCTGCTGCTTTACCATTCTTTATTCTTTTAATAATTTTGAGTACTTCCTCCCCTGTGAAATCATTATTCAATGAATTTGTATCAAAGTTAACAGAGTCCTCATTAGGCTCTGTATTTGCCTCCTCAGTATCACTAGATTCGTCATTTAACTCTTTAAAATGCTGGTAGAGATCAGCTAATTCGATGGGATTTAAGTCTTTCTTCCGTCTTTCCTACAGTAATTTCCAATATTGCTTGGAACTGTCTGACTTAAGTGATCATAGCTTTTAAATGAACTGCTTTTCACTCTTTTTTCTGGCTTTTTTTAACTATTGCTTATACTTTTTGCTTTTTGTATCATATCTTGGTGAGTTTCAACAGCTTTCTTCCTGTTGTGTTTTCTCTAGCTCTGTGGTACTCCTGCCTGACCATCCAACACTCTTTAGTGTAGCCTTCGATTTTCTTTTTATCAGTTTTGTTATAACCTGAACTTCTCTTTGCTGGGAATGCCACTTTAGCTACATCAATGAACATGTTGTTCATTTTAGTTACTACTTCTTGCACATCATCACTGTTTGCATCTAGTTTTAAGTTATTTATAGCATCCACATCAAAATTCCCAATGTAAATATCTTTTTTCTCATCGTCCCATTTAAC
The DNA here is from genome assembly GCA_003991215.1 of Morbakka virulenta. Lineage (NCBI taxonomy): Eukaryota > Metazoa > Cnidaria > Cubozoa > Carybdeida > Carukiidae > Morbakka > Morbakka virulenta. Next base: position 71,471 of record RDPX01000318.1, read on the forward strand.
GACAACATTTTAAGCACATTTTTCATTTTCATGACAATAGTCAGCTTTAATATTATCATTATGCTCCAGTTCCATTGGGACACATCCATATACACTGAACTCTAATTTGTTGTGAATGTCAGAAAAAAGTGGATCCAAATCCTGTACTTCAAACTGTCTACTGAGCAACACTGGAGATCCAATTACATAATCTACAACAGTGTTGTGAGTGGTGGTAGGTTTCCCAATTCCTCTGTCTTTACCATATCTGCCATTGAAGATACACACCATATTATTTTTACATACATTAATCAATATCCTGTGCGATATTGATGATCTTCTTTTCCAATTTTGCTGTTGTTTCTTCTCCTTCCTCGTCATTACACCTGTGGAGTGGGTTTGTAGCTTCATACATACAGTTTCATTACTAACCCCACCTCCAATCTTCTCAAGCATCTTCTGCACTGCTCCAGACATAGTTGTGATAATAATTGGTGCAATTAGTTCCATCATGTTGAGGAGGGTGTCAATGTTGGCACTGCTATTATTTGAGTTTGTTTTGGTGCCTCCTCTCCCTGCCCTAGCAGCTTTTGGGATGCTTTGGGCCTTCAAGTTTTTTCTTAGTTTTTCTATTTCTCCTTTAAAAGTCTCTGAAATGGTCTCATTTAGCTCTTCTTCAAACTTCATATTGTGTTAGGTATTAACTATTTTGATGTTCTCCTCAAATATACGATTAATAGCTCCAAATAACTGCAAATATACGATTAACAACAGCTTTAACGCGTTTCCCGAGCTCTGGAACTCGCCAAATATGGTACACTATTAAACACTCATTCTATACGTATCACTTAAGTGTCATAATAAATAAGCTGTATATAGGTAAGTCAGTGTCAGAAAGCAAATCTAAACCGATTCAACAGCGTTAAACAACAACCTGTGGCTTTACGTGAATATACACTGTCGCGTTATACAAGGGTTGTATGATGTCGCTAGCTTGTGTCATTTTGTTTACTCACGTCAACTGAGTGATCTAGAGAATGCACTAACTGTACTTCTCCCATAAAAAATAAGTAAAAATTATGGTTGCAACTTATTCAAAATGTTTAGAAGTGACAGACAGAATTTTAAAAAAATAACTGATTTATAAAAGGAACTATCTTATCGTATTACTCTGAACATTTTCCCTCTTCAAAAAGCGAGCCTCTTGCAGTTCTCCCTAGTAACAACGAAGAGGCAGGCGCTTGTTCAAAGTTTGGTATCACATAGGAATGCTGTCACCAAAAGATGTAAATATTAAATAAGAAGGTACCTAAATAATAAAAATGACCAAATTTTTGTGACATTTTTCTTCATTTATCCAGGCCTCTGGAACAAATTTTTTTGATCAATTCATCAGGAGATATGAAAATTAACTAAAGAGACACATAACACAAAAGTTTATACAAGGCTGTGTAATTTTTTTATTTTTCAGATTTATGTAAAAGCAACTAGATAGATTAATTCTAAAATTGTAAAAAAAAATTCCTGAAAAATGATTTATAAATTAAAAAATTTATTTAAAATGGTTGGTAATTATTTTAATGACCAACTCAGCAGTAGATCATGTTAGGTTCTGAGCTTTTATTTGATTTAGGAGATTTTGTTTTTCGTTACACTTTATTAATAGTAATTAATGGTATATTTTTGAAAATATCTTAATAAAATTTTGTCATTGATTCTGTGTCATTGTGTATTACTTTGTAAATTTTAGTTTAAATGTGTTATCCAACATTGTCCTTTTCAAAGAGTTTTATCGGCAGCATATTCTTGAGATGAGAAAAGATTCGGCATCTGCTTTATCTTGTATTAGTGGATCAAATTTTTTCTTCTTTAATTCGAATAGAAAAAAAACAAAACTGGCTTAGATCCAATGCTGTTAGTCGCTAATTTGATATCACATCTTCACCGTGATGACCCAGCTTCGGGAATCTTTACATCATACCACGCTTAAATCTAATAAAAACCATGAATAAAGCTTCACTGATGCAAACAAATGATTCAAGTCTCCAGCTGCGTTTGCAAACCATTTTAAAACACTTGAGATATCCAAAGAAGTGAACAAATAAATTCATTTGATTATCAGCTGTTGATAATAAACCACCAACTATCGACATATTTATTGACAAAGCGAGGGATAAAAATTTAAATAATTTGAAGAGGATCATACCAATGTCTGGAAATTTAAAACCCCGCTAGGTAATGACACCATGTTATGTTTTTATCGTGATCATAATTTTTGCCTGTACTCTGCGAAAATGGAGTTTGAAAGTATTATTTTACTATGTATAAAGTGCTCAGGTTTCCTGGTAATAAACAATGGATCATTGTTTCCGTACTTCTCCCAAATCAGTAAGTGACGTTGATGACGCATAGCATGCTATCGTGGAAAGTTTTACTGTCTTATTTTAAATCTGAGGTCTCTCTCTGAATCCAAAACAGCTTTGATTTTGAATAACAAAGTGGTCTTGCAAATTTAAATAATTAAAGAAACTTGTTTCGTCGGGGAGCAGAGAGAAATGTTTTTGTTTGCTATACGACTTTTGCGAAACCGATACGAAACATTGCCATAGTGTCGACACTAACCATGGGTCGGAAACTCTCTCTCCTTTCGAAATAATAGACTAACAAAGTAACTGTCCTCCAAACATTTTACAGGACGAAACAGAGAGGAAAATTAAAGGTAAAAGGTCAAGAAACCAAGACAAATTATTTAGAAAAATATGGAAATGAAACTCAGAAAGCGGTGTAAACGCTATTCATAAAGTGTGCTTAGGAAAACAAATATTTGATGGAATGTATGAAATGTATGAAATGATACCAATTCAAAATTGTCATTTGTCTTGGGCCAAATGCTAGCAATAAATAGTCTAAATCTGATTGTTGCCAATATAAACCCAGCAACACCATGCGATGTTTCTTCAATAACAGTATACAATATGGAACAAATTGAATAACAACAGTTCAGTCTATCAAACCGTAATATGTAGTGAGACTAATTTTAAAACAAAATGCCTTTTCCCTTATTAATTGCTATATTCTAAACCATTTCACTTTACATCTACCATCTTTGGTTTATTTTTGGTTACCGTATGGTTTCTATCCCCACTGTCACAAGGGATCTTTCCCAAAGTCATACTTAGGTCATGCATAAACATGCTGTAAATTCACATTGGCTGAAAAAAAACCTGTCGGTTAAAAACTCGTCACTGATAAAGTAAAGCAATTTAGCAGATTTGGTCCAATATAACTTAAATTGTTATGTTTATTCGTATTCAAAGGCACGCCCTAACAGTAATCTTATAAATTATTAGGCTTCATTCCTTTCAAAAGCACTTTAGTAAGAAATATCACGATGCTGCATATGTGAGCAGTGCGTCAGTTTTTTACCCTGCACAATGAGCTTCACCCTATATATTTGAAATTATTCTAATTGGTTTTAATAGGAACTGTCATTTAACCTCAAAGTACTTTTTCTAATACATTGGTGCTGAAAGTTATGCAAGGTTATTCTGTTCATTGCGTTCTGTTCGTATTCCATAACAGGTATTGTCCAAACACAGTGGCTTTTGTTTCAATCTTATTCTCACTTTCTTGCATTCTATTTCACCATAGGGCTTGACTGTCAGACAACAGGGGTATATTCTCGAAAGGCTCTTTACTGACAATATCCTGAAAGGACTTTCTTCTCCTTTTCGATACCCTTCATACCCCCAAGATTTACGATCAACATATGATTCCAAAATTACCTTGCTCTAAAATTCCATTTATCAAATGGGGAATGACTAAACCGAGACCAAGGGTCATACTCCAACTGAACCCTCCATTTAAAGATTCTAATGCATATAAATGTCTGTAAGTATCTAGATAGAAGCCTCCCAAAGTCCAACCCTAGGTCCTTGTCGTGGGAGGTGGAAACAGGTAATGCTGGCTAGAGGGGTATATAATGAAGTTACCAAAGAAGGGAAACCTGCGTCAGTGTAAGAATGACAGAAGAATAACGTTGCTATCTGTTCCAGGGAAGGTCTTCAACAGAGTTCTACTAGACAGAATGAAAACGGCTGTTGACAACTGGCACAGAGATGAGNCCCCTAAAAAAATCTATCCCAAAATAGAACACTGGGCCCGAGAGATATTGTGTATCTGGGGAAACCCCAGACATGCTCACAACATCCCTCCCCCCTAAAGACCAAACACTATCAATAAAAATTATCCTAAATACTGTATATCGTAGTCCAAACAAAAATTTCTGAGTTTCAGTCCAAACAAACTCGTGTGAGTCCTCGTATTTACTAACAATAGTCCGAGTCTCTTATTCTTAAAGAAGGGTTAGTTCTCAAAAAATAGCGTCCTAGACCAGCCCTGTTTCTATTTACAACGTCCACTTCTTCCTGTGTGTCCACAAAGTCCCTCAAGTCCAACGATTCATCTTGTGTAACTTTCTCGAATTCGTCCTCCTGTTCGTTTTCAACGTAATTCTTTTGAGCGTCCCGTTCGGCTCGTCTTACTTTATCTCTAGTCATGTCATATCTAGATAGAAGCCTCCCAAAGTCCAACCCTAGGTCCTTGTCGTGGGAGGTGGAAACAGGTAATGCTGGCTAGAGGGGTATATAATGAAGTTACCAAAGAAGGGAAACCTGCGTCAGTGTAAGAATGACAGAAGAATAACGTTGCTATCTGTTCCAGGGAAGGTCTTCAACAGAGCTCTACTAGACAGAATGAAAACGGCTGTTGACAACTGGCACAGAGATGAGCAGGCAGGTTTCAGGAACAAAAGGTCTTGCACTGACCAGATCGCCACTTGCAGGATCGTCATAGAGCAGTCTCTTGAGTGGAACAGCTCACTGTATGTGAACTTTACAGACTTCGAAAAGCTTTTGATAGTTTAGACAGACAGACACTGTGGGGGTTGATGGCGCGTTATGGGATTCCACAGAAATACATAGCTATCATAAGAAACACCTACGAGGGTATGCATGGTAATGCATCGAACGTTGGACTACGAATAAACAAGGACAAGACAAAGGTCATGAGAATAAATGAAAAGACGGATGACAGCATTAGCTTATCAAGCGGGGATATAGAAAAGGTTAGGTCATTTACTTATCTGGGAAGCATAGTAGATGAGACCGGCAGGGCCTAACAAGACATCAAGACAAGAATAGCCAAAGCAAGGACAGCGTTCAGTCTCCTCAACAAAGTGTGGCGGTCAAGAGAGATAGCTACTAAAACAAAGCTCAGGATCTTCAACTCAAATGTGAAATCTGTACTGATGTATGGAGCTGAACCTTGGTGCACTACAAAGGTGACAGACAGACAAATCCAGTCATTCATCGACAGATGCCTCCGACGGATCGTGAAAATTTGGTGGCCAAACCGTATTAGCAATAAAATCAGCTTCCTCCACCACTAAAGATAAGGAAAAGGAAATGGAC
>RDPX01000318.1:93257-119989 GCA_003991215.1 Morbakka virulenta
AGGTTTAGTGAAGTTAAGGTTACACTACCACCGGTATTTTTTTCAAGACACCATCTTTAGAGGGGTTGCCAACCAAAGCTAAAGAGTCCTCTCTACCCATAAGGCAGACTAGCCCCCATCGGATGCCAACCCGACATTTCTTGGTCTCGGGGAGAGCTAACAAGTACTACACCTTGCTCAAGGGTGACCTGGAGGTAGTTGTGGCAAAGGGTAACCTCATTCGCCCACGTCGAAACTCCACAACCGGATGCAGTTTAATGTCAATACCCAGGACAATTATTATTATTATTATTATTATTTCTGATATTATAAATTCTTCCCGTATGGACGTCGGCAGGCCATTAAAGATCTTAGCACCCATAAATGTGAATGAACGTTTATCATATTCCAATCGAACTTTGGGTAATCTCAATAATAAAGACCTATTTTTTCTCCGTTTTCAACGATGTTTTATTTCGAAATAGATACTTTTATTTCAATGTATATTCAAAAAATGAGCTCTAATATAGGTCTTTGCTGTAAAAACACATTTTGTTTACAATAAGCCCAAATTTTGCGAGCAGAAAGCAATGGAAATAACGCCGATAGCACTGGTTTTAAATTCTGAATTTAGTTTATACTCTTACAGCAAGATAACTTTGGAATATTTTCAGTTAAATCACCTGCTCAAAACAATGTGCAAAGTTGTTTTATTCTCGTTATCTCTTTGCAGTTTTAAAAAATATTGCTCAATATTCTCCCCGCTTAATTCCAACTCTGTTTACGTAGGGAAATATTTGATACTTTACCTAAAACCTTAGACTTAAGTTCCTCAACCAAATATTTCTTTATTGTTAAGAAAAATATGGGTAAGATTTTTTCATTACTTTTCTTCATCCTACAGGTGACCATTGCCAAACTTCATGTTCCTCAATTTTTCGAGGCCACCCCCTATCCGAACAAAGGACTTTGACACTACTTGTAACCTAATCACATGACCAATTCCGAGAGAAAAGCTGATGATTACTATAACTACAACAAAAAGTTGAAAATATGATTACTTTTTTTCGTCAACCTGCAAAATCAGTAGGCAGTAAGCAATACACACCTGAAAACGTCATCATCTGGTGATTTGGCGTACACTCCAGATTCTCCTACTCTACTACTTGGGGGAAGATTGTCGTAAGGATAGTTAGCTACAAGCGTTCCTCCGTGCAATGTTGCTGATAAAACAAATGGGTATTCTTTAATCCAATCCATAACAGCTTTTGTTTCTGGTTGAATGTCAGCTGTCTGTTTATCATACATATCTGGAAAGTTACGGTTTAAGTTGTGTTGCGCAGCGTTATACCTGCCTACAACACCAGTACAGGTTCCTTCTTTGCTAATTTCAAATCCATCAGGATTCATTGTTGGCAATATATGTATTCTAGTTGTGTCAACAAGATCAGTAATAGTTTTATCGTTCCCATATCTATCACATATGTATTTTATCAAATGAAGAAGCAATTCTCTCCCAACTGGTTCGTTACCATGAATATTTCCAACAAATTTGAATTCTGGCTCTAACAATTCGTGTATACCTGGATTGTTTGATATTTCAAGTGCATACATTGGACGACCTTGGAGGCTATTACCAATTGAATACATTCTTGTAATGTTTCGGCATTTTGAAAATCGGCTTGTAAAGTTCAGATAATTGACAAGTTCTTGTTGATGATGGTACTTAAAAGGTAGAGCATGAATGATTGAAAGTAACGAAATTAAAAGAGCTGAAGCCGATAGTCTGACAGTTATGAACCCTGTGCCTGCCATGATTCGTCAGCTTTTTGAGTTGTTCAAGTCACAGGAAGGAAAACAAACTGAAAAAATTAAAAGAAAAACAAACTGTTCAAAATCTACGGAGGACAAAAAATTAACTCAACGAAATTCACATATCCAAGTGACAACTTAATGTCACATTAAATACAATGAAGTCTTAGTTAAATGACTGCAGTAGTACGCTATTTGTCTTCAGTAAATTGACACTAGCAAAGTGGAAATACGTACTGCAATAAAATGAATTAAAAAAATAACAAGGCAAAAACAACAACAGAAAAACAGAAAAACAGAAAAACAGAAAACAAAAAGGAACTTTTAAACCATTCAGGACCATCTATCAGTTGGAAAGTTCCCTTAACAAGAGAAACGATAACATCGGTAAATATAAGATCTCCAAGCCAATGGTAAAATTATAATGCTAAAATTTCAAAAACAGAATCTATGACTTGCCTGCCTGTATCCAATGCTGGAAAAACAAAATTGTAGTAAAACATTTTATTTCTAAAGTCTTGGTTCTTGACTAGTTCTCTCCACGTCAAAGAATCTACACGTCCCTGGTAGCAATGGTCGTCATGCAACAGTAAGGTGATTTTTATTTTGTCTTCTTTCACTGACATTCGCATATGTTGACCTACATCACATGGATAATGCCATTAGGCAACGGAAAAGTTTGGGATTCCTTTGGAACTAAATGTTACCTTGGGACACCATTAAAATGTAAAAAAATGCCAGTAATTGTTCATCTCATCCAGGTTCAAATTTTAATGCTGTTTTTACAAGTAAGTCTTACGTTATGCTTGCCAGACCAATTCAAACAATGGGCTAAAAAGTTAAATTATCTGAAGTATGTTGTTACTTCTACAGGTGATTTCTACTTCTTCAGGGAGGGGTTTGAGTCCTATAAATAATGTATTCAAAGCTAAAAATACAGACTTTCAGATTACCTTAAAGCCTTAGTCATGATAAGGTACAAAAATATTAAGTGGTAGTAACCAAAGCCAGCTGCCAAGTAATAGAAAACAGATACCTGTTAAAAATTAATCACGAGATACTGTATAACAGTATAAAGTGAGGTTGCAGTGCAATTGGTATACAAATATCCATTTTTCAGATACTTTTCTATCTCATTTATTATTAAAACTTTAGTTCAAGTTACTGTTCTGTCATTTATACAAATTAAAATGGCAATCTGTGAGGCAACTTTTAAAAATTAAAAATTTGAGGGAACCTTTTGTGCTGAACTTTCATGCCATTATGTACTCTGTGGAAGCCAAAGACACAGAAGCTTTATCATGTCATTAGTCGTGAGTTTTTTCCGTGCTACATTGCAAGAGATACTTCGCCAATTGTTTGGCTATATAAGTGACTAGGTACAGATATTCAATATTTTGACAGTGCAGACGTGGTAATAGGGATTAAATTTTTACAAGACATGGAGCCATGCCTATCTTATGTTTGTTGTGTTTCTTTATTTAGTCAAACTGAGTAATCAAACATTCTTCCACACAACCACCATTTCCGATTGGGTTCAAACAAACAAAACTAAGTCGTAAAAACGTTTCACATAATATTTTTCTTTCATTATTTTTTATGTTTAAATCCCTACTTTCGCTGATTTCTGCTTTATCTACTCAAGTTCTAATATATTAGAGTCTGACTGGCTGAAAATATTTGATTAGATGGGATGGCTCGACTACTGGTACAGCTAATATCCTTTCATTGCTCTGTTTCTTTGGGGAAAGGTCATCGACTCCCATAACTTCTTTGCGAAGCTAGGGAATCAAAAATAAACAAACTAAATACAGTGAAAGACTAAATTATAACAAATGAAAACAAAATGGAAAAGATAAGTTTTATCAAACTGGTTAAAATTCAGTTCGGTCAAACTTACTTCTCGTTTCACCGGCGTCAAATATGCAAACCGAGCTATTCAAAGCTGGCATAAACTAAAGTGGAAAAAATAAAATGTAAAAACATTGAGGAGAGTGTTTATATTTACTAAGTTATCAAAAGGAAGATGTATAATACGCAGATAAGTTCAACTAACCTTGGACGAACAGAAGCGAGAGAAAAGTTTTGTCCTTAACTTTCCTTTACACTCGTTCTACCAATAGCATACAGTGCTGAAGTTCTGTTAATGGATGAAAAATTTGAAGTGCAAAATCAAAAGTATTTAATACAACAGAAACGATAATGATATTCACAGCTTTTCTCACATACACTTAAAACAAATAAAACTTCCATTCTTCATCGGATAATGAGGCTAATCTCGTAAATGGGCTGTGTTAAATACTGATGATTAAATTTTCAAAATTGTAATAGCAGCATTATTATGGGTGTCAGAAAACCTAAATACATATTTGTCGATTGGCCTATTATGAATATTAATACACGCGTTACAATACGTAGATTCATGCCTTATTTGCTATCTATTTTGTTAAAGATTGATAACGGTGAAGATTAGCATCTGATTTATCCATCAAATGTCTCGTCGAGCTATAAAAATTTTCCCAATGCAAACTAAATAAAAGAGTAGGCGAAAATATGTCCCGAGTAATAGCGCCCATACTGCTAATTTTTACTAAAGTTTCCAACCCCCTCACTTATTATTACTACCTATTATATTTCTGAGTTTAAACTTCTGTGAAATTTATTATGGCAGGCACAGGTAGTAAGTGCATGTTTAAAATAGGGAGTCATTGTGTACCAACAAATTTCTTGATGCTTTGATTTACTTTCTTCTCATTAGTTTTTATGTTCCTTTGTATCATACAGCATAATATTCGCTTTGATGATAGACATCATTGCTTCTGTTATCAAAAATTGAACCAAATTTTAAGTTATTTAATCACCAAAGTAAAAAGAAATAAGGTGTCATCTGCAAAACGTAACCAATTAATACAAGTGTAAACACGTCTGAATTAAACAAATCTTTTTACCTAAAAGCCATCTGTTTCAAAATTGAAATCTGACAAAATGGCAGGAGAAGCGAATATTACAGCCAGTGTTCTATAAAGAGAGACTACAATGGGACAATAGCTTTGCAAGATAAATGTTCTTCTTTTTATTGATTCCATTCAGTTTCGGTAACTTTACATTAGGTAGCAAAAGTCAAGTTTAATTTCTGCATTCCTATGAAAGTAAACCATCTACAATTAAAAGTCCACCAACTATTATTTTTCATATGTTTGTCTAACCCTCCCCCTAATAACACTGGTCAACAAGTAATTTTCATCAAACATATGTTTACGTGTGTCCGATGCAGTTTTTAAAGCTGATTTCAAATCTGCAGTCCGTTCTTCCATAGCACGTACAGTTTTTAAAACTATGTGATTTATTGATTTTTAGGTTATCATGGTCCTCTGGGGTGTTGGGGGCGTTGGATTAGTTATCTGATGAGATATGTAAACCTAGGTACATAATTCCTATCTTAAAAATATATTACTTAATGTCTCTATAAGCTCTAAGGGCCGACGGTGGTGTAGTTCTTAATTCTGTTGGTGTGCCTGCGAGCTTTAGCAACTCGCCTTCGACCCAGCTCGTTCTTGGCAAACGACGACGTTCATTTCAAATTCAGAGTGCACTTTCCTTCTTGTTTAGCCTCAGGAAGGGCGTCCGACTTGAAGAAATAAACCCTACCATATCACATCAGGGTGGTCACACGAAACACCCCTTATGACAGCAACGGCTTGACGTAAGTGAAAACGATACTTAAGTCCTATTTAACATCAACAGGAAAACAACAACATGAAATCAAATATATTTTTCAGTGCGTAACAGCTCTGATGAAATTTGTCTTGAACTTATGCAAATTTGTTTGAACCTAATACAATGTCTGCAAGCATTTCATCACCTAAATTTAACCAAGAACAATTTGTCGGATGAAACATCTCCAAGGATTTCATCATCTCAGTTTATCCAATCAGAATATGTCTGATGAAGTATTTCACTTGCAGTGACTTCCTCGTTTGTTTTTTTTATTGTTAAAAGGTCGACAGTGTAGGACTAGTCCTAATATATTTTGCTGTGTCTGCGGAGAACTTAGGCTGAAAGCCCAGAGGTTTACAACCACATGTGAGATCAAGAAGCATTACAAGCTATACTTTGACTGCCCACTTGGTGACTAAGACAAGTCACGGGCGTCGCACGCTATCTGCACATCCTGCTCAAGTGGGCTACGAGACTGGAACAACAAGCGGAAGACATCCTTGTCATTCGTCATTATCATGATTCGGCGGGAGCCAAATGACCATTTGACAGACTCTTTTTGCAAAATAAATGGCAGACGATATTCAACTAAGAACAAGGACAAAACCGTGTACCCAAGCTTAAATTTTGCAATACGGTCTGTCCCTAACAGTGAAAGTCTGCCAGTTCCAGCTGCAGCAGATGATGTTGAAGTTTTAGAAGATGATCCTGAAAGTCACAATAGGGCTTACGAAGATTACGTACCGGATGACGGCGACTTTGAGCCGCAGAAGTTTTCTCAGACTGAACTGCATGATCTTGTCAGAGACCTCTCCCTCTCAAAGGATAAGGGTGAGTTGCTGGCATCAAGACTGAATGAGAAGAATTTGCTAGAGTCAAGTGTCTGTATAGAATACTTAGGGCAAAGGAATAAGGTTCTGCGACCCTGTTTTTCTGTAGATGGCCTACTCTGCTTTTACAGTGATATTGATAATCTTTTCAACCATTTATCTTAAAATCATGATCCCACAGAGACAGTGACCACACAGAGTTAGTTGGCCTGAGCGTTACCAGCGATATCTAAAAGACTTTGTTAGAGGTAAAGCCAATCAGACTTCGACTTAATAAACGCCAAGTTTAACTTTAAATTGGCCAAGCTAACTGTGATAGTGTGTCATGCCCCAACTAAATATGCGGAGGAGAATGACAAAAGTATTTTTTAAAGACAACTTCAAGTTGCAACAGATGCGGTCAAGTTGCATGACATGCTGCTACTCATTGGCGACATAAATGCAAAAATTGGCGATCTAAACAGCCCGAAAGACAGCGTTTGAGGTGGAGAGAGGGTTGTGGAGATATCAACAACAATGGAGAACGCATGTGAAACGTCTGGCAAAAAATGACCTGGTCAAAGGGGAACATTATTCCAATACCGAGACATCCCATAGACAACGTGGAATTCACAAGATGGGATAACCAACAAAGGATCGACCACATCCTGAATAACAGAAAATGGCGGAATCCACTACAAGACGCAAGAGTTTGCAGTGGGGCAGGCGTTGCCAGTAATCACAACCTTCTTGTGGAAAGCAATACACTTAATCTGCGCAAGAAAAGAAAGGGGCAGGAGGAAGGAAAATTGCTCGACTCTGTAAAAATAAAGGAAGAAACCACCAGAAAAACCTTCAGTTAGGAGGTTATAAAGCGCTTGCGAATACTGGGGAAGAACAACAGGTGGGCATTGACGGATTCAATCAAGCCCTTAGAGAAAGCAGAGAGAAAGTCTGGTATTCGGAAAGAAAAGAAAGAAACAGTGCACCCAACCAAAAACTTGGCAACAAATCAACGAGAGAAAAGAAGTGAAACAGAAGAGCATGCCTACAAGGTCTGAAAGGATTAAACAAAAACTCAGGGGGAAATACGCTGACCTGAACAAAAAAGTGAAGAAGGTGGCCATAAACGACAAGAAGCAGTTATGTAGAGACTGGCAGACGAGGCTAATGAGACAGGAGCAAGACAGGGTCTGAAAACTTTGTACCAAACTACTAGGGATTTGAAAGGATACGTAAAGGAAAAGTGCGTTATTCCCTTTTCTAGTTAGGAGGAGAAAATTAGCCAATGGTAAGAGCACTTTGAAAGTGTTTTGAACAGATCAAAGCCTAAGCAGAAGAAGTTTGAACATCAGCGTTGAGCTGTCAACTGTTAATGGGGTTAAAACAGCAATCAAGCCAATAAGCCGGCCGGGATAGACGAGGTAACAGCTGAGATGATAAGAGCGGGGAAGAAGGTGACCTCAGTACTACTAACTGTGATTTTTGAACAGATATGGGAGAATGCATCACCACCCGAGGCCTGGAACTTTGGGCTGATCGTAAAGCTACTAACGAAAGGCGACATTTTCGAGTGTAACAATTGGCAAGGGATCACATTTCTTTCACTCACCTGTCAAGTCTTTGGCAAAATCATACACAAGAGACTTTCTGAGACTTTGGACGGTTACATTCGTCACGAACAGGCAGGCTTTCGTTTAGGAAGGTCTTGTTCAGACCACATCTTCACGCTACGACAGATCCTGGAGCAAAGCAAAGAATGGAATGCACCACTGTATGAAAGATTTGTCGATCTAGAGAAACCATTTGACAGTAAACACTGTGCATCCTTGTGGCAGATACTCTGCCATTATGTTAATCTACAAAAAATGGTGAACATAGTAAAGATGCTATATATGAACTTCTCGTCAAACGTGGTTTACAACAACCAGCTATCTAGCGCCTTTTCACAACGATTAGCATTTATTCATGTGATGGACTTTTTGTCGATTTTAACGAACAAGGTCCAACAAAAAAATAGACTTTTCACTTTTCTTTGTGCTTTTGCCTTCATACACTAGCCATCCTAAACCATTATCAACCACCTTAATAAAACTTTGATTGCAAACATTTTCTATTTTGATAAAAACATTCATAATTAACTGAATCAAAATATGACATAAAGTGTATCTGCGAGGGTGAGGAGTACAGTGTATCATAAGACAGTAGGTCTTCATTAAAGAACTGCAATTCTTTGCAAGCAATCAAACGTTAATTACTACCATATAACATGTGCTCAACAGACATCTGTATGCACACATGCGAGCAATATGAGCACACACACATACATATATAATATACTTATTCACAAACATGTACATAAGTTTTAATTGTCTTTCCAGGGTCCGACATTTCGGTATCCCAATACAGTTGTTATCACCGCCTTAGTATTGTCATAAAAATCAAAATACATACTCACAAGTCCGTCCTGTTAAACCCCTAAAACCAAAGAATTTCAAGGTAGCTATATCCACACATTTATTTTAAAGCAAACTGTATGACAGCGTCACAAAAACCAATACGATGAAAAGGTTCCAACTGCTAAATTAAAAGATACGAAGCAGAGCTAATAATACTTCTGTGAATACAACGATTACAAAATTTCAGTGGATACAGTCAGCCTATTTGTAAAGAAAAAAAGAACAGCTGTTCTTCAATCTTCTGCACACTCGTAGATGGATAAGCTTAATCAAAGCAGTTTAGAAACTAGAAAAGAGTAGACAGTAACCTGTAAGACCAGCGAAACCTATCAAGGGCTCAAGAACAGTAAAACAATAAAAAAACAGCATGGGATTTTTAAAACTTCAAGACGCGTTGTCCGTTAAAATAAGGGAACAGTATGGGGTAACATCAGTTTTCCAATATATCATACGTTTCTTCCTGCTTTGATGCATCTTTGATGTGAAAGAAATCAAGGTAATAAGCGTGTATTTAAGTCAAATATTCTATCGAACCAAACCACAAATTTGTTGCCCTTTCTTTTTGTGGTGTGGTTATCAACAACATACTTCAAGCAAATGACCGACAACAACCACACATAAATCCCTATTCAGTAAACAAACAAAGTATTCTCTGAAGATTTGCATTTTGGTATTTGGAAGGCAAAAACTGGTACCAAAATGCCATACATTACTTTTGAAAGAATGAAATAAAAATAAAACGAGTCGGTAAAAAAAATATTTAAGAAAAAAATTAAACGCAATATAAATAAAAACTATTTCGAAGGAGACTCAATGCAATTCTTACTGAACGTTAGAAAAAAGCAATTGGCCAAAAACCCCTCCACAATTCAATAGTTTTCACAAAAGCTTTGATAGAAATGACATCGTGATAAACAATTGTAATATCTACTCCAAAATATGGAAAGGATTTAGAGCATTTTGTAAACGCGGACCAAGTTTAAAAGTTAACCTTCCAAAATAGATTCGGTTGGAACCTCATGATGATATGGTTGTCATTAAAAAAAAGGAAGACGGCTCTCGAACACAAAGGTTGACTCAAATCATAGTACCAATCAAAAATTAAGTCCAGCTTCTTTAACACTCTAATAGCAAAACGCTGTCCAGTATGTTAGTGAAAATACACTCTCACATTTAATAATGTGGCAAAAACACCGTTACAACAAGAGAGTCGCAAATAGTATGGTGAAAAAAGTGTCAACGGTGTCATGAACCAATAGTCAAAGGAACTTGCTAGTTATCAAAATTGGTCAAAGTGCTGAAATATCCATCCTATCAAAGTACATGCCAAGGAAGGAAGCACGCCAGTGTTTGATATGTTGCAAGAATCCAGCAAAACGAAGATATTAAATCGTAGGGAACAAATTAGTATAACTCTTCAATGTCAAGCAATTTTTGGGAGATACCCCTGTGCCTTTAATATCATGTAATACATCTCAGTAAATTTTCTGTACTATGTCTAATTCATTCTGTGATAGTTCTCATTTCAGTAACAACAAGCATTCTCGCTTGGTTTTCGGTTACTGTTACTCGGTTCGAATGAGCAGCTTTTGTCTACGACCAAAAGAGAATCTCTGAAACCCCTGCAAAAAGACAGCTCTATTGTCAACGTCTCATTCGCATTAAGAATGTGCAACTTCATTCCTGACAGCGATTATGTTGTAAAATTTTCGCACTGATAATTGACCTTTCTTCCATCCTAGTAAAAATCCTACAGAATTATCAATTAAAGAGCTACTAAGAAGGTACTTACTCTGATAAAGATCAAAATAATTGATACTGCTATATATTATAAACGTTAAGCGATCGATACAATAGCACCACGTTTGCAAGGTGTTTCAAAGATTTATACACCAGATATGCCAAGGAGTCCCAATACTAGGTACACCTACCTGAATCCAATAAAGCAAATATCAGAGATATCCGGCAAACGTCTACAACTATTTTTCACACTGTCCCAAACATTTGACACTATCCCAGACTTCTCTTAGTTCATACAAATTCAAGCTGCAAACAATGACAACAATGACAAATATATGGTTTTATTTGATGTCATGGAGTCGTGCTGTTGCAACAATCATCACATTTTGTAATAAAAGGGGTGCCGCGTGTTGTATTAAGAATTTGCCTCGTTTTGTAAAAGGTCATTACCCACAAGAGACAGTTTTTTTCCTTCATAAGTTAGAAATGGTGCATTGAGTAAAATATATTTGATACGATATCAATAAGCCACGCCCATTTTCGAAATCATAGTTTGGTTGATTTTTGGTACTGGAATTCAGGCCTTAATAACTTGATATTGGGTGGGTCTTTTCCCTTAAACTTGGGTTTATGATACTTTTACAAGATGCATCGTTTTATTTCTGAGACCAAAATTGTTGACAATAGTCCAATTTTTTGAAAACCTTAAAAAAATTTTTAAAAATTTTACTAGTGATCAAATTGAAGTTTCGCAAGATAGATTAAAATTGCGGACCAAAGAAGCAAAGAGTTTGGCACTCTTTATTAATATCTTCTGTCCTTGAATCAAAAACTGGGTAATTTTATAAGTCTTTAGCATAGCCTGGTATCTATTACTGTCTAATATCATTTCAGCATCAACATTTTCAACGTTTCGGGCAATACATCAAAACCATTGGTAAAACCTCTGTAAAACCTTGACTTTCACCTTCGTGTCACAAGCCATTCCCACTTGTAATATGATTTTGCTGATTCTTGTCTGGATGTCTTTTCCAGGTGCTGGTAGGGGGTCGAGCTAAGCAAAATTTGGGTTAGTGATTTTTTTTTTAATTTTCAGGGCCTAAACGAGGCCTGTTTTTCAAAAGAAGAAGGCTGTAGTTACCCAAACGTTTCACATTTGCACCTCGACATGTCTCTTAATTACTGTTTTTGACCAGTTATACAATTACCTTTAGCGTAAAAATAAACACAACTTTCACCAGCATGTATTAAGTAGCTTCTGCAATCAACAACAAAATAATAATGCATTAACAGTAAAACACAACACCAATCTGACGATGGTTTTGAACCACGAAAGTATGGCCGCTTTGAAACCGTGGCTTTCCTCTTTTCATACTCTTTGCATTTCCCTTAGTTCACTAGCCGTTCCTTGGTATTGTACAAACAATTCATACGTATCTTTGGACCTGGATCTTACGAAAACTTTCGACGGATAGTCCACTGATTTTAACACGCAACAAGGCATTTAATCTAATGTTATTTAATCGGTTTGGCAGTGTCATTATGATTAAATTCATTAGTAGAAGTCTAGAGCAGGAGATGAAAGACAGCGGACATAGTTGGCACACCATCATGACCACAGCCTATGACAGACCTAGATGGAGGGAGATTGTTAGCGACCTACGCTCCATGCCAGAGTAAACAGGCTTAAGTCATGATATTAATCTAACTGCCTTACTGTATGAATAATATGGCTTAATGGACTATTTATTACACTCATATTAAATAGTGTTGTTAGTACATGTAAAATTACTAACTTGTACTTAAAACTATTTTTGTTTACTTTATTACATTCTAGTTTCCAGTGTCGGTATCACTGTCAATTTCGGTATGAGTATATCCAACAAAACATTATAATAAGGCAAGTGTATAGAACTTGTACCTATTTTCTCTATTGGACAGCACAGTGGGGATCAAGACTGGATCCCCCTGGATACGCTTATCTCCACCACACCCTTCACCCTCTGACAGTATAGAACTGAAGTTACAGAACTTTTCTAACTGTGTAATCGCTATACCTTTCGTATCTTGTGTACCAAAATAACTGATAAGGCTAGAAAATTAATATATAGCACACTACATTGGTAACTTTTCACCCCTTGTATAAAAAGTTTTACAGAATGTAAAAGGAATGGATTTTCTTTAATATTGTGCATGTGACGATACTGAATATACTCAGAATAAATGTACCCAATTTCTATGATTTTTGTAAACTTTAAAACCAGCTTTATGTACCATTCGCTTCACTCAATTATCAAACCAATATTTAATGCAATATTTGAGCAGGAAAAAGCAGAGTCGGTACACCGAAACCAAAATCCATTAAGCAAGCTGCATAAAGTGTGTGAGAGTACATGTTACACTAAAACTACTGCGTTTTCTGTGTTATCTTTAGTTTGCACATTTCTGCCTGTGCTCATTATTTCGTAACCGGCCCATAGTAAAAGATAGGGCCACCTTGCTCTTTACAGGATTTCATCTACGAACAGATGAGGCCATAGGTCAATTAAAATAGTTAGTAGATACGTAATTTACCATGGATGACAACGCATATACCCCTAAGGCTTCCTCTTCAGTAGGGAACTTCCTCTTGGTTGGCAGATAATCAGCGTCAACAAGACTAACCAGTCATGGAGCCAAGGGCCAAGATCTGGGGCCCGAACAAAATGAGGAAGTAGCCGAAATTCTACACTGGCCTAAAAGTCGAGAACAAAATAGATTACATATAATTCAAACCAATTAAATTTATTGTGGTTTTTATTAATTACAAACCCCAATATCTTAATAGTACAAGGTCCAAACTTTCAGGTCGCAATCTCGCAATCTTTTAATGCCCTCCAGGACGTCCCTATCTCCCGGACCACGAAAGGGATTAAAAATAACAACCACCTGTCTTGCAGTTGTATTTTAAATGCGCGTGTCATTTAAAATATGTGGATATTTGCGTTTAATGTTTTGCTTGGAAAGAATTCTGTGTATCGAAATAAGACTTGTTAATCTGTAAAGATTAGCGGCAGGGTAAAAACCAACAAGAGCAAAAATACTGTTTTCACTCAATGCGAAATCGTAAAATTGACAACAATTTGTGCTTTGTAAATTCTGATTCTGAAAAATTTTCTCACCACACGATTTTTAAGCGGCTTGGGATTCCTGTCAAAAATGAAGTTGTTTGATTCTTTTGTCAAAAATCTATATTGGTAACAGTCTTTAAAACTCTTGATTTTACAGATTCAGTTGAACCCATTGATGCATGTAGGCTATTTATCATGTTGCGAGTCAGAGGCTTTTTCTGAGTTACGTTTCGAGAGATACTTCTATCGTCAGCCTGTCAGAGCCTGACAATGGGTGGAGGTTTGTCATAAACCATGCATATTGCTGCCAATGGACATTAACTCTTTTTGTAGGCTTGGATTTTATCTTAATGGTTCAGGATCCTCTGCAAAGTAGCCTGTAGTTTGTTTAATCCTTTCCCTGGTTCGAAAATCCAGATTTATATCTGATCTTTCCTCTTTGTTCTACTTGCTTACTATTTCGTACAGTCCTATGGGAATCACGTACACCTGTGACTGCGAAAATAAAAAGATTCTAGACAGAGAAATAAATACTACAACAAGAAAAATAAAAGAAAGCATGCATTTCCTGCAGCACAGCAATCACATCAACGGCATATCTTACAGTCTTCCTGAAATATTGCTTCCAGCGTTACAGCAAAGAAACACAACAACACAAGATAACAGGGGTGGTGGAGACAACTATTAATACTATTAGTCTAATAGTAATTTTTCTCCATAATTTGACTTGACTAGTTTCATAAAAAATATTTTCAAAAAAAGTACCAAATGATACCAAACGACAGGTCTTATTTGGTCTCATTTATTCAAAATGCCCCATTGTCCGTTTCCAATTGATATTGGATCCGTGATGCGTTCTTTGTCCATTAATCCTGTAAACAAAGCCACTGACATTCTTTCACAACTCAATGGCCCATCCTGTGTCTCCTGCAATACTTTTCGTCTGACGTTCTCAACAGCGAACGGGAGGTTACAATTGAAAATTTCGTCATCTGGCTCGTTGTTGATGCCGCCACACCCGTTATGTCGTGAGAATGTGAAACGAATCTGCTGTTGGTTTTGAGAATCCCAAAGCTTCTCGTAGTCGCAGTAACAAGTCGAAAGGAAATTCACCGCATTTTGTGTCAAGATGATCAAGGGGCCATAATGAAAGTTAAGGTCTTCATGATCTGTATTATGCTACCCCTGCCACCGTTTCTCTAGATTACCGTCCCGCCTGTTTGTTTCGTTCTTTTTTGTTTTTGTTTACTCTTATTTTTTAAGTATTTTGGATAACATCATGTATTAGGTTTTTTTACATTTACCTTTGAACATCTGTATTTTTTTGTTAGTGGCGAATAAATACATACATACGTACACACATGAATCAAGTCGCGGCTGATGGAGTAAAATAGGGTGCTTCAAAAGTGTTATCCCTTTTGTCAGAACAAGATAAATTGATCCACAAGCAATATCTTCGTCTTAAAGACGATGGATAACCATGCCCAGACGTTTCACTAAAAAAAAGGGCTTGCCAAGTCGTTTATGATACATTCTCATGGATATGTGGAGATAAAGAGAAAAACGTGTATTTTTGCTGGCCTTGTTTGGTTATGGGAGATACAAAGATAGGATTGTCTTTTGCTGAATTTCAGTATACAACTAAATAAGATTTTTATGTTTTTGACCCACCAGCACTTATAAAAGGCGGCTGTACTATTTGTTTTCACAAATCAATAGTAGATGCTTTTCCTCAAGTAACTCGATCCTTGTCCCCACCAACCATGTCCGCGCCATCAAAATACAAAATAGTTATAGCTCCATCAGTAGCCGAAGGATGGGAGAAGTATCTCTCGAAACGTAGCTCAGAGAAAGCTTACTACTCGCGACATGATAAATATCCTGCATCAGTGATAAGGTATAATTACTCTTTTCATATATTAAAACCGCTATTGAAAGATTGTGCGATTCTTTAAAACAAACATAAAAGCAGCACAACAAATACATATTTACTTCATCAGTGCAGCTTTGAGCCCCAGAATGTTTTAATTTCATACATACATACACACACGCACACATACATACATACATACATACATACATACAAACATACATACATACATACATACATACATACATACATACATACATACGCACATAATGATTGCTCCTTCTTGACAGAGGTTTGCCATCTCTTCAATCCAGCTTCTGTCTTGCATGAACGATCACATACATGGCAAATGAACTTGCCCACTTTTGGAGCTGTATGCAGATGAGCTTCATTATGAATCTTGGAAGGTCTAGTTAGACCGCTTGCTGATTTTCAGACAAGACCACAGGTAGTGCAACTATACATAGATGGACGAGGTGGTAAGGTTTTCTCATAAAATTGTTGCTCTTGTCTTCGACTGTGTGACTTAAGATAGTTCACCAGTCCAGCTTTTGATAAAAAAAATCTACCACACACAGCGCACTTCCTTTGCTCCTGAATAACAACGGGCACTGCTCTTTCATCCTGTTTTCTTAGAGCAGGCTTTTTTAATACAGCGTGATCTGCACGCCTCTCTTCAAATTCTTTACATCTTTCCCTAATTTTTTCTCCATTGAAGATGGTCTGCAGTTATCACTTCCCAGTTATTCACATCAATCTGCTGTAATTTCAAATTGCTCTTCAGCACAAACTTGAACCTTTTTTCGGCTTGTGTTGTGATCTTTTTTCTTTTAATAACTCACCATAAAACAATTGTTTAGGAAGTCTTTCATTTTTCATCCTGACAAGGTATCGGGTCCAGCGCATCTGATTCTGGATGATAAACATCTCAATGCTGGTGCTGTTGGATCGCTCAAGGACTACAGTATCAGTTTACCAACCCAGAAAAGAGTGTACCCTGATGATACCTCTACCATGTGACCTTCTCCATAGGCACGGTTTTCTGATGAAGCAGCAATATATATACACACACATATATATACATATATATATATATACATCACATACCATCAACAGCCGAACAAATATAATTGCAGAGGGCTCAATATTTACTAAAATAGAGCCAATGTAAGTTAAGTTAAAATTATATTTCAAGATCTCTGATAAAAAAGTACATAACTCTGAGTTTCTTGCTCAGAAATATTGAAATATAATTTTAACTTAACTATATATATATATATATATATATATATATATATATATACATAAAGTATTCGTAGTTCTTAACTGAAGAGCGTTGTCTTGAGCTCTCGAAGTTTAGGTGATGCATTGTCAAGAAGTATACGTACGTTCCAACAACAAAGATTGAGTTTTACTCCTTTTTGATTGTAAATTTTAGTTTTCTTCCTGATTAGTTGAACCACCATTAGCCGCAGAAAGCTAACCAGTACAAATTACAATATTTGATACTTTTTTGTCACTTTCTTAAGCGATGCTCTCCCTAAACAGGGCTTCTCAGTCACAGGGACCCCAACCGGAGTTGACATCTATTATGTGAAGAGTTACGATACGGTACCTGTCACCTATGTGCAACATTGTGACTGTCTACCTGCTAATGGTCATTGCCAGTACACGTCACTCCTCCTTCATCGCCATAGGAGTTTCAGCTGAAATGAAAGACAGATAAAAAAGAACTCAAGTAACTTCTGTACATCAAACGATTATAGTGACAACCGCTTCCAAAACAAGAGTGACACTCTCCAAGTATCCAGAACAATAACTCGGTGACGATGCAAGAGAACAGGTAGCTGTAGCCGTAGCCTTTTCAAAAGAGTTTTCCTCTCCTTAGAATGATTATTTTCACAACAGTTTATAGAAGCTCCTTCTACCCCCTACTGTCATTTACTCATGACTGGGACTTAGGTTACTGGGCACCAGAGCGTACTTCACACGCCAGTGGGTCATGAATGCTATAGTCAGCAGGGATTTGGAGGTTTGTCTCTGGGCTACCTCACCCTTTGCCTTTCGTTCAAATACTTTAACCCATAAGACAGAGGGAGTCCATTTTCTGGCGCTGAACACTCGCCGTTCACCAGAGTCACGTTAAGGTAGCAAACTCACGACGTGCAGGTAGGGATGATTTGACTGGGGTAAGCTATATATGACGCTAGGACATCTGTGTGCTTTTTACACAAGCCCACTCCAATTCTAGAGTTTCACATATGTACAAAATATATATACATACATAAATGCAAATAAATATATAAATTTCTAGAAAGAACAGAATAACCTACCAATTCAAATGTGGCAGAATTGTGTTTGAACCAATCCTACAAAAACAAGGGCGTCGTCCAGAAGTTCAAGAGGATTGGTACTTTCAACGGAAAAGAGGGTGTAACAAGTTGTAATTAAAGCAATAAATGATAATTGTTATGAAAATGAGAGCCTAGTACCTAAGATAAACCAAAACAACTAAAATAAAAAAATGTCAGAAAATTTACACGATCTGTTTTAAATGAAATGTTGGCATGCCAACCATTGTTATTGTACTGATACTTTCAGATGCGTGAGATGAAAAATGTCACTGTTTTAGACAGTATTCGATGATACTTGGTTTGATTAAACGCTAAAAGACATCGAATTTGTTATAGGTTCTTTAGATTCCTCCGTCTATTTACTGGAAACCATAGCAACTGACTTTGAAAACCAGAGTTCGCTGATAGAAGAAAACGCCTTTGCTAAATTTAAAAAATGTAATTAATGAATATTTTAAAAAACATTCGACTAGATATGGTTTTTCACAGATACATTTGCCAGCTGGTGTTTAAATAGTACAAAATGAGACCTCCATCTTGTAAAGCCAGAAAACACAATCGTACTACACTGATACGGTACCTATTTACACATTACATTTGACACCCGTTATCTCCAATGCTCGTTATCTGAATGTTCTTATATCGAACGATTTTTCACTTGTCCCAATTTTACTAAAAGGTAGGGTACAGCAGCTCCATCTGCTATCACAAAAGCTCTTGATTTCAAACATTTGCTTTGTGGTACCGTTTTTATTTTCCTTACAAGCGCTATCATTTGAGGATTTCGGTTTTCGGATCGTTTTGCAAAAGTATCATACAATTTTTTCTGGTGTTCTATCAGTGCCTTTGTTTTTAACCCACGAAAACGTATAAATTGACTTGTGTATGTTACTGTTGATAACACCAAGAATAAAACTATCAAAAATACCTGCTGTGTTGGTCTTTAATTCTGTGTTCTTAACTTTCTCTACAAAAAGTTTTCTCTTGACAAGAGTTTTACAGAAGGGAATATTTTAAGTTGGATTACAATTTTGTGGTAACGTAAAAATATGTAAAAAGAAAAATTGCCTGCCGTGCAACATGCTCGTTTTGGAATTAAAAGTTGATAAAATATATAGAAGCAAGATTCTCTTGTCCCACTGTCTTATGGGCATTGGATATCTAAATATGCATAAAAACAGAATGACAATTCAACAACTCGGCTCATGTTGCAGAGAAAATCAAAGACACGATTGGTTTCAGTGACTCTGGATAAAAATTACGGAGAGACAAAATAATACAACTTTTTTACGTAGGCCATTGTTCAGGGATATATATATATATAATGTCAGGGAAGTCTTGATATTTTTTCACGGTTGACCTTCACAGTACTTGCATTGAACTTTCTTGCAAAAAGATTTAAAGATCGATCCATTTGTAATGCATGGTTTGGCTTTTAGGTACTATTTGTTTCAAACTAACGGGTTGGATCCGCTAGTTGCGCTTGTAAATTTTTTATTTGCTTCATCTAATAAATTTCCAATGGCTTTGCTATTCTCTAACGCATAAAAAGCGTGGTTTCGCATTGTACAAAGATCCAATCATAATTGGTCAAGTGTTTTTCTTTTTGCAGCAACTGAAAAATTACTCCCAACTTCCTAGTGATAGCGAAGTGCATGCTGATAAGGCCAATCTGCAACGAGCTTGTTCTATAGGTAACACTAAGCAAGATACAAAATTAAATGTATTTTATTTTCCAGCATAGTTTACCCTCAAGCTACAGAGATGGACTTGAACAGCAATTCCCCAAATGCAAAAAAATGCTTGCAACTGTTTCCAATGAAACAGCATAACATTTGGAGAATGTTCGGTGCAATGTTACCGATAAACAAAAGGCAGTTGCTAATTAGCCGTCACACAGGGCGTCCAAGAAGGCAACCTCCACGTGGTGACGCCTGGATACTGATTAGCTAGGTTATCCTGACTGGTTGGTAACGAATAGCCTTCATTTTAAGCTGTTTTTCCAGTACCATGGAAGAAATCGATCTCGTTGTTCATGTGATTTCGAATCTGGTTCGTCGTCGATTTGGAGAATTTTTTTTGAACTTGTGGCGCCCCTGGTGGTAAGTGAAAGTTTTTTGTTTCTGGTTTTTTCCAAACCGATCTGCCTTTTGGCGGTGAGGGGAGGTTTGTTTCCCGTTTCATGAGACCGGATCGAACTCACCGGGGTGGTCTTCAAATCTACCTCCAGCAGCTTACACACACACACAGCCGTCACACAACTGGACATCTCGAATCCTGTTCCACTGCCATTGACGAACGATGGCCATTCAGTCCCGGATGTTTGTCTATCAAGCCGTCAAACGACTTAACAGACACTTCGTACACAAAATGGAATAAGAAAGGGCACTTTTTTCAATTTCCTGGACCTAAAGTTTTTATTGTTAATTTGCAGTTTTCCTTGGATTAACTATTTAGAATTACCTCACTCGTTTTGGGGGTGAACATTAGAATTAGGGATAATCCAAACGACGTGTTTTTACACCAATTGCCCCTTCACTGCGAATGGACGACATACTGCTTAAAATTTTTGAGTTTTATTCAGGGAGGTTAAAAGTGGGATGTGGGGTATGTTTATCAATACTGTTTTCATTTTCGCGGGTGGCTAGTCAATGGTGAAATTCCACTCGAAGAGAGAAATGGTGATAAAAAGAGGATTTTCGGAATGCATGATGGGTTTGCAGTTTTCTACCAAATGACAATCGAGAATTCTCTTACTCGTTTTGGCCGCATACAACGTTTCAATTGGGGACTATCCGGGCGACGTATTTCTACGCCATTTCCCCAATTAAAGATTTTTTCGACTTAAAACAATCGTAGATAGAGGACTGTAACGGTACAAAGACCCAACGCTTTTAAAGTACAATATCCCCATTCTACTTTAGACGTCTATTTTTTATGCATATAGTAACACATCAAACAACAAAGCTCAACGAATTTTCTCTGCAAAAAACACGATGGTAACACACTTTCAGTAATGAACAGTGCCCACAAACAGTCCACCATGATTGGAAACGGGGGAAAGTCACATCAAGACCAGTTCAAATATTATGTTTGTCAAAGGACCCTTGGAAACTGCAACTGGAAACCTTATCTATGTCACACCATGGAATCATATCTGGTAAACTTTACATATCACGAGTCAGCGCCATCGTGTTTTAACTGCGAAAAGATACCACCAACAACAAGCCAAAATCAGAACAAAACACAGGAATTCACATTCCGTCAATAGCAGGAGGCATGCATATTCCTTGCCATTCCGAATACAAATTCTAAATAAACTGTCAAGTGCATACATTAAAAAACATTTGTTAATCGCCATCTTTTTTTATTTCTTCTTCAGTGCTTTCCTCTTGTTTCATCCTTTCTGTATTTAAGTTTCTGTGCAACCAACTCCTTACCTTACAAGCTGCTTGTAGACCTTGTACAGGGTGAAGGTAGATTTGTTTCAGAAAAAAGCGTTGTGTTAATCTTAGTATAAACAAAATCCGTACATGTTCTTAATAATACTTCCTTCTGAAGCCTCGTGGCCAGTTTCACATACTAATAAAAAGAATTAGTTGTTTATAACCGTTCCTTCGTAAAAAGTTACCATAACATTAAAAACAAGAATAATTTATGCAACTTACCAACCGAAAATACAACTTAACCAGTCTGCTGTCAGTTTCTTTGACCTTGCCTTATTCTTAAGACACTTGCTTATTTGATGTTTCCCACACGATTTCAAAGTTAGATTACGACCGACAAAATTATTTCCATCAAATTTTCTGTGCTTTCAGTTCTCTTTTATTTGTGTGTGAGAGGGAGAGTTGTTCAGCAAGGTTAAAGTGATGTAAAGATTTTCAAAGTTGTTTACAAATATTTATTGTTTTATTTCAATCCTTTTGTAAATCGCAATGTTTTTCTTTGCTCTCCTTTCTCAATCAAGTATTAACACCACAATTCCATATTAACGATGGAGCTTTCCTGTGGAATTCGGATTAAATGTTGTTTTTTATTTGACTTTGGAGACCCTAATGTACCGTGCAAATTAAAACAGTAGCTTATGAGCTTGCAGTTTTTGCACTTTGTAAAGAACGGTAAAGCTGTCTGAATTTATTGGCGTCGAATCGATATAAAGATATTTCACATTTCCTTGCGATGACTTGCAGGTGCAATATCCAGGCAATAGTAAGAACTATTTTGCAACCAGAAAATATTTGTCAGACAGATGAATGGCTCAAAGTTCTTAGCCAAGCTGCTGTTGCGCAAACCAGTTTTATGCTCCAAAAATGGACAAGAACAAATAAAACGCCATGGTAATAAAACTTACTCCACTTCACAACAGAAAGCACCCACTTAATTTGATGGAGGTAATTTGTCCCTGTGATTGTTGATAATCATCAATGACTGACAAATAATGTTGGGTTTGACAGTTTAACAACAAAATTGTGTCTGGGGAAAAGGTGAGAAGAGGACCGTTTCTGGGTAACCACAACAAAGGTCGTGACTCAGAGAGGGGACCAGCTTAAAACAAAGAAAACCCTTGCTCTCCTTTGATCCAGTTAAATAAAGAAACAGAACTACAGAAAATGACTTGAAATCCAATGTTTAATACCTTAACACAACAAAAATTACCCAGAGACGTTTTTAACACCACATACACATATTTTAATTTTGCAATTGATGCATCCTGGAGTATTGGGGGAATAAATCTGGAAAGCAAGGGTCTCTAAAAATAGAATAGTTCTGATATCATTTTGTTTTAAAATGATATTGTTGATCCCCACGAATTCTTGGTGTCAGTATGTGACAAACGGAGCACAATATTGAACAATACTTGTGTTCTTTTCAGACTGCAAAAATGCAGATCTGTTAATTAATGAATTTTTTTGGGGGGGGGGGGGTTGAGCAGGGATTTTTACTGTTTGAAACGGTTAACAAAGGACCAAGCATGTCGCCAGCAGTCTGGCAAATGGGAACAAATCTGTCACATACGCAAAAGGATGATTTGGGAAACGATTTCGAGAGAGAGAGAGACAGACAGACAGACACACAGAGAGAGAGACAGAGAGAGAGAGAGAGAGAGAGAGAGAGAGAGAGACACACAGAGAGAGAGAGACAGAGAGAGAGACAGAGAGAGAGACACAGAGAGAGACAGAGAGAGAGACAGAGAGAGAGACAGAGAGAGAGACAGAGACAGAGACAGAGACAGAGACAGACAGAGACACACAGAGAGAGACAGACAGACAGACACAGACAGACATAGACACACATAGACACACACACAGACACACACACACTGAGACACAGAGACACAGAGACACAGAGACAAAGAGAGACACAGAGAAACAGAGACACAGAGACACAGTGAGACAGAGACACAGAGAGGTTATTATGGTGACTTGAAGAGTGATGAAGAAATTGATGAACATCACTGGGCTTACAGGACACTTGGACGTATTGGCCGAGAGAAGTGGTTCTTCGTATCAACTACGCTGATAAAATTATCAACCCGATTTCACAGAAGGCATCCTCTATCTTTAGTGGTAACTGTACTTCAACTTGTGTCGTTTATGCTGCTGATGCCTTCAACATCGTAGTTGGTATGTAGATTGTACCACAACCCCCTCCAGATTAGGCTCAATAATCACAGATAGGAATTTTAACAGGAGTTCAGACTTGTGAGCTGGTTCGTTATTTTGTTGACAACGCTTGTGATTTTGAAAGGCATTTGAATATCTCTATTTTACAAAACCACCTGGCACTTGAAGTGACAGAAGTCCTTTTTGATGAGGGCAAGTGGGTTTGGGTACCAAATTCCTTAATGGAATTAACACGAGACTAGATTATTTTGGCTCGCTATTTTATGATATCTCCGTGACTAAACCTGTTTTGTTTGTAGTCAATGATATTACCGCTTTTCAAAATGTCAATCATCATGTAAACACCTTTAAATTATACTTCGCTTTACTTATTTTAGATTTATTTTAGGCCATTTTTACCTTTGGTAAGTTGTACTGAGGAAGGCTTAAAAATAAGCTGAAACGTCTCCAAAAATAATTTTTTGTTTTGTACACCCACACCCCCACACACATTATATATATATATATATATATATATATATATATATATTGATGTATGGTGGATGACAAAAAAATCAATAAAACCCAGTTTAAATGAACAAAATGGTTCATTGTGTTCAGCTGACGATTGTGAAAAACATGAAACTGACAGTTCTGAACTAGATTTTGTTGATATTTTTTGTCGTCCATCATATGATAGCTTTAATATTCTTATATTCTTAGATAGATTGATAGACAGATAGGTAGATAAATGGATAGATGGAAAGATAGATAGATAGACAGATGGATTGGTGGATAGATAGATAGATAGATAGATAGATAGATAGATTGATTGATTGACAGAAGGATGAATGGATGGATAGATGGATATATGGATTTTTACATACCTACATACATGCATATATATACATACATACATACATACCTATATACATATAGTAGTAGTTTTTTTATTTGGCTTTTTTTTAATTATTATATTACTCCAGATCTCTTCCATCTCCCAGAAGACTGACGTCACATGGGAACAATCCTAAGCTGTTAAATTTTCCTTACGACTACTGAAAGCATTATTTCTATAATAACACATTGAAGATCGAGATTTTTAAGATGTCAATTCCAATAATTTTCAATGTGCCCTTAATGCCTATTTATTGCCAACAGTTCAAATGTTGATCTTTAGGTCGTTTTTGTACAAAATACAGGCAAGAACTGTGCCCAAGTCCTGGAATGTTTCGACATAAAGGCAAGAAAAACAAGAGTACTTCAACATTTTTGCTCAAAAGATAGCATCCGGAGTAAGTCTTACAAAGTCATGGTCTTAGTACGCCGTAGTTATAGTCAAGTAAGTTTACTCTACAGTCCAAACCATATGGTTTAGACTGTAGGGTAAAGGTTGATGGACACCATCTTTATATTTTTTATAATTGCCTGCATGTGTTGGCGATAGAGTACTCGTGCTTTGAACTCATGAAGTGACTTTACAAAAGATTCTTAAACTTCTCTTATGTGTCATAAATGAAGATTAAATGCTAATACTTCTAGGTGCCAAAACGTAGGTGCAACACTTCTTCATTTTACAACCCCCCCCCCCCAACACACACACACACACACTTCTTTTATTAGCATCTCCAAACCTATTGTTTTTTTATCGATGTTGCCCAATAAGAAAATAAACTTTTTAAAACAAATTCTCTTTTCTGGGATCATCTTCAAATTTTCTGCTCAACAACAGGAGAACACGGTGCTATCAGAAATGTATGGAAGATGACATCAGAAAAATCTTAGAACATATTAACGTTCAAACAGTACAAAAGACATGCATACTATGGACTGCATGGAACATTTGTAGAGTGCCTAGCATATTAACTTCAGGACATAATATACCTTACGTGTATTACCTACACCCATCCCCCCGAAAGTGACCAGTATAAACTGTGAAATGGAGCAGCAATAGTAATGATGATAATAATAATAATAACAATAATAATAACAATAATAATAACAACAACAATACTACTACTACTAATAATAATACTAATAATAACATTAATATTGATAATAATAATGAGTAAACAAAGCATAAAATTTTGGTCCCTAATTATTTGAAGACCTCGCCAACCGGATTTTAGAGAACTTTCCAACCCCTAATCTTGTACCAACTCCTCCTTGATTGTTCATTCGCAATGAAGACCTGACTGAAATTCTTGATTTTTGTTCATTTATAAAGAAGAAAAACCACTTGGAAAAGTAATGTCAAGGTAGGATGTTTCTTACCTTATAAATTTCTGATTTCCATTTCATTATCTATTCTATAACATGATTAAGTTTAGCAGCCCAGAAAAACGTTGTATTTGTCCTAAACAGTCATTCTTGCATGAAATCACCCAGTCAATAAAGGCTTTTTACTACGAAACGTATCTCAGAGAGGTGTTTTAACTGGATTTTTGTGACCAGTGGTGTACTGTTGACTCTCCACATGTCCTTTTTTGTGATTACTGGCCCAATTTACAGCTGACAAGTTTCCACCCTCTTAAGACTGGTAGTAGGCCAAAGTTTTGGGACATCAGGAATGGAAAACATTTGAAGTTGGTTAAAACTTATACTACTCTTTCTGTCCATAGTATTAGGGCAACATCGTTGCTTGTGGCAAATATTTATAATAGATTAAAAAACCCAATGCCCAATACGACAATACGGCTGCAGTCAATAGTTTTGTTTCTTATAACATAAAAATTACGTTACTGCTTTTCTTCGAAGTACACTAATGATATATTTAAATTGACACCAATAGAAAATAAAAATTATCTGCGTTTGCCCAACCTAAATTGACTAATATTTTATGGTTTATGTAACAATAAGTGAAACTTTATTTCATTTGAACGCCTATCATTGACATTTTCAACTACTTAATCAAACTAGGTCCTGAGCGGTAACAATCTACTCAGAGTCTAAGAAAATATTGCAAACCGCTTTCACAACAATTTCCTTCGACATTTTTGATTGATAAAGAAAATTTCTTGACTTATTTTTTGCCCACTGCTCTCCTGTCACAATAATCAGCAAATATTACAGAGCCTTGGTCAGACTTCCTAAGTAATCCTTAGTTTTTAATAGCAGGGCAAATATTACACAGCAAAATGAAAATGTATTGTTTTTGAAATCTTGCTTAACAGATGTTTTAAAGCCATTTTGAATCCCTGAAACAAAAGGGAGCACTTACTTAAGAAATTATCAACCCTGAACTACATACGGTCTGAAGCCCAATATATTAACGTGCCA
>RDPX01000318.1:129346-168310 GCA_003991215.1 Morbakka virulenta
AACCCCCACGTGGTGATGCCTGGATGCTTATTAGCCAGGTTTTTCGGACGAGGTAGTAACGAATAGCCTTCGATTCAAGCTGTTCTTCCGTACCATTGAAGAAATCGATCTCGTCGTTCATGTGATTTTGAATCTGGTTCGTCGTCGATTTGGAGAAATTTCTTTAAAAATCCAACCAGGAAATGTGCGTCTTCGACGCCCCTGTAGTTGGAAGAGATATTCCCGGTGCAGCCTACTCACTTGGTCTCCAGCAGCTTACACACACACACAGCACGTATCAAGTACCAAAGTGATGGATCTGTAGATAGATTTTAGGGATTATTAGTTTCAACAGGTTTTGAGCAAGTACATGATTATACTGTGATGAGACCTGTTCCAGTAGTAAAATTTGACACTATTCCAACTCTGCTGGCATTGGGACTCAGACTGATTTGTTGATACATCAAATGTATGTAGTTAGCGCATTCTTAAACGGAATGACTGATCACGGAATTTACTCGGAACAACTGAAGGGATATAGAGTACCTGGTCAAGAGTTGAAGGCCTGAAAATTAAACCCTTCACTTTATGGCTTCAAACTATCCCCACGATGTTGGAATCAAGTCTTCCTTGGATATTTGTCATGAGTTGGATTTTGTCAATCGGAGGCAGAGAGTGTTTACATCATGCATGATCCATTAATGGTTGTCGAAGTTTATGTTGACGATCTTCTAGTTGTAACTCAGACCCAATATAAGATGAATAGGATCAAGACAGTCCCTAAGGATATAGTTTAAATGAAAGATAGGGGACAATTACGATCTTTCACTACACAAGATAAGGAGAACAACACCATTTATCTTCATCAGGATCAATACGTTGAGAATTTGCTAAAAAAAATTAACATGAAAGATGCAAAAATTGTGTCGGCACCGACCGACATCAACGTTAAGCTGTGTAGAGATGATGGTTTTAGTCAACCTTTAGATCAAACACTCAAACACTTATTAGTCGGTGGTCTTTAAAAGGCTGAAACGGCTACAATACCGGATATTTCTTATGCAGTGGGAGCAATTTCAGAGAAATGCAGAAGTTCAAACCAAAGCCATCTTACGGCAGCTAAACCTATCTTGCGCCATTTTAAAAGGAACGTCACATTATACTTTGACCTACCATAAGAGTTTAAATGAAGTTCTCGTAGGATTTTTAGATTCTGATAGGTCAGAAACCAACGACGATTGCAAATCAATGAGTGAAAGTTTATTTCATTATAAAGGTGGAGCTATTACCTGGCTCAGCAAAAAGCAAATACTTGTGGCTCTATAAACCTTTGAAGCGTAATATATTGCTTTGAGTTATACAACGCAGGAGCCAATCTGGTTGGTGTTTTACCTGATAAACCGATTATCCTCAAAGAAGATAATCAAGGGGGCGATGGCAATAGCAAGAGATCCGATTAACGATACACGAGCGATGTTTTTTATGTGATTTGTTTTAAGTGTGGTGATGTTAAATTTGAATATTATGTGACAGAGATTATGAAAGGAGATGTATTAACGAAGCCAATCTCTAAAAACAGGATTGTTAAGTGTCGTAACGAAATGGGACTCGTAGTTAATTCAAACAACTAAATAAATCAAGTTGGAGATTGTTGAAAAGTGATATGTTTAGTTGATTGAACTGTCCATTATCTGTTGGGGCATCCCATTTTTTTGTCACTGTTCTTTCATTTTCGTCTCATCTGTAGTGGCGTTTAATATTTGATTGAAAACTGATTCAAGTTAAAACTATACTAGTTTACTTTTTTGACTGATAACGAACACACTCCGCCAAGGAGGGTATGTTTTCGTCTGCGTTTATCCGTTTATCTGTCTGTTTGTTTGCTTGTTTGTGAGTCTGTGTGGAAAGAAAGTCTGAAAAACTACGAATGGATTTGAAAAACTTTTCAGGAAATATTGATAGTACCACATGAAAGATTTCTTTTAGGATTCCAACAATGCTACAGACCAACAGACCTCTGTGAGTGACGTAAAAGAAATACACAATATTTGACAACCAAGGCTGGTGTGGCTTATCTGGTTAAAATGCCTGCCCTGTAAACAGGAGGTCCCCAGTTGAATACTGACATGCCTTGCTATTTTTTCGTAAGATGTTTCTGCGTTTTCAAAAATATTGTCAGAAGAAGCAATTGATTTGTTTTGCATGTATGTATGTCATGTATGTCAGTATGACGATGGAAGCATTGTGATTATTGTACAAAGCATTTGATTATATTAAAATGAATGCAGGACTAAAACATTTACCAAATCCTGTAGCTGATTGGCGGAGGTTTGCACTCTCTGAATGCTTTCCTAATTATAATTGATACCTTTTAGAAAAATCGCCTTTAATACAAAAAACACAACAATAGAATAATTAATACATCACTCATTGCTTGGAAAAAAATGCCTCTTTAGATAGAACTAACAATTAATTTAGATATTTTTTTAACAATACAAATGTCAAAATACTGTACTTAATTTTTTTTCTGTCAAAATAAAAGACGCATTTGTTTACTGCTTTTAGCTTTTACAAAACCGCTCACAAACCAGACTGTGCTTTCAAACTGAAAAATTTCAAAACAAACTGCCAGTAATCATTCTCAAGATAATTATCCAAAAAGTACTTGCAATCTTCCACCTCTGGGGATATGGTGTTCCTGGTTTAAAAGGGGTCACAATATTTCAGAAAGTCTTACTCTTACAGGTGGGTGCAATGTATAACTGGGAAGACATAAAGAAAGAACAGTTAAACTAAGTGAAAGATTCAGTCAAAACTATGAAGCACCTCTGAAAAGTCAGTTGGTATGGAATGGAATATCAATACTTTACAAGGTAAACTACAAGGTGAATTACCTTGTATAATATACATATTGTTAATAATAGGGAATCATGGGGTATTTTGTTATTTCGGCTACTGGACTCGAATTAAAATTGGGCATCATTACCTCTGTTGAGGGTGCAAAAAATAAAAAATTTGATGATAAATGTCATCATCATCATCATCGTGGTATTTCATGCCCACGCTGATATAATGGAAACTTTTTATTTTTTCATCTGGACACATACAATTACAAACCTACTAATCAAGGTAGTTTGCAATGGCTTGCCTATTTAACAAAATCAAAATTAAATATTTTACTAACAAAATTAATAAAACGACAATAGTTCAGGGCTGGCCCATGGTTGATTTCTGCGACAGAATATGTAGTATGTGGTGCGACTGATTATATTGGAAAGTTTGGTTGAAAGTAAGCGCTCGTGTTTGTTGTCAATGTTCAAAGCGTTTCACATTTCACTGAAAGTAATACAAGATTGACCGAATATACCTAAAGAGCTAATGTAAAGATTTACGAAGCTAACTTTCGGAAAGCTCGAATGCAAATCACGAATCAAAGAACGATATTTTTCGTAATTGCGAGAAGCATTTTTATCCAGGTTTGTTTCATACCCCACCGTCAATTGTATAACGGTTGTTGTGGAGTAATAAAGAGCAAATCAGGCCTAAAGACATCTCCAGTTATAATGCATGGCGATAAGAATGCACAGATATCATCGTATATTGTACAGCCTTCAAGGGACTTAAGAGCTTCTGCTAAAAACTGTAATGCTGAGTTGTGTCACCAAGTATATTGATCTTCCTGAAGGTACGTTTTGCAGCCGGCAACAACATGAAGAAGTGTTTCTGGTTCAAAACAGGAAGAGCAAGAAGATGATAGACTGAGTTTCCATTTAGATAGTTTTTTACGAGTTGCAAGGGTGTTATTCAAATAACGAATGGTAAAGCTGAAGGTATTTTTGAGCAGCTTACTTTGAACTTCAGACCAAAACTTGTTATATTGTGAAGTTGTGTTATCAAATAGAAATGAAGAATGGTACCTTGAGTAGTAAGATGACTTTTTAAACGCTCGTTGTGTTCTGTCTGCACAGCTCTCAGAACTTCTTTTGTATTTTTATAAATGTCGTGTTGTATATTGGTACTATTGCTTGTGTTCCACAATGTTCGGATATTATCATTTGGTGACAATTTCAGAGCGTTACGGGTGAAAGTTTGGCATTGTAGACGTTCTGTTGTAGGTAGCTGCAAGTTGAGTCCAAATTGATTTTTGGAAAGAACAACGGAGCTAAGAGTGGTTATAATAGACAGGTCAAGCCACTGGCGTATGTATTTAGAGACCAGGTTGTCGAAATTTTCTGCCAGTCAAGTCTCAGAAACATTTGAAACACCAAGGTGCCAGGAAACCTTTGGCAGGGCAAATTCACTATAGAGGCGCAGTTTGTGTTTTGGATGGATAGGAAATGAATCAATTTGTTTAAGAAGATCTAGTGAAACAGACAGAAGCTTGGATTTGTGAGACTCATTGGTCATTTCAAAGTCATAATAACGTCCGAGATACTTAAAGGCATCTCCCATGGCTACAGGAGGTACAATTTCATTATTAACAAAACGTTTAGGTTGAAATTGAAGAGATCTTGTAGTGAATTTTTTTATTCCTAATGTAGCACATTTATCAACCCTTATGATCATGTTGGTTCATTGACACCATCGACGAAAAACAGTTTAAAAGAAGCTGGTTTTCTCTTTCTCCACTTGTAATCACCCCAGCGTCATCTGCGAACTGAAACCAGTGTACAGGATTGAACATGCGATCGTTCTTATAGTGAGGTGAAAAACCAAATTGGTTGTATTTTTCAGCCCTAATATACTGAATGAATGTGTTAAAACACATATTAAAGAGTAGTGGACTAAGACAATCTCCTTGTAAAAGTCCACGAGGAACTGTTATGGCTGTTGGGGAATTATCCATATTTTTTTCTGCGCTGTTTGAGATAATTATCGGTATGCGTCAGTAGGGGAATCACTATTTACCGAAAATAGGCTGATCGACGTGAGTCACTGGGAACAGCACGATTGTGGTCGTGCTACGTGACTTATTTACGTAGATATTTTAGATTACTATTGTTTGTAATACATTTTGATCGTGAATAAGGGATTAGAAAATTATAAAGATTTGGGTGTGTAACTTTAGGTATTTTTTAACTGTGAATATTGTAAATACATGCTGATTTTAGATTGAGTCATGTGGGAAACTAGGGAGTATAAGTAACTGGATACCTTGCAAGATTCTCTAAGATCGTTTGGATTCTTCAAGATAGTATCAAGATTGTATTAGATAATAAACTGGCAAACCAAAGAAGATATATTTATTATTCGTAATAAAAAACTAACTGACATTGAATTAGCACAAATTAGAGAACAGGCTAGGTATGACGCAAGGGGAGAAATTGTCGATGATGATGTCGAGGAAAGAGTGATCACGGATAATATTATTGTTGAAGATAATGGAGGGTTGATTGAAAATCGAGATATTGTAAGGCCACAAGAAAATGAACTCCAAAATGATGGGGAAGTAAAGAATGTTAATAACGAGGCTGGTCGTCAGAAAAATGATATCAATCAAGAAGAGGTTGTTTTATTGAAAGCAGAAATCATAGAGGAGTTATCTATTGTTAAATACACTAAAATTACTGATAGGGAACCATTGATGAAAATTGGACAGACCCAGAAATTCAAAATTTTGTTAGCCTTGGGAAATGAAGCCCTGAGTCAACTTTGCGAAGAAATAAACCCTGAATTAACGGAACTAAATCAATTAATGTACGCAACATCTAAAGTCCTTCAAAACAAATGTGGCGTGAAAGGTAAACGTAAAAGAAATAACAATAAACCAAAACCCTTTAAACCTAAATGGCAAGTAAAGATAGAAAAGGAAATTGAAAACTTTAGAAAGGAAATCTCTTTACTTGATGAATTACAGAAAGATAAAGAATTAAAATCTGGAAAAGCTAGGAAAGTTATTAGAAAATATCACTTAAGAAATAAAGAACAGATACCCCCTATTAAAGAGGAGCTCAAACAAAAATTACAAGTTAAAGCCCAAAGACTACGTCGTTTCACTAAAAGAAACAATTTTTATAGACAAAACAAGATTTTTGAAACAGATGCGAAAAAGTTCTACCGAGAAATCGGAAAAGCGTCCATTAATGTAGAGGAAATACCATCAGAGGACCAGGTCAGAAATTTCTGGAACATTATTTGGGGTAATGAAAAAGGGCATAACGAAAACGCCCAATGGATAAAAGATCTGGAAAGAAATACTACCGATATCCCTGAACAACAATGGGATAATATAAGCACTGACGAGATTGCAAAAGCGCTAAAAAAGTCCCAGAAATGGAAATCTCCAGGAATAGACCAAGTACCAAATTTTTGGCTAGACACCTTACACTGTACGCATTCTAGATTGGCTTCAATGTTTAATGAAATGTTGACTAAACCAGATTCAACACCTTAATGGTTCTGCCAAGGTACAACTTACTTACTTGCTAAAACGAATGGCACTAAAAAAACCCCAAACTACCGTCCAATCACATGCTTGTCAACAACCTATAAACTACTAACATCAGTATTATCTGAAAGAACATATGCACATATGGAGGAACATAACATCTTCCCCATAGAGCAAAAAGGTTGTAAAAAGGGATCATACGGCTGCAAGGACCAACTTCTTATAAATAAAATGATATTAGAAAATACGAAAACAAAACACCGAAATTTAAGCACTGCATGGATTGATTACAAAAAAGCCTTTGACAGTGTCCCTCACTCGTGGATTTTACGTTGTCTTGAATTATTTAAAGTATCTCCCACCCTTATTAATTTTCTTAGATCCTCCATGCAATTATGAGAAACCAATCTTTTTCTCTCCCACTCTAATGGTATCTTGTCTTCTCATGGCATGCGAATAAAATGTGGCATTTTCCAGGGCGACTCTTTGTCCCCACTTCTCTTTTGTATGGCGCTCATTCCTCTGTCAAAACTCTTAAACGACACCGATAACGGATATAATATCAGTGAAAAGAAAATAAATCATCTCTTTTATATGGATGATCTGAAACTTTATGCCTGTAACGATGAAGAGCTGGAAGGGTTACTTAAAACAGTAAAAGCATTTAGTGATGATATAGGGATGGAATTTGGATTGGACAAATGCGCAAAAGCCACTTTTAAACGCGGAAAATTAAGTAAAACCGTTAACATTGTGCTTGATCATGACACTACTATTAAAGCACTAGACCAGGAGGCAACTTACAAATATCTGGGTGTCAATGAAGGAGATGGCATACAACATTCCAAAATGAAAGTAAAAATTAGAAAAGAATGTTTAAGGCGAGTAAGAATGATAATGAGGACAGAGTTGAATTCTAAAAACCGAATAACGGCGGTAAACACCTTAGCAATACCAGTGGTATCATATAGTTTTAATATAATAAATTGGAATCTAAGTGAACTTCAAAAATTAGACGCCAAAATTAGAAAGCAGTTCACTTGCCATAGAATGCACCATCCGAAGTCCGATGTAGACCGCTTGTATATTCACAGAAGTAAAGGAGGAAGAGGATTAATACAACTAGAGCTCTCCTACAAAACCTCGACTATAGGGCTTTTCCAATATTTAGACAATGCTGATGACTGGATGCTTCAGCTGGTTAATATGCACGAAAACTCAAAAAAGCTCCACTCTGTTATTAAAGAATCTGATAAGTTTTCCCGTGAATTACGTCTCGACATTGAAAACGACCATCGTTTAGCTCCTACTGAAATTGCCCGTAAAACAAAGAAATACGCTAAGAATGAAGGATTGAAACAATTTGAATCCAGATGGCAAGAAAAGCCTCTCCACGGACAGTTCGCAGCTCGAGCCAATAACGCTGATGTAGACACAAAGGCAACCCATCAGTGGCTTCGCAGCTCAGGGCTGAAAGCGGAAACCGAAGGCTTTATTCTTGCCGCCCAGGATCAAAGTTTATTTACAAGGAATTATCAGGCAAACGTCTTGCAAAATGGTGCGGACTCAAAGTGCAGATTTTGCAATGATAAAACAGAAACTATTGACCACCTTGTCTCTGGCTGCTCTATTTTAACACCAGGAGAGTATAAAAACAGACACGACAGGGTTGGTCAGTACCTCCATTGGAAGATCTGCAACCATTTCTCTATAAATACTAAAAGTAACTGGTACGAACACCATTCTGAACCTGTTACAGAAAGACAAGACTTTACCATCCTTTGGGATTTCCCAATCCACACTGATCGGACGATACAGGCCAATCGCCCTGACATTGTCATCAAAGACAGGAAAAACAACACCTGCCTTCTCATAGACATGAGCGTGCCATCAGATAGAAATGTCTCTGCCAAAGTATTTGAGAAACTCGCAAAATACAAGGATTTAGAAATAGAAATTGAAAAGATGTGGCACCTTAAAACAAAAACTATTCCTGTTGTGGTAGGTGCTTTGGGTTTGATAAAGAAAGGAACTACTGACTATCTTGACAAAATTCTCGGAAACCCTTCTCTTCAAGAAGTGCAAAAAATTGTATTGAACAGTACAGCTCATCTTTTAAGAAGAGCACTTTCTATCTAAAATTGTCATCTGTATCAGGTTTTTTTTTCTTTTTCTTTTGAATTTTATAAACTTTTATACTTTTATGTCTTATGTCTGTCTAATTGATGTTCGTGATTTGTCAACCTTAATGTTTTATCTTGTATTTTAATGTCCATTCAATATTCGTAAATTGCCTTGAGTTTTGTATTTAAATTTTTAATACCTTTTTATACTATTTTTTACGCTTACAAACAATTTTTTTTCACCCACAAATAAAACCTCCAATTTCACTCACCCTAGGTCACTGGTAGTGACCCGGTGTTTGATCTTAACAAAGCAAATCAAAGTAAAATTTTATAATAATAATAATAATAATAATAATAATAGTAGTAGTAGTAGTAGTAGTAGTAGTAGTAGTAGTAGTAGTAGTAGTAGTAGTAATAATAGAAATATCCAACATTAGACTTAATTGCAACATCGAAATTAGGGAGTTAAACCAGAAGGAGGGATATAAATATCTAGGGATCTCTAAAGGTGATGGTATTAATCACTCGCCCATGCGGGAAAAATACGTAAATAGTGCTACAGAAGGGTGAGGTCCATTCTTAAAAGTGAATTAAATGTCAGAAATCGTATTGATGTGATTAACTTATTAGCCATTGCTGTTGTCACTTATAGTTTTAATGTAATTAATTGGTCGATTTCAGAAATTAAAAACGTTGATACAAAGATTAGAAAACGTCTTACCATACATCGAATGCACCACCCTAAAGTTGATGTTGATCGTTTATACCTACCTGCGAAAGAGGGAGGGACAGGCATGATTCAGTTGGAGCTTTTACTCATGACGTCAACCATAGGTTTGTGTACATATCTTGATAAAAATAAGGACTGGATGCTTAAACTAGTAGTTAAACATTAAAAACAGAAGAAACTTTACTCCATTTCAAATGATGCTTCCAAGTTCCAAGATTCACTTAAAATTGAACCAGTCAATTTGCAACCTAAGGTCTTGATAGACAAACCCATAGAAATGGCAAGAAATGCCAAATTGAATGCAAAATCTAAAGGTCTGAAAATTCTTACCAAAAAATTGGGAAATAATGCACTTCATGGTCAGTACTCTAATCGAACCAATGACAAAGATATTAGCAAATTTCAAAATCATATGTGATTGGCTTCGTCTGGGCTCAAATCCGAAACAGAAGCTTGCATTATCGCAGCTCAAGATCAATGTCTCAACACGCGAAATTTTTAGGTTAATGTCTTAAAAACTGGCATGAATTCTCTTGTAGAATATGTGATCAGCATAAGGAGACTATTGATTATATAGTGTCCTGTTGCCCCATTCTGGCCCCAACAGAATATCAAAAGCGCCATGACAGAGTCGGTCAATATATCCACTGGATGGAATGTAATGCGTTCGACCTCCCTCATGATAAATACTGGTGGGAACATAAACCACTTTGTGTATCAGAACACAATTTTATCACGGTACTCTAGGACTTCAATATCCTAACTGACCGAACTATTCAGGCAAACCGACCAGATATTGTCATTAAGAACTATCAAGATAAGACCTGCTTCCATATAGATATGAGCATTCCTGCTGATAGTAACACACCATTAAAGATATTTGAAAAACTTATTAAGTATAAGGATCTTGAAATAGTAATAAAGATGTGGCATTTAAAAACCACTATAATTCCTGTTGTTGTTAGAGGTCTTGGAATGATATAAAAATACACAGTATCATATTGACCAAATCCCTGGGAATATATCTCTTTCTGAAATACACAAGATCGCATTTATGAGTACACCACACATCATACATAAAATTCTATGTAGATTGTAGCCTCGTTATTCTTTCTGTTACTTAAGGTTCCAGGGTGGAACTTCGCACTGATCGTATTTAAACAAAGCAAATTCAAAACATAAAGTAATTATAGTCATAATAGTAATAGCTATAATGAGAAGAATAGCAATAATGACCTGGTATTGTTCCAATCTTCTAAACCAGAACGATCAGGTTATTATTGTGGAGATAGGATGGTTAATCGTTAAATATGTGGAACAAAAATTGAAATTGGTGTGATAGGCCACGGAAAGCAAACAAGTGTAAGAAATTTATGGTGTGAAAAGATTTCTCAATATAAACTACTGACTTTATCATATTTATTCAAAAGTAGTTCTTTAATCTGTGCTTTAGAAATATTTAATAAATCTCAGGACTCTTAGACAGAACTGCCGTATTTTACGTGACCTTGTGAATACCATTAAAAGGGTAAAGCGTCATTCATTCGATACAAAGCCCGAAATAATCGACTTGGAAAAGAAATAACTGGCTGGAGCTGTGTTTTGAAAGAAAGAGAAAGAAGAGCAATACCTGATAAAGTAATAAGCTGAAGCCACTAGCAGGACTGATGATGATAGAAGTGATATGGAAAGTATAATAGAGGCCAGAGAAGACGCCTATAATTTGTATGGGCACCCATGGTTGGTCAGTTCATTTGTTACGTGATGATAATGGAGACTTGCCATATTTGTAACGTTCCAAGGCAGATATTTATATACTTTAAAACTGTAGAAAAGTAAGCTACTCTATCTCATTCAGACATATATAAGCAGAGGATCCTTCACATGATGTTTTAATAAATGATCTGTTTAAACAACGATTAAATTTTTTCTACGCAAATTAGATTCCACACCTTGTCACTTTAAATGTCAAGGACAAAGTTTATCTAGAGTTAGCAGCCAAGAATGTATAGCTAAAGTACCTTTTACCAATTAAAGTTAAAGGTTAAGGTTGTAGTGTAAATGTAGTTTGAAGACTAGAAGTAATTAAATCTGGTACACACACCAAATATCCCTAGATAGTATTGTAGATTAGAGAATCCATCTGTCCACTGTTCTAACAAGACCAAAAAAATTAAATAGACATAACTGCTCCCTGCAGTGGGGTATTTACTCTTTCATTTTCAGAAGGCAATTAAAAAAGCGCCCTGTCTATAAGAACCTTTGGAGTTCTTTGATAAAATATTAAAGACTTAATAAGCCCTAAGTGCTTGATCTTAGTTTAGTGAAAATACAAAACAGATTATCATTTCAGCGACATGGTAATTGTTGGCCGTTACCATATTCCAAAGCTAAACAATATGTATGTAACAATACAGCTGTTGTTTTAAACGTATTGGAAATGCTGGTCACAGCGAGTTCTCCAATAGTCCTTTTATGAAACTGGATTTGAGCTTTTTATTTATAACGCGTAAATTTCAAGGCAGAGTTTAATATAAGATATGATAAGTTGGAACTTATCATATCTTATATATATATCATATCTTATATATATATATAGGAATAGCCCTCTGCCTCTCCCCAAATTTCAGTCTTCAGCTTTCCGGTTCGAAAACTTCCACGGCCTAGTTTTTGTTAGCCCACGTATTAGCCAAAAGTTAACCAATACGTAAGACGAGAATACAAGGAAAGTGATCTTTCGAGACCATGCCAACGACAGTCTTACTAATTACATTACTTTTGTAATCTAAATTCTTGCCCTCTGTTCTAGTTTCAATGTCTGTATTTTTGCCTTCAGTATTCCTATTTCTCATTTAATTACTTTGTTTGTCGCAGTAACTCATAATTTAAGACCATGTTGACTTTGTGTTCCAAATTACCATCTTTATTAAATAAACAAAAAGGATAGTTATAATGCAACTAAATAAGATGGCAATTACGTTCAATGAGCCTTAACGTTTTCTACTTAGCACAACAAATGCAAACTCGGAAACTTTATAGATGCTGCCAATTGACGTGGGTAATGCAAAGGTTGCAT
Organism: Morbakka virulenta; assembly: GCA_003991215.1. Lineage (NCBI taxonomy): Eukaryota > Metazoa > Cnidaria > Cubozoa > Carybdeida > Carukiidae > Morbakka > Morbakka virulenta. Next base: position 141,646 of record RDPX01000318.1, read on the forward strand.
GTTTTACTCTGGCACACGGCGAACACCTGACTAGTCTAAAACAACTTTCTTTTTGGTGCTTTACAATCTTAATTGTTGATTGGACGCAGGTCATTTAAACACTTCCCCTCACCACTTTCTTTCACAAAAGTTACTTTAGCATAGAAATTTCTTATGTAATTTTTACTATTTTTCACAATGCCACTCATTTTGACAAGGACTGACTACATTTTTCTTTAATGATGTTCATATTGAGCTGCTTGATTTATAATTTAATGGCTAAGTAACTTATTTCTTGAATGAATTGTCCCGGATGATCCCCTCGAACGTATCGCTCGACGAATTGGGGCAATATTCCAAGGGAAGTATCATTAATTGAAGAATTCGGATGAGTATTTCTTTGAGAGTTGTTTTTTTGAAGACATCAAGTCTTCAGAGAATGTTTATTCTGTGTTTGTAATTTAGAGGTCGTTGCATCAGTAGGTGAACAACTACGAAATTATACAGTGTCTCATCAAGATGTTTAAATTAATGCATTTCCTCGAATTATCACCATCCAAAAACTGAGAAAGCGTCCCCTGAATACACGCCTCTCGAATGCTCGTCCCTCTCTCAAATTCCCTGATCAGGAAAAAATATGGGGATGATCCTTGTAACTGATTACTAATTTATCAAATAAAATAAGGTGGGTTTTTTTCCAAATGTAAATTCGAATTGTTTTATAATTCGCGGTTTTTTTGTTTAGCTTGCCATTTAAAACGCTAGCTCGCCTAGCGTCCTTCGTCGTAGCTCGAAACTTTTCTAGTGTAATTACATCAATTTGACGCTTTTGTTTTTCTATTGGACTTAAATACAGTTTCTTTTCTTTTAATAATTGCGAAAAGAAAAAATAATGTTTCGAAAATTCAACTGGTGGATGTCTAAGAAGAATCTTATCTTGAAAATTCTGAACTTCATGGACTCAGAGAAAGCCATAGATGTGAGAGCTTTATCATGTCACGAGTCGTAAGCTTTTTCCGAGCTACGTTTCGAGTGCTACTTCTCCCATCGTCAGGCTTTCCGAGAGCTACTTCTCCCATCGTCAGGCTACTGAAATGATTAGATACGGCTATTTTATACTTTGATAGTGGGGACGTGAGTGTAGACAGGGCTGGAGTTGTTTCCGAAAGTGGCGCCATACCTATGCTGTGTTTGTTGTGTTTCTTTCTTCAGTGTTGGAAGCCATATTACTGGAAGGGTGTAGGATATACTGTTAATATGATTGCTGCATTGCAAGGAATGGATTGTTTCTTTTATTTTTCTTGTTGTTGTGTTGATTTCCTTGTCTATAATTCTTTTGTTTTCCCAGTCAAAGGTGTGACCCTGTGTCAAGCAGTGTTCGGCTATTTCATGATTCTTGGTGTCACCTTTTTGAACAGCTCTCTTGTGTTCTTTTTCTCTTTGACCCAAGGAACGCTTTGATTCACCTATGTAGAAGGCAGGACAGTCCTTACATTGTAGTCTGTAAACTATGTTGTTCCTTTCTTCAAGTGGAACTGGGTCTTTTGGTTTTGAGAGGATCTTCCTTAAGGTACATGTAGTGAAAAAGGAGCTTTGAATGTTGTGTTGTCGAAGGGCTCGCCTTAGGTGCTCACTGGTATTCTTCATGTAAGGCAGACGTTTACGTTTAAGGGGTTCTTTATCTTCATGATTAGGTCCAGTGGTTCTGTGTAAAGCTTTGTGGACATCCTTGTGGACATCCTATGGTTTTCTCTGAGTCTATAAAGTTCAGAATTTTCAAGATCAGGATTTTTTTTTTTCAAATTTAATCAAAAAGGGGAAGAGTATACACTATCAAAACTTCCTTACCAAAAACGAAAATAACCCACAATCATTTTGGAAAACCACAAATAACACCTTTCCAGGTATAGCTTCCATTCCAGGCAAGTATGACTTCGTTCTGCTGAGCTGCCTTTTATCCTATGCCAGAATACATGGTAGTGTCATTAGCACAGTTTTTGATGAAGTGATATAAGTTGTCAGGAAGATCATTGTAGCAAAGAAATAAGAGATTTTGATTTAAGTTAGGACCCTGAGAAACACTTCAATAATTGAATACTTATCAAATGTAATTGCATTCGGGGTGACGTATTTGACAACCTGAGAAAAAGGACTCAACGGTACCAAAGATCTTGGGCAAATTCCAGAACCAGAAAACTTATGGAGCAAGCATACCACACCTTATTAAATGCTTTTGAAATATCAAGTGCTGAAGCACGTCCTTCACTGGACTTATAACAGTCATAAACCTATCGATATATTCCGTGATAACAGTTAAAAGGTCACTAATGAAGCGGGATCCTGTAAGTCTATTCTAAACATCAATAATCTAGGTTCGGCAAGAATTTCAATAGGGCATTGTTGATAAGTCGTTCAAAGACCTTACTAATCACAGAACAGACCTACAGGTCGACACGTAACAAAGTCAGAAGCATCATCTGAATTCTTGAAGATCGGGACAATGTAAGAAACCTTACAGGAAGATGGAAAATAAAACTCCAATAGGCATTGATTAAAAAGTTTAAACGACGATGAAGATAAATCAGCAACAGTTTTCCAAGACAACTACGGAAATCAAACCTAGACCAGTGATTGTTCAAACCCATAAATACTTTGGTACCCAACCTTGGATTTATGATAACAGAATCCAAAATCTGATCAGTTTTTTGAAAGGAAATCTCGCAAAGAAACACCAGTGTCATTTAGAAGTTAGAGAAGAATCGGTAAGAAAAAATCTAAAAAAAAATCAGCCTTTCCTCTAAAGGTCATAGAAAATCGAACACCATAAAAAGTGCAGGAATAATTGACTTGCCAGAATTCAAAACCATTATCAAGCCGACTAACTGAACCCCATGGTGATGGCGACGGTATTAAATGGACCAACAAAAGGTATTGTCTACCAAACATTAAAGAAGGAGTGACAATGAGGTGACACTACTTTAGTGTTTTTATCGAGAAATCATGTCAGCAAGGGCTGACAAACAAATTTAAAGAAGTTCTCCTTTCAATAAGACAAGCCTAACCTTATCAAATGTGAACCTGGTATTTTAAGGTCTTAGGCCTACTAAAAGATATCATTCAACTGCTTATTGGTGACATTGGAAGAACATTTTAAAGAAAACTAAGAAATAAATCTTATTCATGGTGATTTTTCTTGTAGTTTATTATATTTCAGGTTTTAGAATTCTATTAATGACATTGTATAAAATCCTCTGTTCTATAACGCTCTGTATTCTTGAACTGATTTTTTACGTATTTGAAGCCATTCGTAATTTCTTGGTTGGCAAATTTTTTCGATTTGTTTTAGTGTAATGAAACCATTATGTCACTTCACAATATGTCACTCCAAAATCATTGAAATGCTATGATGACAATAAAAAGAAGTTTATCACAAATACGTTTCTTGATGAAAACAAGCCCAACATGTGTAGAATATCGCTATTTAAAGGTTATTAAAGGCTTAAAAGATATTAAAACTATCTTTCAAAGCAAGCCAAAAGTGTCTTTAGTACATCATAAACTAAGCTGAAATTGAATACAGATAATTTTGAAGAATACTACACACAGCCATAAAATCCATGTCAAGTCCGGCTTGACAAAAAAGTTTATCAGCGTCCTTCCTTTCCCACCAACAGTGACTTTAATTTTGATGATCTCCAAAGGAACAGCAATCTTCTTTTGTCGTTTACAGTTATAACAGAACGAGGATTAATAATAAATTTATTGCATATTTTGTAAAAATTGCACTTATGTTGTGATACTGTATAAATATTTAATTTTCAAAATAGAACGCGGCCTTTTTCAAGGGGATACTGATATTGTCTGTCAATATAGTATAACTTGTTTGGTGTATTTTCGTGTGAAAGTGTCACGAAATGCACTTGATGAATAAGTAATGCTGGCTGTTGTTTATGACTTAATAGATACATCCTATTGGGGTTATAACAAACTCTATACTACTATATTCAAATTTTTATCTGCATACTGTGTTATTCTTGTTTGCTTCTCTTCACAATAAACCTAGAAAATTTACCTCGGGTTTCACTATTTGCACTTGATAGGGAATAAAATTCATCAAGCAATATATATCAAGATGCAACTACGTCTCCCAAGGCAGACCTCTGACATGTATGCCTGCCAACTATCTCAATCAAAGACATGGTTCTAAAAATGTCAGTAAATGTATTTCAAAAACTGTTTTAATACTACTTGCGTAAGGATCTTTTGCAGAAAAAAACTGTAACCAGACCTGATGTGTAAATAGCCTCATAAGTTAGTTCATTATGGTTTTATCCACAAAACATGACATACAAGTAAAAAGTGTTTCTTGTCACAATTAGAATTTTCATCATTCAGTGTAAATAAATAGTTGATTATGTTCAAGTGAATATATCAATAGACGTCTCAGATTATTTACTGTTTGTATGTCTGTCATGAAACATAGACTGACATTCAACACCTTTTAGGCTTCTTACCCTTTGCTAAGTATAACTAACTTTAAGAGTACTTCTAACTTAAGTCTAACTTTAAGAGTACTTCGTGGCTTTCCCAGGCATGTCAAGTAAACCGAAAAAGAAATGTAGGTGAACGTTCAACAAAGGTAAACACAAACATAAACAGACACAAATATATATATATATAATGAAATTGTTTTTATACAGACAGGGCTTCGAAGGCTAAATTACAAAATGAACATAAAAATTGGCTACAGTGAGCACTTCATGACCTGCAGGTCCATAACAGTGGTTCACACAGCGATAAAGCACGATTTATTATAAAAGAGAAATCATGGAGAGATTGAGTTCAATCAAGGAAGCATTTCACCACTTCAGTGATCTGTTTTCCTTACGACCTGCAATTTGAGTTAAAATTGGCTCCAGTTACCGAAACTGTAAGGAACAAATGATTGACACACAAACATACATAAACAGTGCTCATATCTAAATATGTTTAAAGCAGCTTATTGTATGTTTTAAATAATTCTGAAAAACATTTTCCCTTATTAGAAAGAATTTGTACGCAGATAAAAACTAAAGCATTACATTACTTACCCTAAATAAACTTGTTTATGTTACGTTCTCTGCTGGCAAGTGAAGCTGGGTAGCAGATTCGGAAAACTTGTTTCTGACTGAAAATTCTTACTATTTTGGCAGCTGTATTGCTTTAACAACAGAATAAAAATTCCAACTGAATGGACACCGGGGTGATAAAATGTCAGCGAATTGTACCTTAAAAAAAACCTGCAGATTTTTGTTCATAAAGCAAGGTATTGATTTCCTCTTTCTTTTGTTGTGTGTTTGTTTAAAAAATAATCTGATAGACATGTTTAATAATTGTTTTTTCCAATAATAGATTTGAATGGCAGTGATTATCCTTAATTCAAAACCAACAAACATACTATGATGCAAATCATGTTTAGGATAACTACATCAATTTGCATGTCCTTGTCTTCCCACAAACATGCCTTTCCTTTTGTCACGTGAAATCCTGTATTAATAGAAAGGAACCGAAAGATGCCTATTATCGCCACTTTCTAACTTCACTGTTTTATCATACCCATTACGCAAATTTTACCTGAGCTGAATAACGTCAAAAACAATGGTATAACATTCAAAATGAACTCTGATTACACCTGATATGGAATTTATCGTCCCTTGTGCGTAAAAATCAAAATTAGAGAAAGATAAAAAAGCACTTTAAATGAATAGAATGAGCAAAATACTGAAAAAAAGTGCATTGTCCTATGCATATTTTAACATTGTCACGGTCAAAGTGTAAACATCTTGACGACTTACATTTATATTATTCCTCTTGTGTAACAAAGTAGCTTCAACCACTGTAACAGTATTTATCCTGATACGTTAGGTCCTATAAGATCTTTATCTCATAGTGTTATTTTCTAGAAACTATCAAGCTCGATAGGTTACTGAAAAGTACAAGTCTACAATGAGCTTGATAGATTAAGGAAAAGCCCTTCCAATATGGTAACCAATGGCGAATCAAGGTTGGAGTTTGTGAAGCTTAAGTTCCAGCAAGATTTCTATAAATTTGTTTTACATCATAGTATCAGTAGCAAACTTTTATCTTGTATGTTGCTTGAAAATTGAAAATAAATTATTTTCATTTTTCCCAAACAGCTTGGTTATTTATTTATTCATGCAGTTGCAGCCAACTTAAAATCAGATTTCAACCTCATTTTGATGTTTTTTTTCATTGGCTCTGTTCCTCGTTTCTTTTTGGGTGATCATGTTTTGGAATCCCAAGGTGCTAGTAATCTTCCCGCTTTACTTTGGGCCGAACTGTTGTTTCCTCCTACATGGCTCAATTTGTTGAGAACCCTAGACAAATATAAAAATCGTTGGGTAAGGTAATCGTCTTTTACGCCCCAGATATTTATTTCTGCGTGAAGGTCAAGCAAAATTGGTAAAAATTTGAAGTTAACCAATGGTTTCTGAGAATAGTAAAGTATTTTTCAGACTCGATGAAATCAAAGAAAGTTCTTCTAAACATAACGTTGCTTTGTTTATCAAAAATTACTAAACGAAATAGTATAGTAACAAAGAGTATTTTCACAATTGAAGTAACCATATCTGCAATATTATGTTCTTAAATCATAAAATGTTGGATAAAACAATAGTTTGGAACCCCATTGGTTTGGACTATACTTGACATCTACTCATGGTTTAACTTAGCCTAAGGTACCAAATTGAATTTTCTTAAAAATGGTGTTTAATTTGAGTATTTATTGACATTCTAACGCACAAACTAATGTTATGCTTTCTGACACTGTGACTAGATGGACAAAAATATTACACAGCACAAAAATATATATGTAGTAATAGTCATGGCTGTTCAGCTTGTGTATTTACGTTGTGTTTAATACAGATCTCCATGAGGAACAATAAAAAATATTCGTATTTCTTTATCTGAAATTCAAATAGCAAAATAACTATCTACGAACCCACCCACCCCTAATTAAACAATCGGTTTGCTTGCTTAGCACACATCAAAGTTTGGTAATTTCGCTTTCTCTTCAAAGAACAGTTGTAGATGATAATCGTTTATTTTATTCTTTTTCATTGCTTTGGTTGGAAATGATTCCCTATCAATTCACTAACAAAGGGCTATACTTGAATGCTCAATATTATGCAAATCATCCTCACAACAAGTTTCACAAGGAAAGGGTGAATACCAATAAGGACAATATATTTTTTCATGCTGTGCTCCTTGTAACATTTGATTCTTGTTTACTAGAAGATATAGAACTTCCCTTTTACAAGTAACTTGATACTTTTTTACCTGAATTTTCCTCTTTTCTTTGCATGTTTACTCTGTCAAGAGTAATTGGACAGCCAATCCAAGCATCCTCCATGATAATAATTACACTCAGTCACATCCATTGTAAATTTATGACCAAAAGTTGATAATTATTTGAAACACTGCTTATCTTATCTTATCTTATCTTATCTTCATCTTCACTGAGTTAGGATTTTCTTACTGAGTTTTTCGATGCAAACGGGGTACTGGAATATTTCGCTTTGTTACAGGGAATATACATGTTCTGATTACCAGCACATAAACACATTGTTATTAATTCTATGCAGGCTTTTTTTGAAAAAAGAACGTACCTTGTACAATCAATGGTTTTTGCTGTCTTTCGTATTCTTTTCGTAGTGCACATTAAATACGGTAGAAATATTTTATTCATAAAATAAATCTAAATATAAAACGCAAATTGATTTTTCTGGTCGTTAGGAATTTGATTTCTTAGCACGTAATATATTAGTTTGGTTAGTTTCATTAGTGACACGACTTAAACTAGTAACTTCCATAGATATGGGAATTCCTGCTACAAAATAAAAAAGATTGCTGCAAGGATGTTACTGACGTTCTAACGAGTGCGGTGTTAAAACATCTAGTCCCAGACTTCTATTTTTTTCGCTTGAGCCCACTACAACTTTACCACAGGTTCATGTCCAGTAGATGTTAACAAGGAATTCAGCGTTTCAATTTACAGTCAGTGAAAAAGCAAGAAGAGAATTCCAGAGCGCAGCAGTTATGGAACAGGTTGTTTGACAAAAAAGTGAAAGTTCTATTTCTTGGAGCTTGTACAACCAATCCTTACAGTTACATTGAAGTTCTAGTCGTGCGACGTATAATTTGCCTTTTGACATACTCTTAACTCACTTGGTGCAGTGTTTCCTCTCGGCTCCATTACCTATCCTAGAATTAGCAATGTTACAATAACTCGGGTTGCAGGTTTGTGAGCTTAAAGAGTCGATAAAACAGGTGTGATACTTTTAATTTTGTTCGAATATTCGTCTTTCTTTGAAGAAAATGCTGTTACTTGCTTTAACAAGGAATGTGTACACAGCTGCATTTTCGATAATAAATAATCGTATAATAATAATAATAATAATAATAATAATAATAACAATAATAATAATAATAATAATAATAATAATAATAATAATAATAATAATTCTCTTGAGAAAAGTAGGGGAAGTCAGTATAGTTAATACCGAGAAAGCAATGGAACCAAATGATTACAAAAAGTCTAAGAGCCAGGAAATGGAAGAGGAATGGAAACAGAAGGTGATGCATGGACAGTTTTTGAGGGACAAGGAAGGAGTGAATTGGGATAAATCATGGCAATGGCTCGCAAAGGGAGATTTGAAGGGATGTACCGAAGCACTGATATCCAGTGCTCAAGAACAAGCTTTAAGAACGAATTACACAAAGTTCCATATTGATAAGAATGCTGATTCCCCACTGTGCAGAATGTGCAGAGAAAAAGGAGAAACTATTAGTCATCTGGTTAGTGAATGCGGAAAATTAGCTCAAAGAGAGTACAAGAAAAGACATGACAATGTGGCACGATATATTCATTGGCAACTTTGCAACAAAGGAGGCTTGGAAAGAGCTGAGAAATGGTATGAACAGCAACCCGAAGCAGTAATTGAAAATGAGAATTTCAAGCTCCTATGGGATTTCACCATTCAGTGTGATAGATTTATTGAAGCAAGGCGGCCAGATATTGTGTTGGTAGATAAGAGGAACAAAGAAGTAAAAATAATAGATATTGCTGTGCCAGGAGATTCAAGAGTAGCAGAAAAAGAACTTGAAAAGATTGAAAAGTACCAAATGTTGAGAGAAGAAATAGGTCATGTATGGCAAATGAATAAAGTTACGGTGATACCTGTAGTAATTGGAGCATTGGGAGTCATTTCAAACAAGTTTGAAAGATACATGGAGAAAATGGGTGTGAAGATTGAGATGGCAATTATTCAGAAAACGGCACTGCTTGAAACAGGGAGGATACTGCGAAAAGTCTTGTCTCTTTAGAGAAACAGGAGAAGGAACTTTGAGACCCCTGGTGACTTGTTGTTACCCGCTCTCAAAGATAAAAGAACAAAAGAACTTTCCAGACAAACATGTCTGAGATTCACATTAATAATAATAATAATAAATAATCAATATAAACGTATTAAAAATATAATAATTTTATGTGAAGAATAATATTTTATTTTAAGATAGCATATGCAAAGATAAGAAAACCAATCGAATTGTTGAAATTACGCATTGTTTTCCTGAAATGTGAGTAAAACCATCTTACCTTGTACAGCAAGTGTACACAGCTCACTGCCTCTCGTGGCTGGAAAAAAGGGTAATATGTTCAAGGTTAATAATTTACATGTTTACTTACACAAAAATATATTTTATCGGTATCTATTTTTGTATTTTACTTCCAGTCATAGCATTTCAAAATTATTGAAGAGCGTCACACACACTTGTGACAAGTTCCTTTTTGAAGTGGTTTACGCCTATAAATATGTCAATGTAAAAATGTTTTAAAACTTCATTTTGTCATGATATATCAGTCTTTGTCTGAAAACATATTTTCAAAAATAATGACAGTGGATACCTTGAAGAACTATTCTCGTAAATCCTCTTTGTCGGTGCTTTATTTTTCGTATTCAAAAATGAGTCAGCTGTAATCCTGGACAAACAAGGTTGTTTCAAGAAGCAGTAGTAATCTCTTTTACTGTTGAAGACTAGATTTTTGTTTATTTTGTTTAAAGACGTTTTATTTGTCATAATATGTCATTTATATGAAATCAAACATCGGAGCAACAAGGAAATAATATGGCCCGACTGATTTGCTGTGAACCGCTTTTTATTAAAAATGAATCCTTCAAGAAATTGGTTTTTTGGGGAAGGAGCTCTCAAGTGTTTTAATAAAAAATTTCACCTTCAAAGGAGAAGATAATTCAAGAATAAAAGTAATAGACTCAGAGCGGTACATTTATCTTCAGCTGACAATTTATTGTGACTTAATTCTGTAACTCGTTTCGCCCCGCCTGTAAAGTTTCTTCAGAGAATGGCAACTTAAATATCATAGTTTGCATTTTAAGTATTATGAATCGAGTCAAATTTTCAAATGCCTTTGTTAAAAATTGATGTTGAGATATCTGATATTTTGATTTTCCATTTGTGACCATGCCATTGCGGCAGATTGCCACAAATGCCATCGGAAGGAAAAGATGACAGTTATTGAACAAAAAATCCTCATACTCTGAAAGACGTAAATACCTCTCACGGGTCTCTCATCGAGTATGAAGATGATAAAAATTCTTTTGTGATCACAGAGACTATGGCCATGACCATGACAAGTACATAAATTTACGTCATGCTTGGGTTGTGTTGTATCATCCAAACAATGTGTGGAAATCTTCCATCAAAAAGTCAAGCAAGACGAAACGGCTGTGAACTTGTATCAAAACAGTTCTCTTTTGTCGAATCTTTGTCCTAACTTTGAACGGTTCAAAAAGGAAAAGGCTGGATTATACGTATACTAACATGCTCTGTACCATCCGTAAATTACCATGACCATACCATTTTACGAACAACCAGCTGTGCAGCTTATTCCATATTGTCTGTATTGTGCTCCAAAGAGTCGCATGGCCCTTTGCTAAATAAGTTGTTCGTATTAACAAACTTTTTTTAAAACGTAATTCGGGGGAAAAGTTGTTTGCCCTCTCATTTCGTTGAGGGACATCATACAAACTTTTAAGAAACAGACCTCGAAATTACAATGAGTATCTTGTAGTTATTATGTAAAGCCAGCAAATGTTTGGGTTTCACTTTCGTGTTAAGAGAAGCAAAGTATAGTAAGACAAACGGGTATCAACTTCTCCGTAACACAAAACTTTTCAATATCTACCCTACCTTTGAAAACCAGGTAGATCTCTATTTTGCAGACCAAACGATAGGGTGGGCGGTGGGGCTATTAAACACGACCCGAAAACATTTCAAGTTTATTCAAATATGGCCAAGATTCGATAGCTCCATAAAAATTATGTAATCTTTGGATAGTCAAAATCGCACATTTTCCCACCAACAACATCGAAAATCATAACTTTAACTGCTTATGGTAGTAGAAGATTGACCGATTAACATTAAAAATTAGTTAAAATGCATATAATTCCTGGTTCCAAAAATTATCCACAGTTGTACTCGAGCCAAGGTAGTATTCAAGGCAGCACTTAACTTGTTTTCGAATTTTTAACCAGAACCGTAAAAGACAAAATATACCAGTCAGCTCTCAACAGGTTCGCGCCAATTGCAAATTTGTAACTGTTATTATGACCTTCTCTAACAGCTACTTAATAAATTCAAACTTTAAATACCATTGACACTTGTCATTTCTGTAATAATCGGCATCAGAAGAGAAGCCCAATTTATTAAATGGCCTCACTCAACCGATCAATGCATTTTATGTAACGGATTTTACGAGTACTGTAGTACAGAACTTGCACATTTTATTGAGTAGTCTTATCATTTATGCCACAGAGCTCATTTTGCGCACAAATCCTTTAAAAAGCTCGGCATGCCCTAAAATAAAAAAAATAATAAGTTGAAGAAATAATAATAAAGACAAATATTAAATAAAAAAATCGTATTTGTTTTAAATTTCATTGCATACAATATTTTTTATTTCATTACAATGATACAGTATTTCTCTTGTCAGCCGTTATTACGTTGACTGCCACTCATGGGTATTGCTTTGATGCTGGTTGCACAAAATTTTTCCACAGTTTTTAAAAATTTGTTTTTGAAGAAAACATCAATTTACTTCGTACAAATAACTTTATCGCTGCTTTAAAAGTGATTACTAAAAGGATAACGAAATACTTTCTGACTTTCTGTACCCCAAGATACTACCGATCAAGGAATATTCCACAATACGATTTTTTGGCACATAAAAGTTTTCCGATGTCATTTTGTATTTTTTCATCTTTTTATGTTGTACTCTTCTGTATTTATGATTTTTTAGCTGGATTGCAAGATTTCAATTAAAGAAGGGAAAAACGGAAAAGTCCTTTTCTTCAATATCTGACTGCGTTAAAAACGTATTGACTTCTTTTTCTTTACCTTTTCTCGAGTCCTTAAAAGAAGGAGAGGTTGCAATAAACGAAATGGGTGGGAAATTGTCTGAAAATAAATAACTGGGGGGATTTGACCAACCACATAATTTTTTTGTAAAACCAAACTTTATCTTGATATATATAGCTACTCAGAAAAACCTTCAAATTGTTAAACTTTTCAGCTTTCGTCTTAGTCATAAATAATAAAATTAATTCATAAAAGTTTGAGAATAAGACCGACACTATTAGTATTTTATTACATTTGATTTGGCTTCAAAAACTTTGTTGTTTCTCTTTTTAGTGTACAGACACGTACATACTCACACAAAGACACGCAGACACGCACACACACACGCACACGCACACACACACACACACACACACACAAAACGGCACAAGTCTTTGGCCATTTGACTATCAAGGATATTTTCAATTGAGCTGTCCACGCAAAAAACTGTAGATGTATATCACAGAAACTTGATCTGCAGTGGTTTACGTTTTCTTACTATCTAGCATCAGCATCCGACTCAAACAAAAAAAACCTTATAAGTTTATACTCACATTCCGATCTGACCTTTGTCAGTAAACTAATACAGTGCTACGCTCGTTAAAGTAGAAGCCATGGACATGAATTTTATTTTTCAGTTCTTCGTATTTTGAAGAACAAAAATATCACAAACCATGCCACTTTAGAAGAACTAACTTTCCAGTTTACTTAATTTTGATATCTACATCTATCAAGCTTCATTCAGTTAAATGGTATGCCATCAAGCACAATATATCCAAGCAGTAACAGGCATAAATGTCCACGTGGTTTGTTAGTGCGTACATGTGCACTACACGCATGCACACACTACACACAAACGGTAAATCACAGAACTTTAAAAGCACTTAATACATTGTCCATTTACCTTTTAACGACATTCAATCAAATGATAGAACAGAAAGTATGTTATTCTTCGGTAGCAAAAACTGCAAAATGTACACGACTTAGTCGTACGTTCTTTCAGAAAACACACGCGTATCACACCCCATAGCACCAACAGAGTACCTGTTACAAAGGGCATACACCTTTAAAAACCTTAAGCTAAACGAAACAACATCAAGCGCATTAAACTAAAGCAGCAAGCAAAGATGATACTCATGTTAAAAGGGCATAAATGTACAGTACAGATTTATAGTAAACCATATCAATTTTAAAGACCTAATCGATATAATAAATGTAATATTTATATAAGTTTAACACCAGACCTTACATCATGATCCAGATAAAAAAACTGGTTAAATAAACTGTCCAAGAAAAGCCTTGATACTACTAGTTCCAGGCAATCAGAGCTCCTTCATCCATTTTGTTGCCTGTAATTTCATTCTGACGAAATCCGGACCAAATTTTTCAAAACCCATCTGGTCTCATGTTGCTCAGTAATTGTTTGGTTAGCCTCTATGGGTTATTTCAGCTGTGTATCTGTATCAGTATTTCACATTCATAACAAAGACTTGGCTTCTTGAACGGCCTAGAAAATAAAGATAAAAGAGAAATAAACAGAAGACAAATTTTGATATGCAGGATCTTGGGCAGATTGTTCAGCATAAAGAACCTTTAACAGAACTCTCTAAAGTACTTTTACGCTGCACGTTGTCAAACCGATCACATTATTCTAGACCGGTCTAAACGGTAAACTACTTATACACTATCAAAGATATTAAAATTGGACGAAGAGAAAAATCTATCAGGCTTGGTTTTTGAAAGCGCACAGACGATTTGGAAAGAAAAAAATAGCATGTAGACAGAAAAAGCATTGGTAGCAACATGGGTTTTCCTTAAATACTTCTGTGACGAAAAACCAAACAGAATATGCTGAAATGTAAACTTACTGCAAGTGGAATGCCAAAAAATATATGCAAAGGCAAACCCTTAGAATTCTTTTCAAAAAACAACTCTTAACAACTAAAAAAACAGCCAGTTATCAGGTTTCTCAACCACCGAAGGAAGCTAATTCTGCTGAGATGGAAGATGTTATAAAAAAAATTATGGAAAACTCATTTCCGGTAAAAAAGAAACTCTACAGTCTGGAGTTGCTGGAGGAAATCTTCATATATGTCACCATAAAATAAAAACGACTTTAGGAAAGAATTTGAGGAGCATTTGACCTAACTGGGACTTTTGGGTGAAAAAGAACAATCTGAACAAAATGTTAAAAGACTAACCAAATAAAACAAAATACTAATAGAACCAGTTTCAATATGGCACTTTTTTTAGACAATATGAGGAAAAAAACTGGCTTTTTGCTGAAAAGAGTGGTCACGTTATAATTTCCAGACAACAGATTATTAATTTTTAGAAAATGTTTTATTCCCCTAGACAATGAGATGTTAATCGTGTATATCGACCTTGATTGTATTTTTCTTTCGCAAACGCATTAAAAATCTGTTCCGAATATACTTTTATGAACCCCAAAATAACACCGCTTTTTATTACAAGATATTTGTACCAGGTAAACAAACGGTGAACATACTAGACCAAACCATTGTAAATGTCTGACTTCAAAATAAAACAAACATTCATTTTCTTCTGCTTCTTCAGGTACTACGTTTACTGCGGATCTTGGTGCCTGGAACACCAAACGCATCACTATTATTTCACAAAGTATAACATTACGCGTATTTGAAGTTCTACTCATAATCCAGTACTTTAAACCAGTCATGTATTCACGCCTTTTTCCTCTTCTAGTGGTATCTTAACATTTCCTGCCATAATCAATTATTTGTCCTACTTTCTTCGTACAGATTGAAAATGCTCTCTGTTCGACATAAATCCCTTTCAAGAATTTCCCTCCCTATCCTCATAAGTCTACGAATTTAGAAAACTTACACTCTTTCTCAATGGGCTTGTAAGCATTTTCTTCAAATACTAATTTCTTCCAAGTTTGTTATATAAGAAGCTTAGTCATTACTTCTTTTCCTTACCAGTTCATCAAAATCCTTTTCTTATTCTCTTGAAGGAACATAAGAAGTCAAAAACGAGGTTTGACTTTTTAATGGTTAACACATTATACATGGCATAACGCCACTAGATGTACTAAGGAATGAAGGATAGAGAGCTGATAGGTAAAAAAGGTAACTCGGCTTCGAAGTCAAATTAGAACATTTGGAATTAGAATGTTTGGAAAAAGATCTTTGTGGACTAAAAGCTGGAAATTCTCAACGATTATCTTCTTATTTGTCTACGACCAAGTAAATAGTTTACGATGGTACTATATTTACAGTTGGCATACGTACGTCTTTGTCATCTTCTCGAATTGCATTCCATGCTGCTGCCTTTTTTAGCCATTCTTTTGCAACGTCTTTTTTTTTTAAAGCAAGATAACATCTTCCAATCATTAATTGATTTGAACAGTAGAATCCAGGCGACACTAAAGTATAAGAATTGCAGAGTTGAGATAATACCAAAATTAATGGGGGAAGCCAACTGATACGGTACTAGCCTTCAAACATTAAAATACCAGGATCTAGGGTAGAATATAGGATCATAATATAAAAATAAAATAGATATGGTTACAAAACTATTTGGTTAATAATCTTGCACCGTTAGGTCTGGTTGCAGAGCAAGTGTTTATGATGGTCTTAAGCATGACTCGAACCTGGCTCAGTGCAAACAAATGTTTCATTTTATTTGCAATATCAAAAAATAATATAACACTGAACTCTACGATTACAGTGCGGGCATTTAAGGTATAACGTCTGAGGTGAAAAGTTACAAGTATCCGGCATGAGCCGACTTGTATTTGCTGCAAACTCTATCACATAATCCTACGTGGGTTCATTACAGTTACAGGTTTATTAAAAGGTTGGTCCAGGAAACACATTCTGGCAGGAAAAGGCTCCAAACTTTACCCGTTTTTTTTAGTATAGATAAACGATCTCTATAAATGTTGCTGTGTGTCTGCCTTTAGTTTACGTATTTTTAATTAAGTGTATGAGCTAGCCTTTTGAAAAGAAGTCAAGAAGAAGAAAAGAAGTCCTAAACAAGCATGAAGTCATTTAGTACAAGGAATTACGAAGAAAAGAGAACCTAGTACGAATGAAACACGTTTACTGAAGCCATTACTTGAAATAGTTGTGACACAATAGCCACACCCACCAATTAGGTAAGTACGTAGTTATTACCAAAAGCTGCTTTGTGTTTTGGTGAACATACTTCAAATTCCTATCACCCGCTGCAGTCATTGTTTTTGCATGGACGAATATTAGATGTTATATTCACAAATGATTTCTGTTCTTATCTTCCCTAATTCAAAACATCAAATGGCCGCATACTTTATTCTTCTCACGCTAAATGTCATTACAGTCCGCAAGCTTCCATTTTTTTGCTGCATAAATCCGATTAAACGTCGGATTACCATATTACTAGATCAAAAGGCAAAATTTTAATGGAGATAAATTATTTACAGATAATTCGATCTATTGATCCATTCAAAATTTATGGTAAACCAATTCAAATGGTATTTACCTGAAGTTTCGCAGAACAAGTTAAACAATCTTTGGAAGACATTGCCAACTCTACATTGTATATTCTATTTACAGAACTGAAGGTTTTATGGCGTCAACTTTTTCTTTGGCAACAATATATTCCAGAGTGTACCACGTTCACCTTTTTTTATTTTTATCAGAGTATTCCTAGTCAAAATAGCTTTGCTTATTAAACAATTAATGCATTTACAACGACTGTCAGCTGTATAACAACTTAATAAGTTAAAACAAATTAAACGTACATTTATTATGGGTCGTTATATATATATATATATATATATATATATAATCTGTATGACCTGCAGATTGAACTGATGTTGCTCCTTCATTTTGTATTTTGTGTACTCTTGTCTATTACAACCTCTTACTTTTGGATGTGCACATATAAAGCAATAATGGCACTCAATAGGGGGAGTAAGTATAAATGTAAAACAGGAAGTGAAACCTATCAAAGAGTCTGTGCGAGTTCACTAGTACGAGTGTCCCTTCGGCGTTCATTTTATGAACATTTATAAATGTTTGCTGAGGCCGTCTGAGTTTTCTATCAAGTGCACTTCCCATTAACATCGTTAATATTTTACTTCATTATTCATTGGTTACATAAATAAGAGATTTTCCAATAATTTAATTGGAGAAGTTAGTAGACACATAGAAGTAATGGTAAACTAATAAGAAAAAAAAAATGGTAAAAAATTACTTATTATTTATCCACCTGTCTATAGCACATCAGTTTGGCCTTGCAAGGAGTTGCCATTTGGGGGCAGCAGTTCCTGCCTGATATCTCATCTTGCTCAATCGTATACAACATATTAAAAATATCTTCGAACCTTCTACGGTTCCAAATTTTATTTCTCTTTCTCATCGCCTGAAGTTCCTTTTCTCTCTTTATCCCACATGGAAATGATTCACTGACTTTCTTCTCTTGTTTTTTCCTTGAACCTTTTCAAGTGGTTTGTATGTTTCGCTAAAAATTTCCAAACTTCTTTCTCTTGGAAATCAAAACTATGGACTTCTTTTCCGTCTTTTCCTTTTTCGAACCAGTTTGATCTTCCAGCTTCAAAATCCTCTGTTAACCACCATGTTCCTTCCCTTCCTTAATTGTTTTCTCCTCTCTAACTCCTGTCAAAGATGAGTGGCTGCTTGTTGCATTGCCAGGAAAGAAGAATACAAAATTATAAAAAATCTAATTTGCTGCAGGTACCTTACCAAGGCGTTAGTGACCATTCCTTTACGAACATTTTTACTTTTCGTTTTTCTTTGCATGTTTTTTTTTATCATCAGTATTCTTTATTTCATTAATGCTTAGTAATAGCTGACATCAGAAACTAATTCATTCAGTGCATCGAGAAAGTAATTTTTAACAATGTATTCAAATTATGCAGTGAAATCCATTTGCTCTCCAACAAAAGGGTACCTCAAATCACAAGGAAAACAAAGATAGCGATACTCAACGAAACCTTTCCTTCCATCTTTTTTATGGCTTAGAGTCATGGGCTGTATGTATCCAAGGCCCTCATAAAACGCTTTGATAACATATACACCTGAATGCCAATAAAACATATCAACATTTCAAAAGTACACTCAAACCACAAATTTTTCCTCGTACAGCAGCAACACACTCGTCCCTATCATCAAATCATTGGAAGATTTTCTTCGCTGAATATCTTTTAGGACAGTACAATGCTGCATCCAATGTGCTACACTTAAAATATAAATTAGAGAGGAAGAATGTGCCCCCTCGACATTACCTCCAGTCACGTTTGCGAAAAGTGTACAAGTTGAGAAGGAGAATAATAATGTTAATCAGAACAAGAATTATGCCATTACAACAGCTGATGATGGATAAGGTGGAACGATAAAGATAAAGGGGTAAAAAATTTCATTATTCTACAGCGTTCTGACCTTTTGTATATCTGTCTATTCGTCTAAATAAATTTAAATGTATTCTGATAAAGAAGATTTTGTAACTAAATAGACAACTGACACGTGCATTGCTAAATGTTATATAGTTTTTACACACTTCATAAAGTATTTTTTTAATGGATATTTGTCTACTATCTTGGCGATGTCAGTGTGAAGGTGGATACTACTGGCGAGGTCACAACTACTGAGAACATTGGACCCATATAAAAAACCGGTTTGCAGACCGCTTCCATTTAGCCTGAACAAAAGCAATTTAGCGCGTTAAAGATGTCAAGGCTTCAATAACTTCCAATACGTGGATCGGAAGCTTGTTATTGTATGGCAGTGTTAAAGGTGGATCTGATCCTCTTGATAACAATAATGGGTGAGTGGAATTTCACATTCACATTTATTCACTTGGTTGGCTGGAGCCAGCCGAGAAGACGCCTTTGCCATGTCTTCATGTTTCACATCAGTGAAACTAGTTTTGCAGTGTCACTTGCCGGTGTGCTCAATGTGTTGATGAAGATTGGTTTCAGTCTGCCTCGTTGAAAAACATTCAACAAATCAAAATGATATAAACCATATACATAATATGGTTAAAAATATAAAGGTAATAAAAAAAGTATAAAATGAAGCTGACTTACTATTCTCAGCAACTTCAAAATGTTTTAAAGCCTATCAAGAAAAACGGATATAAAAGAAAAAATTAAACAACCTTTAACTAGTAATGTAGTCTGTTTACGATTTTTAGTTGTTCATACATCATACCAGCAAACTGTCAACTTTTTTATTTGTCAATTTAAATCTCACAATAATACCGTTGAAAAATAAAAACTTGCTGTGAAAACGACAAACAACACATTGATCTGAAATCCCCAGTAAATGTGGGGAATTTGTCTTTGCGTAACTCCATGAAAACTGCTGTAGTAACTAAGCCAACTTTTCTTTTACAATCATAGCTTATATATCTACCAACCATGAATTTGAAGTTCCCAATTTTAACTCATAATGTAGCATTCCCCCAAACATCAGACTCAAGATGACTCCACCAATTACTACAACACCCTATTAGCGATACCAAAACGCTTACAATACATTACATAATGGTTTTACAGTGAATTCCCCCTGAGAAATGCAGTTGTATTTCAGTGATAACCCTGAAACTGCAGTAAGTTTCCTTTGCACCTTATTATTCGACATAAAAATCACCAGCGCATCATAAAAACAAGGAGTCGCTTGCACCTAACTGGAACATGTGGGGGCAAATTATAGTTGGTTTAAAACAATAGGGTGCACCAATTCAGTGCCATAAAATCACGTTACTCCCAAGTGACTCCCACGCCTAAATGGCAATATTATCTCAAGAATTTTAGAAAAATTTTATTTTTATGCTTTTAAATCCTCTGTTAAGTGCCATATTCTTTTCTTCTTTAGTTAACCTCTTCTTTTTCCTCTCTTAACGTCGGGCAAAGATAAGAGGTTGCTTGTATCAGGAGTGAACAAGTATTAAATAAAAGTGACAAATGAAAATTTGTTTTTTACACTGAATGTAGATCAATAATACGAATTTTCCTAGGATACCTGACGGCAGCACGTGTAATTAAAATAAAATAACGAATTCGTAATTGTGTACTTGCGCAAATATGTTTTAGGTTGGTATTTACTTCTTTGGAACTCACCAGGTATTAATCGTAAGCTCAACGTTGAGTGTTGTCTGTACATATCGCCAAGAACGTCTTGTCAAATAACTTTATCTTGTTTGAACCTCAGTTGAGAACTAAATCGTTGTAAAGTTTTGTTCTTTAACATCCGCCATGTTAACCCACCAAGGAAATGCGAGGAGGGAGTTGGCACCATCATGATTGTAAACACGCTGGGTTGTAAAAGCGTTACGCCCTTTCTGATCTAATAACTTTCATATATAAAACAAACAATGTCTACACATCGCAACGTGATCAATCTAGACATACCTCTTGAAATGATGATTGGGGAGGAGACTTGTACATAGCTTTAGCTACTTGTCGCTCCATCCAAGTCATCTCTGCTAGACAAAAACACCTAAATATATAGAACAGAACAGTAGCAGTAACTTGTTAATAGCTAAACGGGTTCTTACATAAATAGTAACAAAAGAAAAAAATTAGTGAAAAAAACAAGAAATATAGTACACTTAGTTCCTATTCATACAAGTAAAGTAGCATTTAGCCGATATTGACCTTTTGGGTAAAGCGTTCTTCTCGCCGTCTTTATCTTCAACTATCTTATCAGTACAAATTGACTCTTAAAAATTTTTAGCCCGACGCAATTACAATTTCTGTTGTTCCATTGTTACACTACAGCAACGTAAGTATTTGCAGTTTTAGTGCTCCTGCCCAAATTGAGATTGATGGCATACCATACTGCATTTTGATTTAAACCAAAGCACAGTCAGGGACAATAAACAGTGACCTGAGGAGAGAATAAACTGGCAGTAGCTATATTCTGTTTCTCCAATTGTAGTTTAATAGTCACCACCGTTTTGATCACAATCGGCATTATCATAATCATTACAACAAACAGGTTGTGATAACTCAGGTAGCAAACAATAGATACCGATTCTTATGCTTAAAATTATGTCATCTTTCTTCTACCATTGCTGATTTTACCTGATCGGTAGATTATTAATACAAATAAATTTGACAGAATTTTCCAGTAATCGTACACCACCTCAATCTGTGACCTGATGTAAAT
Source organism: Morbakka virulenta (assembly GCA_003991215.1). Classification (NCBI taxonomy): domain Eukaryota; kingdom Metazoa; phylum Cnidaria; class Cubozoa; order Carybdeida; family Carukiidae; genus Morbakka; species Morbakka virulenta. The sequence goes on from RDPX01000318.1 coordinate 163,257, forward strand.
AATAATTTCGATTAATCATACACCTTCATTGGGGTATAAACCAGGTTGAGTACACGTCAAAACAAGTATTTATGTAGAATATTTAGAATAGTAAGTTGTACGATGAAGAGGGTTTGAAGAAACTCTATCTCTTGGAAGGTTCCTTTTCTTTTCCAGCATCCAAACTTAACCAAAAGCCTCTTTTTCACTGGAAGAAAAGTTTTAATTTCATCTTATTATAAAAATTAAAAACAAACCTGGCGTTTCGTATCAAACTCACCCGGGTCGAAACAACAAACCAAATATCATACTCAGGACAGGTGTAATCAATTACTTTGTCTCAAAGGCACTTTTTAACAAATATAGTGAAATTCATTATGATTGTTGAGGAAGATTCTTCTAAACAAGGGTAAAGTCAACAAGCAAATTATTGTCCATATGATATGCTTTAAGGTAAAAATTAGTAAAGAAAATTAGAAGAAAAAGATATGATAAAAAGTTGCATGGGCCTTTTGAGATATGAAACAGAAAGTCACAAGAAGATTGGATCTGCTTAGCCTTTCAGAAAACTTCTTCTTCTTCTTCTTCTTCTTCTTCATCATCATCATCATCATCATCATCATCATCATCATCATCATCATCATCATCATCATCATCATTTTCGGTTTAACGTCCGTTTTACATGCTGGCAGGTGTTGGATGCTTTCTTGAAATTGACTTCCAAGTTATCCTATCCTTCACCAGGTCTCTGCTGACACCTTTTTGTTTGAGATTCATCCTTATCACTTCCTCCCATGTTTTCTTCGTTCTTCCTCTGCCAGTGGTTCCTGTCACCTTGATTGTTCTGCATCTACTTGCCCAAGCATTCTTGTCCATTTTCTCCACATGACCAAACCAACAAAGCCTTCTATTCTGCATACAGCTGCCAATACTGCCCAGATTCAATCTCCTTCTGAATTCATTAGAACCGAGCCTGTACTTTAGACTTACATTGCACATCCACCTTATCATTCTCACGTCATTCCGCTCCATGCGGCTGACATCTTCAGCTTTCACTGGCCAAGTTTCACTACCATACATCATTGTGCTACGTACACATGATAAAAAAATTTTAAAAAGTGATAAAAAAATGGCTTGCTTCTACAAACTGAATTTTATCCTTCAAAACATTAAATTACGACACAATAACAGAGCCTGCTGGGCAGCGATGAAAGGACATTTAATAGAAAAAATACGAAATTAAACAGACTAAATATTGATATTATTACTAAAATACAGAGAAATGGTAATGGTTATGGAAAGCTAACACATCATCGTACATTTGGGGCACATTGACCTAGTATTTTAAGTTTGGTTTATATTATTATCGAACAACTTTACTGAAGTATTTCTCAAAACATCATGGCCTATATACAGTAATAGACTATAAATAATGGCAATGTTCATTATTAAACATATTGACGCTCCTTACCTAGTTGCTTAAACACTGTAGGAACCAAATATATCAATAAATACGTCATTCTTTCATCTTGTGACTTATCCCATATTATTTCTGTTGTTATGTGTAGTAAAATTGCTCAAGTGACCTTGCTGTGGCCCAACTATGCCAAAGAGCTTATTATAAGGAATTCTGGATCTGGTCAAAAGATCTGGGCCATGCTAAGTTTGGTACTAAGACAGATTGGTACTAAGATCTGATTCTTTTGATACCATTATGAAAAGGTATAAAAAGTCACATGATCACGACAAAAAATTACGAGAAAATTGGTTTGCAAGTTATAATAGAAAACTATTGTATGGTATTAATTCTTCCAGACACAAAGTCTCCATCCCAAAGTGCTATCTACCTGCACATCTCTTGATACTTCTGCTGGTTAGACTACCCAGTTGTAGTGTACGTGGAAAGGTTTAGGTAGGGTACCTTGTATGTCATATTAACGCCCAATGCAATATGAATCTGCATATTGATAAAATATAAAGACCTAAAAAGCTCTTAACTATGTTTGGGAGTCAATCATCAGGGCAGGTACCAAAAAAATCCTGTTCAAAGTCTCTGTGCGAATCACTCTTGTTTATGCATTTGATGTATAGCTTCGTTATAGCGTTTTAAGTAAACGGCTTCACGAAGCTTATCACGATGTTAAAAAAAATTATGGCATTTTCCAGGAAAAGCTTCTCGCTTCTTTCAAAATAAAAATGGACTTTTAAAAACAATATAAAAAATTATTCTTAACTTGTTAACATAAAGTATATTCGAGTCAAATGGTAGTGGAGTTCAATAATTGAAGAATTAATCATATATATCTCATTCAAACTCTCAGGGGTATGGGGCACTCATTCTAATTAATAAATTTCGAATTCTTTCTCAAGACTTTAAATATGGCCGACTTCGTCCGTTACTCCTTTACCAAAGATATACTAAACAAAGATATACTAAGTTAAGCATATCTTTGGTATAGGATATAGTTAAAATGGCACTCCTTACATGGTATATTGCAATATATATTAAAAAATATTAACATATAAGAAATTTCAATACATGTAAACTTAATTTTATACTTACCACATACCAAGCAAATAATGATTTGTAGGGTCGTCAGGGCAAAGCTCAATGGCTTTCTGCAAAACGATGGCCATAGAAATTTGGTTAAAAAACACAAACATTCACACACAAACACACACACACAAACACACACACAAACACACACACACACTTAAACACACACACATATAAGCATGTCTGCGTGTGTGTCAGTGCACCTGTAATTTCACATACAAACGATGATAAAGGCTCGGTTTATTCTAATAGTGTGTTCGAAAACATTTACCAAGACAGCTACTTCTAGGAATGGTATTACAAATACAATGAAATAACTTCTTTTAAAATAAAAGACGGGCTGCTGCAAAAACACCCATTGACTTATCAAAATTATATATTTTGCAGTTACACTGTGACGATTGTTCACACATGACAGAAAAAATTTATGGTGTGTTCGTTGTTTATTACAATTACAAGAAATTAGTTACCTGACATAGGCAGAAACCCACCGAAATTGTTAACGAATTTGACAAAATTACGGAATTTGGAAGAGCAATTATGAGCTTCTCAGGCACTTATTTTAAACAGTACTCCTGTAAACAGTACTTTGTCATCGCTACGTCAATACTGATCTGACTTTCAATGCTTATTTTAACTCCACTTCCTGATTACTGATAAAAATTAAGGAAATAAACTTGGTGTTAGAAACGGAGGCCTGGAATAGTGTAATACCTACCATGGAGATTTATGCTCCGTGACATACCTTTAAAATTTGATTGTTGAAAATATTCTGGTCCAAACTGGATGTATTAGCTACTAATGGGGATAATGACGAATGGAATAAAACCACAGCATGTCCAGTGGGATTGGGTATGAGCAAATTTTAATTTGGCTTGCGAGGACAGAAATTTTTTTGTCAGACCAATGTCTTTCCACAGGAAATCTTCATTCAAAACAAAAAGACTCATTTTTTACTGCCTAAGGGGTAGAGTGACGGTTGCTAATGACTTGACCTAACTGTTGTTTGGTGAAGATGAAAAACTAAAGTGAACATCTTCAAAGGTGATATCCCATCCCCTCTTCACTCTTGTAATTATATTAAGTATTTCAAAATTTCCATACTTAATGTCGACTGACAAATAAACCAACAATTATTGAAAAAAGCTATGGTTGGACAAAATGCCACATGACCATATTAAGCAAGCCTCACTGGACGACAATATCCCTGCACACCCCAACTTCACCTAAAGATGATGCTGAATTACAGCTTTGAAATAATAAGCTTAAGTTTGTTCACCTTAAATATAAGTGCTTGCTGATGTTACTCTAAATATTGTCTTTATTTCATTTAACTTTGGCTATTCAACGTATTTAGCATGTCATTTCTAGATTCGAATCTTTTCCAACCTATTTCCTAATGCCTGTGGCACTGCGGATACGAGGCGCCACTGAGTGGTGCCACGACTATTTTATAGTTTAAACTACTCAGTAGCAAATATGAGTACAGTCTTCCCTTATTTTCTTTCTAGAGTAGGAAATACTTGTATTAACCCAGAGGGCTTGCTTCATCTTCTTGAAATGCTTCCTTCGTACCATATGGGACAGAAGAAGATTTTCTTACTTTAACTGCTGCACTCGACAATTCTTTCCAAAGAAAAATAGTCTTGTGTCAGTGGCCTACCTATGGGTTTAAGCCTGCAGCATTTCTTTTTGGTAAGTGATAAGAAAACGTTGGTTAGAAATTAACGCCTTATCGAGCGTGTTAGCATGGGCTGATATTTTCCCGGCTCAGCTGATAAATTCTTCTGAAAAACTTTGATAGTCGCTCTCTTATTCTCTGTATTAATCATTGTAAACAACCAGTGTCATTCAAGATTTTGTTGAATAAGAGTAGCGACTAATCAATCAATAAGCTATCAAAGGTACTATATACAAACATACAGTCTCGCATGTACACGCCTACAATAAAACAAGCAAAAAAGTAATAAACTGTCTTACCAAACAGTGTTCTTTTATTTTGTAAGCATTTTCGATGGACTTCTTTGAGCCTTCGTAGTCACTTACATCAGTAAGCATAATAGCATACCACTGAAACGAATAATAATAATAATAATAATAATAATAATAATAATAATAATAATAATATAATAATGTTGTTTTTGTCACCAAATAGGGCAATAACAAATATCCAGTCTGAATTCAATGCTGCAATACCAGACTTAGTACTTGTACTAGGATATCTTTCCATGTATTGTTAGCTATCAGACTAGGAGTGGGGAGTGCTGTGGTCATAAGTTGTTGTCACACAACAACAACCGCTTGAGCAATGTGCCTTTCCTCACTGATTGTGGGGCGGCACTTGCAAGGTTGAAGTGATGTTGCCATTTTGATTTGGTTTCCATTTATCTCACTCTTATGGCTGCAGTACATGTGCCTGCATTCAACTTACCTGGCTTGTTGCTGGGCGCTGAATGCGGGTTTTTCACCCATCCATCACTAGATGGTGTGTAACCACTCGATAATAATAATAATAATA
>RDPX01000318.1:203317-241058 GCA_003991215.1 Morbakka virulenta
GGCGGGGCCCAACAAGACATCAAGACAAGAATAGCCAAAGCAAGGACAGCGTTCAGTCTCCTCAACAAAGTGTGGCGATAAAGAGAGATAGCTACTAAAACAAAGCTCAGGATCTTCAACTCAAATGTAAAATCTGTACTGATGTATGGAGCTGAAACTTGGCGCACTACAAAGGTGACAGACAGAAAAATCCAGTCATTCATCAACAGATGTCTCCGACGGATCGTGAAAATTTGGCAACATTACTCGACAAGCCTTGCGATGGAACCCTCAAGGCAGACGGAAAAGAGGAAGACCTAGAGCTACCTTGCGTAGAAGTCTAGAACAGGAGATGAAAGACAGCGGACATAGTTGGCACACCATCACGACCGCAACCCAGGACAGACGCAGATGGAGGGAGATTGTTAGCGGCCTATGCTCCATGCCGGAGTGAACAGGCTTAATTCAAGTAAGTCATGACACGCTTGATAAGATTGCTAGCATGCTACTTCCGAGAATTAAGGCCAAAACTATTAGTAACGAAGAAACAGGAAAGAATCGCGACACTAAGGCAAAATTGATGAATATGAGTTAAGTGGTTTTAAAAATGAGTTTCATGAAAATATAGCAAAGGTTAAGGCTATAAGTATGGGTGAGCGTGAAAGCTTAACGAAAATAAAAGTGAAAAAGTCACCAAAATTTTTTTTAACAATGGCAAACGTGATTATACAGGAACTCTGTGATGACATTGACCTAGATATGGACGAACGCAACACCATTTTGTATGCAAGTACACAAAGTATCGAAATTAAACTTGGAGTTAAGACTAAGAGGCCAAGAAGATAAAACCAACGTAAAAAACTAAAATGGAAAGCTCGCATTGAAAGTGAACTCGAAACGTTAAGGGACGAGATGTCAATACTAACTGAGTTTGAAAGAAATAGCAAACCAAAAACAAGAAAAGCCAGAAAGGTTGTAAGGAAGTATAAGATCGCAAATTTCAGAGATATCTCTAGTGTAAAAGAAGAGTTAAAACAAATTATGTAAGTAAAGGCACAGCGACTGAGGAGTATTGACAAGCGACACAATTTTTACAGGCAAAATAAAATTTTTCAAACGGATGCGAAGACTTTTTTTAGGGAGATAGGGAAGAATCAAATTATAACTAAGGAAGCACCACCCAAGGATAATGTGGAGGAATTTTGGAAACGTATATGAGAGGAAGAGAAAATGTTAATGAAAAAGCGAACTTGACGGGGAAATACTGAGAAGGAGAATGAAAACATCAACAAACAAGAGTGGGAAAATGTCACTGTAACGGAATTGAGAGCAGCATTAGGCAAACTGCAAAATAGAAATCACCTGGAATTGATGAAGTTCCGAACGTTTGGTTAAATGTTTTATCTTCGTCCGGTGCAAAACTCGCAGTCCTACTGAATGAAATTATGCACAAACCTGAAAAAATTCCAGAATGGCTGTGCGAAGGAACAACATATTTACTGGCCAAGAATAATGAAACGAACGATCCCAAAAATAACCGGCCAATTACATGTCTGTCCACAATATACAAACATTTAACATCAGTCATGACAGACAGAACTTATATACACGTGGAGCGAAACAGCCTTTTTCTTCTCGAACAAAAATTATGCAAACGCGAATCGTACGAATGCAAGGATCAATTGCTAATAAACAAAACGCTTCTTGAAAATTGCAAAAAAAGAAAAAGGAATATGAGTTGTGCATGGATTGACTACAAAAAAGCATTTGATAGCGTTCAATACCTTAAGTCTTTAGAATTATTTAAGGTATCATCCAAAGTTATTGGTTTCCTGTTAAAGATACGTTTAATTTTTACGCAGAGANAACATTTAACATCAGTCATGACAGACAGAACTTATATACACGTGGAGCGAAACAGCCTTTTTCTTCTCGAACAAAAATTATGCAAACGCGAATCGTACGAATGCAAGGATCAATTGCTAATAAACAAAACGCTTCTTGAAAATTGCAAAAAAAGAAAAAGGAATATGAGTTGTGCATGGATTGACTACAAAAAAGCATTTGATAGCGTTCAATACCTTAAGTCTTTAGAATTATTTAAGGTATCATCCAAAGTTATTGGTTTCCTGAAACACAATATAAACAATTGGAAGATACGTTTAATTTTTACGCAGAGAATAGTACATTGACTAGTGATAGCACCAATATTAACAGAGAGATCTTCCAGGGAGACTCGCTATCTACACTACTTTTCTGCATCTCGCTAATACCTTTATCACTTTAACGGAACTTTTCCAGATAGGGATATAAGACAGAGTCTAAAAATATCTCTATTTTGTTTTACATGGATGGTTTGAAATTGTACGCAAAAGATGGTAACGAACTTGAAGGACTGTTGAGGATAGTGAAAGGTTTCAGTGATGATATCGGTATGGAGTTTGGGTTGAGTAAGTGCGCCAAAGCTACTCTTATAAAAGGCAAACTGGTCATGTTTGACAATGTTAGACTTGATGAGGAAACAATGATTAAAGATATGGAACAGGAGAATGTGTACAAGTATCTGGGTGTTGACGAATCCAATAAGATCAAACATGCTTCAATGAAAGAAAAACTTAAAAAAGAGCTTTTAAGAAGGACACGATTGATTTTCAAGACTGAGCTAAATTTTAAAAACCGAGTCATGACCTAAACACATTAGCTGCCCCTGTCATCACATACACCTTCAGTATCATTGATTGGAACCATACCGAATTAAGAAGATTAGATACTAAGATCAAAATTACTGACAACTTATAACATGCACCACCCAAAAGCCGATGCTGAACGTCTTTAGCTCCCCAGAAAATCCGGTGGAAGAGGGCTGACACAACTCGAAATTTCTTACAAGAAGTTCACAATTGGCCTTTTTCGATATTTAGATCTGCCGGAAGGTTGGATGTTGTGGTTTGTGTTTAGCCATGAGAATAAAAAAGGTTCGCATCCTGTTGATAAGGAAGCGAAACGGTTTGCGGGAGAGCAAGACCTTGATTTGGAAGGGGAATTGAAGGTGGAGGGCTAATTGAAGAATACTGAGAATGTCCGCAAATTGAAAATATTAGCAAGAGAAAAGGGAAGGAAGGTTATCAAAACTGCCTGGAAGTCAAAACCATTCCATTGCCAATACGCACTTCGAAGCCAGAAAGCTGATGTTGATTTAGAAGACACCCATCAGTGGCTGAGAAGTGCTGGTCTGAATGCGGAGACGAAAGGGTTTATTTTCGCTGCTCAAGATCAAGCACTCTTTACGAGAAATTATCAGGCGAATGTGATTCATAATGGTGCAGACCAAAAGTGTAGGTTCTGTAACAATAATACTGAAACCATCAACCATTTCATTTCAGACTGTTCCATCTTTGCACCAAATGAGTATACCAACAAACACAATCGTGTCGGTCAATTTAGACACTGGAAAATCTGTAACCACTATAACATCGAATCAACGAACAAGTGGAATGGGCATAAGCCTCTCTCTGTTCTTAATAAGCCAAACGTGACTATTCTACGGGACTTCCCGATACGAACTGACAGAATCATGTAAGCTAATAAGCCGGACATTGTAATCAAGAACAAGCTGAGTAAGATGTGTGAAATGATTGGTATGAGTATGCAATCTGAGAACAACGTATCTGCAAAAGAGTTTGAAAAGCTCAGCAAAAATAAAGACCTTGAAATTGAAGTGTTGAGGATGTGGAAAATGAAAACAAAAATAATTCTGGTCACATTTGGGGTACGTAGGATGGTTAAAAAGGGAACGCAGAAATATGTAAACAATTCCTAGGAAAATTATTACTCACCGAAATAAAAAAAAGTGTAAAATAGTACTCCCCATATCCTTAGAAGAACTCTGTCAATCTGTAGAAGATCAATGACTCATAAAAATCACATACTGTATAATGAATTTTTTCACCTTAATTTTTATTCCAAATTCAAATATTTTTACTTAATAATTTTGTACAATCTTTGTTATATTTTTATATAATTTTATATTTTTACCTTTTTTACAATTTCTTATACACATCTTACTACCTTTAAACATAAAGAAGGAGAAACGTCAAGGAAGCATTCTTGCACGAACGGCTCGGTACCCTAGGTTATAGGTAATAACCCAGTGCTATGAAGTTCTCAAACAAACGTACTTATTTAAGAAAAATAGCTATGACAATAATACAGTCATGAACAAATGTTTAAGACCAAACACCGAAAATAGCTGAAGTTTTGGTACTGCATCCGATTGCATCAGCCAGTTGTCCTGATTTTATCATATTAACTATTTTAATTTTAGTTGTTCCTTTGAATGGCTTTTTAGCTGCTGTCAACACCTCATTTTGATTTTTGCCAATTTTTTAAAATTTGGAGAATAGCTGAAATGTGGCAACAAAAGTCCCTGACGTCCGTTCAGAGGGACCAAATCGTAGCCCTACGCAGTCAAACGTTGATGGAACGCAGCATTGTAAAGAAATTAAGTGTCAGCAAGTCAGCCCTGCATCAGGCGATCGTCAAGTACAAAGAATTAGGAATCTACGAGGATCGGAAGAAAAGTGGAGGACCTAGAAGCATTACCAAGTACGACGACATTTTAAAGAAAAGGATGGCTGTCAGGTCTCTAACACGTTCGATGAAGAAAACCAGAGCAGAACCGCTGCTGAGAGGATGCAAAGTGAGTCATGTGACTGTTTCTCGTCATTTATTAAAAGAATTTTAGTTAAAATCTCACAAACCGGCACAAAAACCGAGCCCTACACCTACGATGAAAACCAAGCGCCTGGCATTTGCATTGAAACCTCGCCACTGGACGACCGAACAGTGGGACAGTGTATTATTCTCAGACGAGTCTACCATTCAACAGTTCGCCGTGCGCAAATGCCAGTTCAGGAGACCAGCTGGCAAGCTAAATGATGATAAATATGCGATATGGACGATGAAACACCCCTCAAGTCAGATGATTTGGGGGGAAATGTCCAAGAACGGGGTCTCTATTTGTTGACCTCAGGAACCACTATGAATGGACCAAAGTAGGTCGAGTTGTTGATATAGACAGTTTATAACACTCTGAGGAGGTATCCTCGAGGATTTGTATCAGACAATAACACACTTATTTGAATCAGTTTCATTAAAAATAATTCTGCTAAATTTCAGTAATGCAATAACAAATATTCTAAAAGCACAATTTTTTTACTTTCCGTTTTAAAAGGAAACGAGGCAGTTATAACAATGGACAGAAGAGATTCTTCTTATACTATTCCTATACTCTTCTTATACTCTTCTTATACTCTTCTTATACTCTTCTTATACTCTTCTTATTCTCTTCTTATGCTCTTCTTATACTCTTCTTATACTCTTCTTATACTCTTTTCGTATTCTTCTTATGTCATATGACTAATAACTCTTCTTACATCATCGCTGAGTCTAGCCATTACCACTGCGAGTAGGAAAGGGCTTAAAGGCGAGCCTTGGTGCAGCCCCACCTTCACTTTGAAGTGATCCGTTCTTCCTGTAGCTCTTCGAACATTGGTCAAACTGTCCTTGTACATATCTTGTACCAGTCTGATATACTTCTCTGTGATTCTTGACGGTTTTTCAACACCATATCTCCTCTCTGGTTACTCGGTCATATGCTTTCTCTGGATCGATAAATACGTTGTGTGGTTGTTGTTGGTGATCTCGATGTTTTTCGTGCATGATTCGTAACGCAAACAGTGAATCTGTGTTATTACGTTCTGGCATAAAACCGAACAGTTGTTTGGTGATTTCAATTTCTGACCTTAGTCTTTTGTTCATCCCACATCTTCAGAGTGTGGCACATCAGTTTGATTCCCCTGTAGTTCCCACACTCTCGCACGTCACTTTCCCCCTTATATACCGATACCAAAACACTCTTCCGTCACTCCTCCGGGATCTCTTCCACATCACGTATTGAATAGCCCTGTTAGTAGCTTCAAACCTGGTTCTCCTAAGCAACGCCAAGCTTCTGTTGGGGTATTATCTGGTCCAACTGATTTTACATTCTTCATTTTCTTAATGGCTTCTTTTATTTATTTCTTTTCAATGCTATTTATAACCTCCTGTCTCCGGTCTGCATCGACCGTTCTATGTTCTCTTGAGTTTTCAGAATTTAGCAGTCCTTAAAAATACTCCTTCCACCTTTTCAAAACATCTTCCTTAATTGTTAACAATTGTCCGTTTTCATCTCGTATCACCTTCACATGCTGGATATCTTTTCCTGAACTGTTCTTTTGTTTTGCAAATTATGAATAGTTCTTTCTCGCTTTCTTTTGAGTTTAGTCGGTAATATAGCCTATCATAAACCTGATCTCTTGCCTCAGCTACTCTACGTTTTGTCTCCCTTCTAGCGGTACACCTTTCTTTTGGGCTCCTGCACCCTCCTCAATATTCTTGCTTTTCCTAATAAAGCTGTTAATTGCTTATACCCTATTCTAACATTAACCTCAATATTTTCTATCGAAATATCTACAGTAATTTCTTCGTTACTACCAAATGTGCACCAATAACAACAGGTATGACAATCACTTTCTTCATCCCCCATATCATTGCTGTTTCTCCTGTATATTCTTCATGTTAATTTTTCTCTGGGTCTTTCAATATTAGTCGAGAACCACAGCATTGACACATCATTGATTTTGTAATTCTATACATTGTACTAAAACACCAGCTGTAGTGCAACCAAAATCCATCATACCCTTATGTCATATCTGATGATATATATATCCATTTTCATCTTCATTATTATTATTGTTATTGTAATACTCTGAGTAAATACGTGAACATAATCATCATCATCATTATTATTATTATTATTATTATTATTTTTGTAATACTTTGAGTAAATATGTGGATGAAATATTTGCTAATGAAAGAAAAAGAAACAGTGTCATGAAGACTTCTTATTTTGAGACAATCTTACTAAATCAATAAAGCTTTGCGAAGTAGACAACGGAATTAACAGAATTGAACCACCTCAAATCAGTCTCACAAAATTCACTTGTTATACATAATCAAAATAAGTTCCACCACAGCGCCTGCATCTGGTATAATTCCTTACCTTATCTTAGACCTTAGTTCATTGGCCACCAAAACTTCTCCAGCATCTACGGTCGTCAGGCACAGCTTGAGCAGTTCTGAGTGACAGCCCATGAACAATCAGGTCGTCCCTAAAAGTCACCTGCCACGTTCTCACGGGTCTGCTACGCTTCCTGCTTCCTTTTATTGGTTTCCATGTTGATGCTTTTCTGACATGTCGATCGTGTGGCAATCTTAGTACGTAACCAGCTGGGCGTCCATGAAGGCAACCTCCACGTGGTGATGCCTGGATAGTGATTAGCCAGGTTTTTCTGACTAGTTAGTTACGAATAGCCTTCGATTCAAGCTGTTCTTCCGTACCATTGAAGAAATCGATCTCGTCGTTCATGTGATTTTGAATCTGGTTCGTCGTCGATTTGGAGAAATCTTTTTAAAAATCCAACCAGGAAATGTGCGTCTTCGACGCCCCTGTAGTTAGGAGAGATATTCCCGGTGCAGCCTACTCACTTGGTCTCCAGCAGCTTACACACACACACGCACACACACGTGACCAGCTAATCTCCATCTCCTTTTTTCTACCACTTTGTGTAACTATTTTTGTTTCGTTCTTCTATATACTTCTCTGTTAGTAAGCCTAAATTCTTCTCAGGTTTCGAGTCTAACTTCCTCTCTAATTTCCGAGTTGTTTTCCAAGTTTCACTTGCATATAGTGCAGTGAAAACAGCTATTGCCATGTAGAGTTCGATCTTTGTCTTTGTGTTTATCCTTCTTGATTTCCATACATGCGTCATTGATCTGAAAGGTGCCCCAGCTTTGCCTAACCTGGTGACCATATCTGTTTCCACCTCACCCGTGGTGGTCAAATTACTTATCTACCTCTTCTGGTGGATTACCTCTGATAGTTACTTGTTGCTCTTGATTGTTGTTTATTTTCATTATTTTACGCTTTCCTTCATTAATCCTCAATCCAACTTTGGAGCTTTCAACCTTTAGCTTGTCTGTCATATCTTGGCACATCGTGACATCTCTCGCCAATGGAGCTATGTCATCCGCAAAATCAAGATCTGTAAGATGAGCATCATTTTCCCAGAAGATTTCAACATCTCCTCCTTCCATTATTCTCATCAGAAAATCTAAACATACTATGAATATAAAGGGGGATAGTATGCATCCTTTTCTGACTCCAGAGATTAGTTCGAATTCTTCTGTCATTCCCGAATTTGTTCTAACCCTACAAGTTGGGTGATAGTACATGGCTTGATGATTGTAATAATCTTTTCTGGAATTCCGTACATCTTCAGAATTTTCCACAGTGATGCTCTATGAATGCTGTCAAAAGCTTTACGGAAATCTAAAAAATTTTAAACTACTTGAGACTGTTACTCCAAGCTTTGCTCTATGATGTTTCTCAGAACGAGTAGCTGCTCACTACATGATCTTTCCTCTCTAAAACCTGCCTGTTCTTCACGAAGCTTACAGTCCATGGCATTGAGTAGCCGCTTCAAAATGGTTCTGAATACTGAATATTTTGCTAATGGTGCTTAGTAGTGTTATTTCTCTCTAGTTATTACAGTCCGAGAGGTCCCCTTTCTTGGGCAACTTTACTATCACTCCCCTGCTCCACTCGTCTGGTACTCTGTTTTATTCCCAAATTGTGTTAAATAGATCCACCAACTCCTCCTCCATTACGTCTCCTCTAACTTCCAAACTTTCATTGTTAATTCCATCAATTCCTGGGGCTTTGTTGTTTTTCATTCTTCCTGTGGCATTCTTAACTTCTTTCCTGGTTATTGGCCCTATTTCTACATTCAACTCCCGTGCTGTCATAAGTTCATTCCAGTAATACAGTGTGTCTGGTGTAGGTTGGTTGAGTACTCCCTTAAAATGCTCCATCCATCTTTGGTTTTGTTCCGCTTCTGGTTGTAAGAATGCGACCGTCCTTATCATTCGGCGAAATATTTGCATATTTTTTTTTCCCTGAAAGCTGTTTTGGGATTTTGAACAACTCTCTTGTGTCATTACGGGTTGCAATATCCTGGGCTTTCTTTGTTTTTTTCTCTCAAACCATGCTTGTTTATCTCTGATGCAACTTCTTTTTACTGTTCTGTCCATTGCTTTGTATCGCTCTTGTGCATCTCTAGCTTGCTCTTTAGTTATGGCTGTATCTCTGTTACCTTTCAGAATTCTACGTTCATCAATCCATTTCCAGAATCCTTCTGAAATCCATTGTTCCCTTTTACTTCCTCTCCTCTGGCCTACAATACTACTGGCAGATTTATTAATTGCATCTCTGAAGCGTTCCCACTTTTCTGTGAGGCCTGTGTCTCTTTAGAGTATTGCAAAGCGGTTTGACAACTGTTCTTGAAACCTTGTGACACCTCATGCTTAAGAAGTTTCTCCACGGCGTAGGCCTTTCTCTTTGCGCGCTTTCTCAATCTTTGTAGTTTTAATCTGATTCTACCTCCGAGAAGCTGGTGATCTGAAAACACGTCTGCTCCCCTGTAAACTAGAACGTCTAGAAGTGATGAACCCCATCTCTTGTCTATAAAGATGAAATCTATCTCATTTAATGTGTTCTCATCTGGTGATCTTCAGGTCCATTTGGGAATAAGTTTGTGCTTGAAATAGGTGTTTTCAACACAAAGGTCATTTTCATTGCAAATTCTATCATTCTCTCCCCATTGTCATTTGGTTGTTTGCAGAGCCGTGCGGGCCTATACCATTGGTAAATCCTGCACGATTTGGTCCTATTTTCAGGTTCCAATCCTTTATTATCATTTTCAAGTCATGGCTAGGGAGGCTGTCTGTTACTTGCTGTAGTTGACTGTAGAATATTTCTTTTGTTTCTTGTTCTGCGCTCTCTGTTGGTGCATACGATGGAAGTTTTCAGTAGACGGGCGTCAAGTCTTGCCGTAATAATCCTATCCGAGACATGTTGCCAGCTGATTAGTGCATCTACGGCTTCCTTGTCTAGCAGTATTGGAACTCCTCTCTTATGTTCTGATTCACTTCCTAAATATAACATGTGAACACTATCGCTTGATAATCTACCTTGTCCAATCATCCCCTTTTTCCCAGCCTGGCTTGGGACAGGCTTCGGCGGAATTAGTACAATTCCAGTCAACAAATATTTGTGATTTTGATTAAATCTGATAAAAGGTATTCGTAACACGAGCATTTATTGTGTTTTGTTTCTTCATTTCTCCCTCTGAAAATCTTGATTGGTATTATGGTAGAGACCAGGCAGATGGATTGCCATATAAAAAGTGCTACTCATCCAAATTAAGAGTAAAAAAATTACTCTTCCATTGATATTTCACTGACTTTCTTTAACTTTTAATAATTCTTTTCGAATGCCAGTGTCTTTTACATGCTATATCCTATCAGCTAGATAAGCTGGACATGTTTTTAATAGATGATCCTTTTTTTCGAAAATCCACAATGACCATGGATGACAAAAACACCCCTTTTTGAAAATCTTTAGTCTTAAAAGTGACATTAATTTGCACCCTTTTCTTAGTGAGATTAGGAGAAGGGAAGAGTACCACTCCTTTTTTGAGTGCATCCGACGGGAATGGAAATAAGTGCCAATGTGAACATTTACACATTAGCAGTTTCCTGTGTTTTCAGGACTTATTTTCTTTGCCACCAGTCACTGTTTACCACTACAGGGTTAACAACACAGTTTCAACACGCTGTTTTCCTCACATTAAAAAGCAATTTATTACTTATTTCAAGAGACAAGAGCACCGCGAGACAAAATTACTTGCTAACACGTGGGAAAATTTTTTTCGGGATCACGCCCTAAGTGTTTTTTGAAAGCCTAATTTGGGAGAAACGATTACCTACTGCTTCTTTTAATGCTCTACTATCATTCCAGTTTTTATCCATACTCTTTCTACAAAATGTATAAACGTAAACAATGTACTTGATATAGAAAGTATATAACACTCTGAGGATGTATCCTCGAGGATATTCAGCAGACAATAATACACTGATTTGGATCAGTTTCAATAAAAAATATTCTGTTAAATTTCAGGCATGCAATAAAAATATTCCAAAATCTCAGTTATATTTATTTCCCGTTCTAAAGGGAAAAAACGGACAAAATGGACAAAACGGATTCCTATCGTATAACTAGAAACCATTTTTGTAACGTTTAATGTTATACTACGTCAAAATACTGATAGTAATAGATAAAAATAAAAGAATAAGTTTGTTTATATTTCAAACGTTATGACTTCGGTTTTGGTATCGGTCATAAAATTAGTCTATTCTCTTGTCTTTTCGTGACAGATATTTTGTAATAAAGTAAATAATACTTTAGGTTATTAAACTAATACAATTCAATGCATTATCCCTTATATTATAAACATTTATTTTCCTGTATTTTAGTTTTGTATTTACTCTAGTTTTTTTGGTAACATTTTTAAACTTTCGCAGCAATACAGCCATCTTTAATTTTGGGAATTCAAGCCAATCAGAGTTATGATTGTATGCATGAATGTCCTCGTATTTTGTATGATGTTATATTAACTGAGAATCATCAGGATTTATAGTTTAGAAAGCGAGTACAACATAATCAATGCTCATTACTAAAAGTTGTTGAGTTTGTTTTTGGTTTGTCTTTAATTTCCAGCGTCCTTTGGATTTCTATCTGGAAGTCGTCGTTCCAAACGATTCTACTACTTTCCACCCTAGCCATTTTTCAGAAAAAGGAACTTTACAAATTAATTGGTGGGGCTCCTGATGGGAACGGGGTATCGGAAATATTTTCAAAATTAATTAGCGGGAAGGCAGCAGTTAGGTACCAATGTTTAAGGAATAAAATCTAGTTGTGCGATTGTATCTCAAACCTTCAGCTTAAAAGTCATCCTTGCGTTGCTTTGTTTAAAAAACGTCAGATGAAAAAAAACCAACTGCCGATGAAATGTGAGTCTGGCTATTATTCTAAATGAATTTTTTCAATTTTCCCAAATTCGAGCCTCAATATTCCGATGAAAGTTATCTTGTAAAAACGTGTGAGTTGATTTAAGCAGTTACTTTTTCAATGGAAAATAATAGGTCTTTTACGCCTTTTATTAAGCTACTAATATGAAATCTTACCCCCTTAAAATCTCTCATGATCAAATGATCAAACAACCCGAACTTTTTTAGTATCTTCACATATCCTATAATATTTATTATGTACGCTTTCAAATGTACGATTTCTGATTGACACTGGAGGACAAGGTCACTTGTCATCTTGGAGGCGAAGGCACTGTTATAAGTTGATCTTTCATAACTCTACTGGTGAACAGTGAGAGACTGATCAGGAGCCGCAGTGAGCGGTAGTCATTAAGATCTGGGGCGGGCTTTTTGCATTATATTTTTCGTATTATACATTTTTGTTAAAAACTTACATTTAAGTGGTTTTTCCACTTGTGTTAAGGGAGGGGATGCGAATGTACTTGGGTTTGTCTTGGTGATACTAAAAGTTGAATAGGAGTGTGTTGTTTTGGTGCGTACACAAAAGTCCTTGGTGGGACCACAAAGATCCGAAAATGCGTTGTTGTTGTGGATTCTGGGAGGAGAAAGATAAGCGGACCCGGGCTTTTATGGTGTTAAGTATCTGGTGGTAGAGTCTTTGTGGCACTGTTTTAAGTTAATTTTCATAGCTCAGGCAAAAGCGACACGATTTTGAAATTACTCCCATCTAACTCCACTTGACGGGATTAGGTTCATTTCTCTAATATGTTTTATTTCCCTCCTTCCTAGTTGAAAATACAAGACTGGGAGCCATGTTACTAAATCTGACGAATTAATAGCATGACGCCGCCATTGGGTTATTTTTTCTCGCAACAGGCAATTCATCACAAAGGGAAATATGACATAATATTTATTTGTTTCTCTGCTTCCACTAATAAACCAGATTGACTATGAATGCAGCTGGCCACGCTCATACTTACACTTTAAAACAGCTGAATTCGGGTGGCTCCTTTCATGTGATTAGGCAAAAGAAATTCATTCAGACGCCAATAGTTGGTTGCTGTGATTTCATAAGAATTTTTTATATAACAACAAGCAAAGACTGAAAATGTCTCTTATTGTGAAGGTAAACAATGCTTGAAGAGTTATTTTGTTATTTGTTTGATACAGTTACTTTGAGGTAAAAA
Source organism: Morbakka virulenta (assembly GCA_003991215.1). Lineage (NCBI taxonomy): Eukaryota > Metazoa > Cnidaria > Cubozoa > Carybdeida > Carukiidae > Morbakka > Morbakka virulenta. The sequence goes on from RDPX01000318.1 coordinate 216,532, forward strand.
ATCTGCGAATAACGTATTAGCATTATTAGCAGTGCACGCTGCCTCTGACTTATTAAAAACTTTTGATAACTGTTTTTCACCCATTATTGGCCAACTCATCAACCAGAGATCTGAGGTAACCAATGGCGTAGCAATCATTTTCCCTTTTTGTCATCTGTCTTCTTTTATCTTTTACAGCAATGCTACGCCAAAAATAAATAAGATTCAAAATATTATTTTATTTCACGCTGACAAAGTCTTTTCCATGGGTCTTGTTGCAGGTAATGTTTATTACAATTATTTTCTTCCTTTCTGGTAAATTTGTTATACCTGAATTTTTTTCTTCAAAAATTGTTTTCCTTTTCCTGTGACAAATGGGATTATTGCAGTCCTCAGTCGCCCCATTTTAGCTACTTCAGTTTCAAGTTCTTTATATTAAGATTTTGAATATTTTTGGCAGCTACCTTACATTTAGAGAACAGGTAGGAAATACAAAGGAAGTATTACTCAAAGACCAGATTCATTAATGAAGCAAAAGTAAAAGAGGACGTAGTGTCTGCTGATCTCTACTTATGTGTGCCTTTTCAACAATGAAAGTTTCTGTAATTCTTTGATATTAATAGTTCTTGGTATTTTATGTTGTAGAAGACATTTCCTATTGGTTAGTGACCTCAATTTTCTTCGCTTCTCAAGTTCTTTCCCGAGTCTTCTTTTGCCTGATGGAATTGTTATGTCGATAAATTCTTCCTTTGTAGTCTTTAATGGTTATATCAAATGTGTTTGCTGATATCCTGTTGTCTGTGTGAACTTAGAAATCCTACAAGAAATCCTAAAAGATAGTTACAATTTTTCCGTTTGTCACTTCATGATCATACCATTTCTCAGAAACACTTGTGATATATTATATAAAAATCTTCATTTTGGTTCCCTCAAATCCTCATACCGAAGATTATATTCAATTAAGGCTGTTATAGGGCTTCCTGCAATAATATGATTTTTTAATTCAACGTATTTTTTACAGAATCGACATTTCTTGTCCATGCCGTCGTTTATGATTTGCCTTTTTCTAGATTAATAGAGAGCATAATGCTGTGCAGCAATTAAAAGAGCTTCGATTTCACCTTTAAGTGTTGATCCTTTAAGCCACTCATACTCCATGGTCTGGTCTATATCATCTTGGGAATACCTTAATAGGTTATTGTCAATGCAGAGGCTGTCATGCTTACGATTCTATTGGTGCATCGCATCCTGTCCTCTCCGCTCGTGTCAGTCTCCTCTCTAAGGCTTCTTCCTCTACATTTAGGGCTATATCTCTTCCATTTATGTTCCAGAACACTGAGGACGAGAGTATTTTAAAAGCTTTCATGTCTGTGTACGTCTTGCAATAAATGGCCAGTTGTGATTTCTAAACATGTTATGATTCCTATTGTGGTTATTTTAAATGGTAGGAGTAGTTTTATGAGTCCTCCACCTCCTCTTTCTCTGGACATGGACATCCTGTCTATAACTGCCTCAGAAGGACAAAAAAAGCCCAAAGTGCTTGTAGGTCTGTTAGTCGTTGCCTCAAATTTAACGTTGGTGAGGATTTTGATCAATACTTCACGAAAGCCTAACACTTTTAAAATATCGGAAAAACAGTACGTTCGTTTAAGTTAATATTGGAACGAATGGGCTACCCCACCTCCTACTTTCGTCATAAGTAGTGCGTATTGCAACGTCCTCCCAAACGAAATTTAAAAAAAGAGATTTTTTTAAAAATATTTGTGGCATTTTTTATAATTTTTATTTTGAAATCTGTATTAAAATTTTTGTTCAAGCTGGTTCTCATTTCATCTTTATTTCCTTTAGGTGGAATATTTAATCTATGGTATGTTTTGTACTTTTGGTTAGTTGTTCGAGCGAGCAAAGCTAGTGAGAACACTATACTGCTGCAGTTGTTTTGTGAAAAAGTACTATAGTAAGGCAGTAGTATTTGCCAGTAGTTGGAATTGCCAGAGCCTTAAAACTGTTCAAATTTTTAAAGCGTACCATATATCTACAAATGTATTACATATTTATTATTAAAATTAATACATGGTTAATATTTGCAGGTTTGCTCCCTCGAACACGTTCCACACTTATATGGACGCCTATTTCCTGGTTTTATTAAATTTCATAGTCAATAGTCATAGTATTTTTCACAACAAAATTAATTAAAACTAAAATAATTAAGAAATTTTGAATGTGGCCAGGGCAACCTCCAGTATGTCCATAGCCTGGATAAACACAGAGGAATTGGCATCAGTAAGGGCACCCAGCCTGTAAAAACCTTGCTGTATTAGCAAAAAATGCAGAACTCTCATAGACAATGAAAGAATGTTAGGGCGTACGCCGTAAACGACTCGTACTGCGAGAACTGGACCAGAGAAGAGGAATTAAAGTATGCAGTACGATCAGAAGTTGGCTACAATCAATATTGGCACACTAACCGGAAAGACTCGAGAAATAACCGACATCATGACGTCCAGGAAGACTGACATTTTTCTGATGGCAAGAGACCTGTTTGACAGGAGAAAAATCGGAAGAAAAAGCACGAAGCATGAGACATGCCTGGAAGTTATAACATAGTGGAGGAAATCGACCTGAAAATGACCTGTGCCTCGGTGGATACTTTCTTGACAAATCCATCGCTGTGAAGGGGATTCTTGGCAGGGTAATAATGATAACACTGGTAGCAGCAGACAGAAATTACAATGTGATCAGTGCTTATATCCCACAGCATGGGTCCACATCCGAAGAGAAAGACGAGTTCTGGAAGGAACGTGAGGATGCCATCTGCCTGATACCAAGTATAGAGGAACTGTTTACTGGAGAAGATCTCACTAGGTGTATGAGGAAGGAGAAATCAGGATGTAATAGGTGGTATACTGAAGAGTTTATAAGGAATAAGAAAGTATAGGAAGAGAAAATGCTACATCTGTCACAGTTACATGATATGGCAATAGTTAACACTTCCTTTATTCTCAAAAGGAAGGAGAATCTGTTGACATTCAGGAGTGGGAGGTAAAAATCTGTGATCAACTACATAGAACAGAGAGGGGAGGTCTGGGAAACGTCAGGGATTGGAAGATCACACCTTGAGAGTCCATTACACCTTAACATAGACTTTTGATTATTAATATCAAGACAAAATTGAAAAAAAAAGAGAAGAATGAGAAAAGGCAAAATCAGATGATGGCGATTTAAGGAGGGTAAAGGTAGAAAACTCAAACATCTACTAGAGGATATGGTGGCGACAAAGAAAGATGCAAAAGGTATATGGGATGACACCTAAAATGACGTTTAAAACATACGTGCAGAAATGAAAGTCTCAAGAGGTAGAAAATACCTAGAAAAGGAGATCAGGTGGTGAAAGTCGTGGAAAGAATAGCGAAAGGGAAAAGCAAACATTGAAGAGATTGGACATGTCGGGTAAAGTCCACGACATAAAAGAGGGTCAAAAAAGGCTGGAAGAAGAGAAAAATAGAGAGGCCAACAAGAAATCAAAGATAAAGGTCTCGAAAGCTAAAGAAAAGGCCTATGACGAACTGTATTAAGATCTAAAGGATCATGGAACGAAAAGGCTCTGCAAGTTAGTGAATATGCGAAAGCGTTGGTAACTGGACATTGACAACATGAATTTGTACAAGACAAAGAGAGGAAAATACTTCCAGAGGACGGTGCTATCAAAGAGAGATTGTAGACGTACTTTGAGATCCTTCGAAATAAAGGAAACAGTAGAAAAGAATTGGAGGAAGTTGACTGAGTGGAGGGTCTGATAGCTTCATAGATAGAAGCAGAAGTTAAGGGAATATTGGCAAAGATGAAAAATAGGAAATCCAGAGGGCTAAACATGCTATCCAATGAGGTTATTACAACGATCCCACACATTCGAGTGATATTGGTGACAGCCATGTTAACGACCTTCTCAGGAGCGGGATTCCAGTGTAATGGTGAAAGAGCAAAGTCCCCCCCCCCTTGTACAAATAAAAAGGGGATATACTAAATTTTCTTAACCACAAATAATAACCATTGTTTAAAGCTGTGAAAGAGGATCATTGAGAGAAGATCTAATAAATGGGCGACCGGTTGGTTGATAGGGGAGCGGTCTCTAGATATGGAGGCTGGTTGCGAATCAAATAAGCAACCGCAGACCAACCGGTGACGGCTGCAGAAGGGAGATGGGTTGTGTCTTGGTAAGCACAAGCTCTTAAAATCCCTCACAACCCGACAAAGGAACTGTCATGACGAATCAGGAAGCCATAAAGCTCTACGAATGAGACATGGAGAGCAGCATGGTGGATGTGGATATTCGCGGAGGAACCAGATGCTAAAGCTTTGGCAATTCTGAAGCCAGGCAAACTGAAGCCTCGAGCTGTCATTCAATATCTCCACTAGGCTACCTTTGAAGGCTGCTTGAAAACGCGATTCTCACAAAAATGACCCTCGCCTTAACATCATAAACTGAAGGAGGCTTTGAGAAAATACATAGAACAGAACATTTGCTCATAGATCTATCGGCAGCATATGACAGTTTGGATGGGTAGACTCATGTTAAAACTTTTAAAAATAGAAATGTAGGAAAAAATCTTTAATTGCTGTCGAATATGATACACAACCGAGGTTCTCACCTCCTTCCTGGTGAACACAAAAGTAAAACAAGAAAAATAAGAAATAGTGTTCCACAAGGATGAGTTCTCATTCCGATCTTGTTCACCCTCTACATAAGTGACATGTCACACTGCAGATCACTCACCCTGGGATATGGGGATAACTGGGCTTCAGCTTACCAATTAAAAATCTGGGTCAAAATTGAACGTAAACGTAGCAGCAATGTTACCAATTTAAAGGAATATTTCGATCAATGGTACCTGAAAACAAACACGAAAAAATCACTGGCAACAGCTTTCCATCTCAACAATCAAGAAGCTAATAAAAAACCTCAAGATTGGAACGTTGGAAACACAATCCTCCCCAATGACAACTACCCAACATATGTAGGTATGACTCTGGACAGACAATTGACAGACAGAAAGTCTTGAAGGTTCTGAAAATAAAATAGCAAAAAGAAACCGCCTCCTCAAGATACTAATAACAACATCTTGGAGAGCACTACAGAGAGCATTAAGAACATCTGCTTTCGCCTTATGGTACAATGCTGCTGAATACTATGCACCAGTATGGGCAAGAACTGCACACACAAAACATGTAGACATTCAACTCAGAAAAACGATAAGAATTATAACTGGCAATCTTAAGCTTGAAGGAGGATACCAAACAATACAGGAGTATGCTGACAACTTCAAAACATGAATCGACCGGCACAATATGGAGATGAAGCCATACGCTACTACTATTGAGAGAAGATCACGAGAATTAATAAAGATTTCTGACCGACAATATGATTTCCAGCCAGGGATCTCGACAGTGCAACTGATGTTCTACCTCAGAATGTTATAGAAGAAGACGAGGGAACATTACTCAAGCCTCTACATGGTGTTCGTGTACCTAAAACGACACTGTCCCTCTAGATTTAGTTTGGCATTATCCACCAGAGTTACTAGAGGTGCGTAAGAGTTAACACGGGTATTTGAGAAACAAACGAGCTTGAGATAGAGGTTGGCTTAAACCAAGTATCCATCCCTAGCCCTCTGTTAGTCACTGCCATTCAGGATACCTTTACAAAAGATATAAAGGAGAATGCACCTTGGGCAATGATATTTACGGACGACCTTGTTGTACACGATGATGAAAAATACAAAATAGAGAACAGACTAGAAGTGTGGAGGGAACAAATGGAGATTGTGGGCTTGAAGCCGATCAGAACAAAGAGAGAACACTTTCCTTCTTCCCAATGGTGACACCAAGAGAGTAAGATTAAAGCAGTAGGGCAGGGAGAATGCCACAGAGCTACCAACAACAGCAGCTTTTAAGTACCTTGGCAAAACTATTTTCACTTCCGGCTCCTTAGTCTGGGATTTGCCTCAGTGAATTTTCCTTCCCCATAGGGTACGATTCTACGCGTCGTTGCGCTTTACCTCCATCGCTCGCATATCTTCTTTCACAAAATCGCACTATCTCCTCTTTGGTCTTTCTCTCCGTCTTGTACAGGTTACCCTCATCCTAATCACTCTTTACCCGCAAATGTTTTGTCCCTCTACATGTCTAAACCACTTCAGCCAGGCCTCACGCAAATTTCTTGAGATCTTTCCAACCCAATGACCTCACCGATTCTCCCGTTCCTGATCATATCCTGTCTAATCACTCCAAGCGAGCGCCGCAGTATGCAGATATCTGCTACATTGAATTTGGTTTTCAAGCTGTTGATCACTGACACTGTTTCCACTCAGACAAGATGGGTAATTACATGAAGGCTCCGTTATCCATGAAGCTGTGGCCTTCCGGGTGCTATGCCTTGACAAAGGGCGACTCATGGACTATGCAAGGCAGGGATGTTCAGTTTCCTTACCTTCAATTTAAACCCTCAAACCCAAGTACCTAGACACAACGATAGACCTAAAAAGAGGACGTGAGAAGGGAACCCTGAAAAGTTAAGGCATGGCATGAGACAGAGGGAGAGAATTGTCGGAAGTACTCGTCCATAAAAAAGTACTACCAAGTTAAAGATTCTTCTCTACCATACTTCTACAAAACCAACCTTTCGTTATAAAAACGAAACTTGCCGATCACCTGTAGACAAGGGGAGTGAATGGATGTACAGAAATACGGATGCTCCCGTATATCTGTGGAATAAAGTACGAGGATCATTTCATGGACGAAGACATCCGTGAAAGAGTTGGATTAAGGGTTGCTTCAGTAGGCATGAAAAAAAAAGGGAAAAAAGACGACTGCACTGGTTTGGCCACGTCTGCAAAAGAGAAGTGGATGAAGATATGTCGCCCCATTGACGTTATGCTTAGGGTGTTATTGAACAGAATGATGCCTATAACTGAAATCATCATAGCTAAGGAGCAGGCGGGATTCTGTACGGGACGAAGTACAACTGAACAAATATTCAACCTCAAAGTGATCTGTGATAAATATCTCCACCACCAACAGGACCTACACCACCTGTTCATGAACTCAGGGAAGGCGTTTGACAGGGTCTGGCATACAGCTCTATGGGCAACCATAAGGAAATGCAACATCGAAACCAACCTTGTTAAAGTCATTGGGAACCTGTACGAGAAGGTCACAAGTGCAGTTTTCCTGAATGGCAACATTACCAGCTGGTTGCATTCCACTGTCAGTGTGGGACAAGGACATCTTCTATTCCCTCTCTTTTCAATATATTTCTGGAGAGATCATGGAAGATGCCTTGGAAAAACATGAAGGGATGGCGAGCATTGGACGTAGAACAATCCCTAATCTTCATTTTGCTGGTGATATCGACGACCTGGTAGCAAGTGAAAATGAACTATCATGCCTTCTGAAGCGTTATGATGAAACATAAGCTGTATACAACACGGGGATCAGTATAGAGAAAACAAAACTGATGACCGACATTGTTTAAGGAATCGACACTGGCATCAAGATTGGTGATACAACTTTAGAAACAGTAAAAAGCTTCAAGCATCAGATTCCATCACCGGTGACGGATTTAAGCAAGAGGTATGGGCAAGGGTTGCAGAGACAGCAGTTGTTTTGGCCAGGCCGAAATCCATTTGGAAGAACTGCATCATTATCCTGAGTACTAAAGTCCACATACTCCGATCCCTATCTTCCCCTCTGCATGAGAAACATGGACTTGTAATACAAACCTTGAAAAAAGGATTACAGGTGAGATGGTGCGGGTACGTGTCATGCACACCTGGACCTGCTAAGACTATTCTGCAATGCACTGCAAGAAGCAGCAGCAGAAGAGAAAAACAGAAGGAGCGATGAGAAAATAACATCTGTGACTGCACAGGGCTGACGTTCACAGAGTCCCAGCGAGCAGTTGAGGACAGAACCAGACGGAGGAATGTTGTCTCCATATCATCATCGGTGACCCAACGACAACAGACGTCACGAGACAGTTGAAAGTAAAAGTGAAGTGAGATGAATGTAGATGGTAAGGAAAGGAGAGGAAGACCAAAACGAAGATGTAGGGGAACAACAAGCGATGAATTAAAGCTCTGGAACCTGAAAAAGGATAACAGAAACCCAGATGTTGCATGGGTATCATGTACATGTAAATTTTTTTTATGTAAATAGATAAATTAAAAAATAATTGAATTAGTAAGTAAATAAAAAAATAAGTTCAAAAAAGGTGACAATAATCTTGCAGTGTTGCGCAAGTTTAATACATTTTCCGTCAACAATTTTCCCTGTGGCTCAAGACATTTTTATGGCGATCCCATAATAATAAAAGACCTGACGTATTGAAAATATGTCCAATGTTTTTAACATTTCGACGTTAATGGCCATGCATTATACCTCTTTGCATGATTTAATGAACTTAGATTAAATTATGCTGAAATACAGTGAATCTTAATAAGGTGTATACCATCCAGCTTTTAACTGTGCAAACACTTTCCCAGTGAAGTCATTGGCGATGGGAAGTTTTGGACGTGTCACAACAACTTTACCANTTGCAGTGTTGCGCAAGTTTAATACAAATGTATTAAACTTGCGCAACACTGCAAGATTATTATTAATTTTCCGTCAACAATTTTCCCTGTGGCTCAAGACATTTTTATGGCGATCCCATAATAATAAAAGACCTGACGTATTGAAAAAATGTCCAATGTTTTTAACATTTCGACGTTAATGGCCATGCATTATACCTCTTTGCATGATTTAATGAACTTAGATTAAATTATGCTGAAATACAGTGAATCTTAATAAGGTGTATACCATCCAGCTTTTAACTGTGCAAACACTTTCCCAGTGAAGTCATTGGCGATGGGAAGTTTTGGACGTGTCACAACAAACTTTACCAATTGTTTTTTCGCCAATCTGAAAGCTAACATCCAGCGACAAAAAGCATTTAGAGAGGGAAGCTGTGTAATTGGATGCCAGCGTTTAAGAAACAAATTTTCAAGCTTTTTCATTCGTGAAACACGAGGGTTTTTTTTGCATCGCGATCCTGCTCACAACTCTGCCGTGAAGGTCAGTGACTTCTGTTTACCTTCAGCAACAACATTGATTTATTTTATTTTAATCGAACTTATTTTGTTAGATTTTGCTTCTTTACAGCTATAAACCGTTATGACAGTACGTCATCCACAATGTTTTTGTAAATGTAATTTAAAGAGGTGAGTGATCAATTTCCAAGTTGATTTATCACGTAACTTGACTATTTGAAGTGGTCATTTTGGAGGAGTCGATAAATCATCACAAGAAAAGCACCTTTTTGGAGATTATTGTTGACTGAGTAACTTTTCCCATCAATACTTGGCAGTATTTTAGACACTGTTTGTACACCCACTTTGGTTTTGAAAACGGAATAAACAGGGTAGTCGAGGAACAGGGTTGCTATATTTGGTTTTAAGGCTACTTGATATATCGAAGAACTTAAATCTATTCAGACCGGGGTTATTTTTACGGCCTTGGTGTATTGCTGGTGTTGTTGCTATTTTTGTCATTTTGGTTTAGTAATCACCGGCCAAAAATATTTATAGATTTTATTTAAATAGGAACAGCAACCCTAATCCTTACCTCCAATGAACTTCTCGAACAGTTCATCATCATATTCATCATATTCGGTTTAACGACCGTTTTACATGCTAGCATGTGTTGGACGATTTCTTGAAATTGACTTCCAATTTACCCTATCCTTCACCAGGTCTCTGCTGACACCTTTTTCTTTCAGATCCATCCTTATCACTTCCTCCCATATGTTGTGTCTTATAATCCAGGTACCGGTTAAGCTGACCCAATTCCTAGCAGTAACAATGTTACAATGTTATCTATTAAGATAAGCTTGTCGCCCACGAAGAAAACAGTAGTTGACGTGATAAAAGAATACATGAAGCATAAAGCCCAAGTCATAAAGGCCTTACTTATTTTATTGTACAGATTAGACCTCACAGCAACCTGTAATGTTGTCAAAGTTAGTGGGTGCTCTGGTGCAAATATTGAATCGTTTTTCCAAACCGCCTATCCAGGTGCAAAGTACTCAACAAAAGGATTTACAGCAATTTTTCGGGATTTAATTGAAAAGCGTAATTATTTTCTGAGAGTATACAAGATTTTTAGAGTGATTTGTCTCTTAATTGCTTTTATTCAGACCCACCGACAAGAAATAATTTATCACTTCTTTTCTCGTACTAATTTATGAACTCCTGAGAAAGTGAATTCCTATACCCTAGGTACCGGTAAAGCTGAGCTTATTCCTAGCAGTAACACTATCACAATCCATTTGGATTTTAAATTTCATCGTATTTCCTGTTTGTAATTTATTTAATAAGTGACCAAACATATCATTTCGTTCTCTTTCGGAACAATTTATACAGTTGTAGTGATTTGTGTATAGAATATAAAGAATAAGGTCAACTGAACTGGCCCCACAAAAATATCGACTTAACCTGTGTTCCCACAAACTGTTCATTTCTTCTTTCAAACTGCCCAAACCATCATAGTCAATATTCTTGCAGCTTTATGGAGGCTTCTGGAACGCCTAAACTTTTTCTGATCTCTTGATTTCTGAACTTGTCTTTTCTGGTTACATCCTTTGCCCAGTGCAGCAGTTGCATCTCTGCCAAATCAAACTGCCTTTCTTGTTGTTTGGTAATGGCACAGTTTCCATCCCATACATCATTGCCAGTCAAACCAAGGTCTTTTACACTTTCCCCTTCAGCTTAACTGGCACATGTTTGTTTCTCCGGTTGTTCCACCCAGCTTGGATATGCTTCTTAACTTTCTTCTCACTCCTTCCATCTCACTGGATTGTTGAACCAAGGTACTTGAATTCCTCAACTCATTTAGCATATACTCAGTTTTTGTTCTACTGATCTTCAACCCCCTTCTCTCTGATATACCCCTCCAATTTTCAAGCTCCCTTTGTGCCTTATCCTTTTTCTTATTTACCAGTACCACATCATCAGCAAACATCATTCTGTGTGGTAAGTTTCTTCTAACATCATCTGCCAGCTTGCCCTTTACTATGTTGAACATAAGTGGACTCAGGGCCAAGCCTTGGTGCAAACCTACTTTGACCTGGAATGGCTCTGTTACCCCCACTGAACTCTGGACCACAGTCTTACATTCCACGTACATCTCCTGTATAGCTCTCACATACAGTTTGTTAACTCCTTTGCTTTGTAGACAATACCACAGTACATCTCTGGGTACTGTGTCATATGCTTTTTCAAGATCAGTCAATACTTACTTACTTAAGTATCCTTTTAGCATCAGGTGTTCCCATCTTGTGGGGTTAGACATTTGATGGCTCTTCTCCATTGGTCTTGGCTATCAGCAAACTGTTCATCTATTCCCAGTGACTTTAGGTCCTCCTGCACCACATTAATCTTTGGCCTTCTGTGTGGCTGTCATCCTTCTACTTCCCAGTCGCATATAACTGCTAAGACATCAGGTTCTCTATGTCTCTTTATGTGGCCAAACCATGTCAACCGTCTTGACCATACTAAGTTCACTATCTGATAGAGTCCACACCTCTCTGCAACTTCAGAACTTGTGACCCTGTCTTGCAGTGACACACCAGTCATGTAGCAAGGCCTGTATCTATCAGAGCTGATAAGGCACTTTTCCAGTTTTTGCATGGAAGGCCATGTTTCAACTCCATATAGAAGAACCACCCAAATGCAAGCTTCAAACACATGAGCTCTGCTCTTCAGTGGAACGAGTGTATTGCAGAGGACTCCTTGAACCTCACACCAACTGCTCCATGTTGCTGCAACTCTTGCCTGAACAGCTCTCTCTACCCATGCTTCTCTGTCTGTCACATCACCAAGGTAATAGAATGTCTCTACCTCCTCTATTCTGACATCACCAAGTCCAAGATCTAAGGAATCACTTTCTGGTGAAAGTCCATTTGCTCTGCAGTTACATGCTGGACACATGAAGTTCTGAGCTACAACAACATTTTGTTGGCCAGAGTGTACCCACTTTCCACACGTTACAAAAAATTGAATTTCCTCCGACTCCCATACCACAAACACCACTGTCTTGCAATCTTTACCGTTCACCAGTATCTTTGTTTTGTCAATGTTAATCTGCAGGCCTCTCCTTTCCATTGCTTCTCTCCAGGACTGAAATTGTAATTCAACTGCCTCCTTGGATTCACTTGTCAATACCAAATCATTTGCTCATTGAAGAGCTACCCAGAACTGAGGNTATACTCAGTTTTTGTTCTACTGATCTTCAACCCCCTTCTCTCTGATATACCCCTCCAATTTTCAAGCTCCCTTTGTGCCTTATCCTTTTTCTTATTTACCAGTACCACATCATCAGCAAACATCATTCTGTGTGGTAAGTTTCTTCTAACATCATCTGCCAGCTTGCCCTTTACTATGTTGAACATAAGTGGACTCAGGGCCAAGCCTTGGTGCAAACCTACTTTGACCTGGAATGGCTCTGTTACCCCCACTGAACTCTGGACCACAGTCTTACATTCCACGTACATCTCCTGTATAGCTCTCACATACAGTTTGTTAACTCCTTTGCTTTGTAGACAATACCACAGTACATCTCTGGGTACTGTGTCATATGCTTTTTCAAGATCAGTCAATACTTACTTACTTAAGTATCCTTTTAGCATCAGGTGTTCCCATCTTGTGGGGTTAGACATTTGATGGCTCTTCTCCATTGGTCTTGGCTATCAGCAAACTGTTCATCTATTCCCAGTGACTTTAGGTCCTCCTGCACCACATTAATCTTTGGCCTTCTGTGTGGCTGTCATCCTTCTACTTCCCAGTCGCATATAACTGCTAAGACATCAGGTTCTCTATGTCTCTTTATGTGGCCAAACCATGTCAACCGTCTTGACCATACTAAGTTCACTATCTGATAGAGTCCACACCTCTCTGCAACTTCAGAACTTGTGACCCTGTCTTGCAGTGACACACCAGTCATGTAGCAAGGCCTGTATCTATCAGAGCTGATAAGGCACTTTTCCAGTTTTTGCATGGAAGGCCATGTTTCAACTCCATATAGAAGAACCACCCAAATGCAAGCTTCAAACACATGAGCTCTGCTCTTCAGTGGAACGAGTGTATTGCAGAGGACTCCTTGAACCTCACACCAACTGCTCCATGTTGCTGCAACTCTTGCCTGAACAGCTCTCTCTACCCATGCTTCTCTGTCTGTCACATCACCAAGGTAATAGAATGTCTCTACCTCCTCTATTCTGACATCACCAAGTCCAAGATCTAAGGAATCACTTTCTGGTGAAAGTCCATTTGCTCTGCAGTTACATGCTGGACACATGAAGTTCTGAGCTACAACAACATTTTGTTGGCCAGAGTGTACCCACTTTCCACACGTTACAAAAAATTGAATTTCCTCCGACTCCCATACCACAAACACCACTGTCTTGCAATCTTTACCGTTCACCAGTATCTTTGTTTTGTCAATGTTAATCTGCAGGCCTCTCCTTTCCATTGCTTCTCTCCAGGACTGAAATTGTAATTCAACTGCCTCCTTGGATTCACTTGTCAATACCAAATCATTTGCTCATTGAAGAGCTACCCAGAACTGAGGACAGTTGCATCTAAATTTTCCATCATTTGGTTGAAGCTAGAGTTTTATTCCCCACATGCCCTTGCTGATGGGAAACCCTCCCCATTTCTCTGGGATTGGGACTGGCACCGGTTACATAGTAATCATAACCTGTGGCTGAGTAGTTTGACAATACCAAAAAACATCTCTGGGTACTGTGTTATACACCTTTTCAAGATCAGTCAATATGCAGTGCAGTTCCTCCTGACCTTCCCTGAACTTCTCCACAACTGCCCTTAGTGCAAAGATTAGGTTAACTGTACTTCTGTTGGGCATAAAGCTAAATTGTTGTTCATTGACCTGCACTTCTTTTCTTATTCTACCATATAATACTTGTTCCCAGAGCTTCATTGTTGCTTAGAAGTTTGACACCTCGATAGCTTGAGCAATTCTGTCAATCACCTTTGTTTTTGAATATCGGTACAAGGATGCTTTTCCTCCATTCATCTGGCATTCTACTGCTCACAAGAATTTTGTTAAACAGTGATTTGAGGAAGTCAAGTCCTTGCTTATCTTGGGGTTTCCACACTTCAGCTGGTATCTGATCTGGTCTTACTGCTTTCCTATCTATTTTCTTATATTTCCTATCCATCTATTCATCTATCTATCTATTTATCTATCTATCTATCTATCTATCTATCTATCTCTCTATCTATCTATCTATCTATCTATCTATTCATCTATCTATCTATCTATCTGTCTGTCCACCTATCAACCTATCTGTGTATGTATATGTGTTTGGTACACCATAAGCAGGTTAGGGAAAAAGTACATGCAACTGTATTGAAATAATTGCACAGGCATCTTTTCTATCCAGGTTTTATCTTCATCATCATATTGTTTTATAAAAATGGGTATCAGATTATTTAGTTATTGTAGACACCTGATCACAGAATTGGTCACCTAATCATCCTGGTATTTCTGTTCCTGATAAATATAATATACCTTCTGCCTTCTTGTTCCTGTTCTTTAGTCTTTGTGAGTGATAGCAACAAATACTTTGACAGAAATATGTACCCCTTGACAGGAATAGAACCTGCTGCTACTGCAGAAAAAAAAGATTAGAAATAAATACTGTATTTAATTATAAGTAGTTAGCCTTAGACATATTTTCTCAAACATTGTAGCCATTAAATGTTGTCAGGCATTTTAATTGACTTTAGTATTTGGCTTAAAACAGTCTCATAACCTACATTGTAATTGAATGAGAGTACTTCCTAAATCATATGCCAAACACATATACCATGTGCTTTTTTCTCCTGTACCCAAGGAACATCTTGATCTCCAATCTAGAAGACAAGACAGTTATTACAGTCTAATCTGTAAACTATATTGTTTCTATCTTCAAGTGGAACTGGATCCATTGGCTTTGAGAGTTTTGTTCTATGTGGATATTGTGGAAAATGAGTATTTATGCTGTTAGATGGTGTGTCTTACTGTTCAGTGATGCGCTTGACATAGATTAGACATATATGCTTTACAGGTTCTTTTTCTTCTTCATGACTAGGGCTACTAGTTTTTTGTATTACTCTCTCAACATCGCCAGTATTCATTTCCAAGATGGTATGGGTTTAAAATGATTCTTCTTACCCATTTAAACAGAGTGGTGATAAGACCATGATGAACAGAAACTACATTGTATGATGCAATATTAAGGTACTGGTCAGTGTGAGCTGGTTTCCTGTAGATAGCAACAGAAAAGTTTCAGTTTTCCTGTCTCTTCACTATAACATAAAGGAAAGACAACTGCGTTTCTTCTTTTTCCATGATGAAAACTTTGTTTGGATGAAGAGTGTTGATGTGCACAAAGAAACCTTGTAGTTATTCTTCTTTAATAATTACAAAAGAATTTGTCAATGTATCTTTCCCAGATAGTTCAACCTTGGTCTGCTGTTGCTGTGGCTTCAAATGCTTGCATGACTATTTAAAGAATCACAGAAGATGTTAGAGCTCCAATTGGTACATTGTGTTTTTTGTTTATATGTCATAGTTGAATAGGAAGTATGTCTTGGTAAGAAGTGTTGGTAGTAGGTTTAGGATATCCAGGGTTTTAAGTGCAGTTCTTGGTGGCAGTAAAATATCTTCTTTAAAGTGAAGCTGATACAATCCCAGCAAAAACAAATCTTACTCTTCAATCAAGTACCTATTGACAACCTCACCAAAAATGAAATATGTACCGTCGATAGCCAAAGGAACAATGTTTCAATTGCCATCCTTCCTGCTGACACAGTACATGCAACTGTGATGTTCAACAAAGCCAGCCACCTCCCAAAATGGCATGAACACCCCAGCAATTGGTCATGTACCACATTTAAGTGTGATCCAATAAAAACAGATGAAACCAAAGTAAGCAAAGTACTGATTGCACTGCAGAAAAGCCATCTTCTGGATCATTGCCTCTTCCACAGATTAAAAAGTAATACTTACCTTTACCAAGGTTTTATGGATTACAAAACATACAAAAGTCCAATGTACCCATACATCCAATCACAGTCTATGCTGGTAGTCCACTTCATTTCCTCTCAAACCACGTAGTTGACCTCCTATATCCATAAACAGAAAGAAGCTACAGCACTGCAACAACAGTACTGATTTTGTTGCCATTGTGATGCAACAAAGCAACCATGTTGATGAAATCTTGGTCTCCTTTGATGTCACTTCACAAGTATCCTAGTTGATGACACTTTGTGAATTCTGAAGGACCTATTTGAACACGAGGATTCATTGCCATCAAAAACCACAGTAAAGCATCCAGATATGGTGAAGCTACTACAAGCACTTCTTACCAACACATGCTTCCTATTGAACAATAACATATACACACAAAAAAGCAGTGTGTCTATCAGACCCTCAACATCTTCAAGATGACACCAAGAGTCATGAAGGGCACTGCAAGGTTAAAAACTCACTTTTGACTGGGAGAATAAAAACCTCACACAGCAAATGCACCTATCACCCTGCCCAACATGTAGGAACCTATTTGGTCATCAGATTTTGGGTTGGGCTATTAGGTGTTGGCTACAGTGATAGTAGTGGTGGTTAAATTTACTGCAATGTATTTTGATTGTGGTTTTATGTACTCATTGGAATTGGCTTTTTTTGTTATTGTTGTTATAATATAGGTATTTATACAAGCTGTTTTACCATACCTCAAAAGGCCATCTGACTTCACAAAGAAAAAGATCTTTGCATTTTGTGGTGTGTTACTGACAGCTGTTGCTCAAGAAAAAATGAGTGATCCCGTTGCAGAAGCCATTGAACAAGCAGATAAAGTATATGAAGAGGATAAGTTAAAAAAATATTATGATATACTTATTGTTCATAAAGATGCAGGCAATCCTGAAATACTGTGGAGGCTTGCAAGGGCTTGTAGAAGGCTGTCTCAGTTACCAACAGCAAATGCAAGTGATAAAAAAAATTTGACATATGAAGGGTTGGAGTATGCAGAGAAGGCAGTAAAAGCAGACAGTAACAGTGGTGCTGCACAGAAGGTACTTACCAATTTTTGATGGTAAACATTTTAATTGTTGATAATGTTATATCTTATATCATAATAAAAGGCATAGATATTCTTACTACTATATAATAATTTGTTTTTGTAGCAATCAGTACACAAGCTTACCCTGTGAGATTGTGGGTTTGATCTCCATACTTACTTATTTATCCCTTTAATGTCTGTTGTTCTCAGTTAGACAGGTGATGGCTCTCCTCCAGGCCTCTTGGTCTGATGCAAGGTCCTCCCTGATGTTAAAAATTTTCATGTCTGTTTTTACCCTGTTAAGTCATGTTTTCTGAGATTTTCCTTGTCATTGCCTTCCCTCGATCTTAAGTCCCTTATGGTGACCAGCACATCTCCTTCCTGTCTTCTCTTTACATGATCAAACTATCTCAATCTACCAGTTCTTATCACATCACAGATCTAGTGCAGTCTGCACTTTTTACCCACTTTGGCACCTAGTGAATTTGTCTTGCAGTTTGGCAACTGACATTTACCGGAGTATGTGCCAGTTGCAGTCCACTAGATCACTCTGTAAGAGCTGGGTGAGTGGCTAGGTTTCTGATACATACAGCATCACTGACCTTTATGAAAGCCTTATACACTCTGGTATGATTGGTCAGCATTATTCGTTTATTACGGAGCAGAACAGCATCATTTTGGAAGCCAGGGCAGCGTTTGTGTACCCACTTTTCAAACTGTGTGCACAGCAGAGAGTTGACACTGATCCCACTGGCACACATTCCATATGGGCACTGTCCAGAGGGTAGAGGGGTTAATCCCCCCTTGCCAGTCACCAGAATTTTCGTTTTAACTATATTTATTTTCAGCCCTTTCCTTTCCACAGCTTCCTTCCACCGATAAAACTGCTGGTCCACGTCCTGCATCGACTCGCCTGTTAACACCAGCTCATTAGCACAGAGCATGTCATAAGGTACCCCTTTTCTACACTCCTTGGTGGCTTTTTCCATGACAAGGTTGAAGAGAAGCGGGTCCTAGCATAGATTCACGGTGTTCGCCAACAGAGACATCGAAAGCATCAGATGTTCTACCTTCTGCTGTCATACACGACATGGAGTTCACATACTGTGCTATGACAAGCCCCGCCACCCGCTCAGGTACCTTCTACCTCCTCATCGCCCACTCCAGAACACACTGCGGAATTCTGTCAAACGTTTTTTCCAGATCGACGAAGATGTGGTACAGTTTACTTTGGCTCAGTATAAACCTTGCAGCAGCAGCAGTAAACGTCTTCGAAGTGAATTCGAACTGGTTTCTACTGATTTTTACTACTGATTTTAGCCTGTTATCGTGTATCTATTCCTACACCTTCATTCCATGCTCCAATAGCCTTATTCCACTGTATTTGCCACATTGCAGGGCATCACCTTTCCCCTTAAAGATAGGAATATTTGTGCTGTCTCTCCACTCTATTGGCCATTCTTCAGTAGCTCTGATAATTCTGAATACTCATGTCAGCTGCTTCATTCCGACCTCACCAGTACACTTCCAACTGATGTCTTTCTTGCCTCGTCTAAGCTGCTTCTCTATCGCAAACATTTTTCTCCTACTCTCGGCAGAGTCCAAGTTCTCACAAAAAGCAGAAAGTAAAATATTTGGTATTGGCTAAAATGCAGACCCATATTTTCCAATCTGTCAACAAGACACTGCTTACATTTTCATACTGTAAAACCTGTCGTAAAGGTTGTGTGTGCAAATCCTATGGGGAGAAGAAAACATTTTTTGAAAACAATGTTATATCTTATTAAAGCTCGAACAGCCAATCCAATTGATTCACAATCAATTTCCAGCTTATTTGCTAAAGAACGTTCAAGACTTATGAGGGCTATCATTTATTTTTAGCTGTATATAACAAATGGATTTATCGTTTGTATCTTAGTGGAATGGTATAATGCTTAGTGAAGTGGGTGACTTTGAAGGCACAAAGAAGAAGATCGAAAATTCCTACATTATAAAGGAACACTTTGAGGTAAATTGAACCTTTTCAGGCGTCTGAATTTTGATTTGTTGTTAGAGAGTTTTGTCTTCTAAAATTGACTTGCGCGTCTTTAAGTAAAAATATATTTCTCCAGTGATAATTCTCTCGTAATCCACGAAGCTATAAACACAATGTATATGTGCTCATTCGTTTGTTTATGTACCGTAATAATTTCATCAAGCACACTGGTGCAATTGGTGAAAATGATAGGTTTCATTGGTGCCCTTATTAATAGCCATTTTTGTTACCCATGTGGTTTTTTTAATAAACTTGTTAGCAGGGATTCTATCAGATGTACGAACTGTGGAAGATGAGTACATGCACATTGTGGTGTTGACCACGAGAACTTTTGCACAGTGATTTGTTTTTGCCTTGTGCACTAACAAAGTAGCTAGACTAGCTTAAGATATAAGGAGGTCCACAGTTTGGTAGTAGTACAGATTACGCCTCTAGATATTGGTACCCTGTGGATATGATAAGTGCTGGAGACAGTAGTGTCTTCCGTGTATCACATTTCAGGTCAGCCAGAAAAAAGCCGGAGATTGTCTGAAGATCGTCACCTCTGGTGGAATTTCCTGCAGAGAAGAGTGGTTCCTGTACCAAAACTTAACACAGTCTTGTCGTATGTCAGTAGAACCAGCAAAAGAGGCAAATGCTTCAAAATTACAATGTAGTGAAGTATGTATGCCATTTTAGATAACAGGCATCAGTATAAGATCTGGAAGATCGTTGTGCGGTGGTGCTTTTTTGATGGTTTGGTTATGAGGATTGTATTTGAAAAGTAATTGTGTCGGTAAAAGCAGATCTTTGAATGGAAGTGAAAATCAAGAAAATTAGTGACCTTAAAACTCATGAAAGCAAGTTATTACTGTGAAGCTGATAAAAGTGGGGGAAAATTCTGCTTTTGTTCTGCAAGATTATACTACATTGAAAAGAATAGTTATAATAAAGTCTCACCTTGTTTAATATCAAACAGAGACTTAAAATAATGATGTGAAGAAGAAGAAGATGGTGATGATGATGATGATGATGATGATGATGATGATGATGATGACAGTGATCACAATGACGCTGTAATTATGTAAAAATTACATCAATGTATTACATCTAAAGAGATAAAAATATAGTCACTTTTACTCAAAGCTGTCTTGCCTCGCGCTATTCAACACAATTTTCCTGCACATTTGTCCAAGGCAACATCTTAGATCATCTCATGCCTTTCATTTTTTTAATACCGACTTTAAAGGCTGTAGCCTCCTAGCTTTTCCACGCCCATCTTTCTCTGATGTTCCTTCTGTTCATTGGAGTTCTTTCGTTTCACAGTTACCCCAGATGATAAATTTATGTATGCAAAATACTGTAGAGCCACATTGAAACATTATTTTTGAAGACGATTTTGGTATCAAAATTTATTTGTGTTGTTAATGTTAATATATTGTTTTGCATTTTTGCACGTTATAAATTATAAAGCGGAAAGGGGTTTTTAAAGGGGGGGGGGGATTTAATTCTTCCTCATTGAAAAAGTGTGTGTTTCAGGATATGCTAAATCAAGGTACGATGCTTGTTCAAAGAAGCACAATATTTTAATCGTTCAAAAAGGGATTTAAAGTAATCCTTGTATAATCTTCACAGCTTTTCTTGTGTTTGTCCATTATTTTGGTGTCGTCAGCATACCAACTGAAGTTATAAATTTCATAGTATGTGCAAATCAAATATACATATTTTTTATAATTAAACGATTTGCGGCGCGTTGCTATAAAATCAGGTTTTTAATTAGGAATTTCATTTGCTGTTAACCACCAATATCATTGTACTAAAATCAATCGGTTCATCATAAGCAGAATTTTTTAAGTTATGGAAACAATTGCAGGATAAAAGAGAACCGGTAACCTGTCTGTGATAAGGCGTGTAAAGGAATGCCATGTACTAGGGATTTTGGCGCAAAGTACAAAGGGTAATTTCTGGACATTGCCCAGCGGGTAACACGAACTGCCGAGTTACTGCCGTGAGTTTCGCACAATTTGAAAATCTTGTCAGGCAAGAGACCATCACAGAAATATATTTTTGTGAGATAAAAGCGACTTTTTGTAATAGCAATGACCAGCTGCCTTTGAAAAATAAAAATTGAAAAGCAGCAGAATGTGGATACTGCGACGCATCCTATTGATTTCATGGGTGAAGCGAGCAAGAAATGGGCTAAGAATCCACGGTATCATGGAGTCGAATTGGTAAACACCAAGAAGAGACAGCTATTTTCCCCGAGTAGCCTTTTAACAAAAGAATCGTTAGAAGATATAGTTCTAGAAAGCGATGTCGATGTTTCTTAGACTTTAATGAATTCTAGCAAGGTCAAACTCCTACGGAAAGCAAAGGACAGATATGTTTAAGACATCGACGTTTTACCCCTGTTTGGAATCCAAAAACGAGGGAGTGCTCAATTATGTCCCTCCAAATGACTGTAAATAATCATTTAAAAAGTTTTTAGACCTGTTTCTTTCGCTAGTTTAGGGTTCTGAACCGTTAGATTAGCATGCAGCCTCTTTTGTGCCGCCGGTGGGAGCTACAAACCTAGTGCAACTCGTTGGAGGTTGGGTTTAATAAATTGACCAGCATGAGATCCTAAAGCAAGAGCCATTAAAACCCGCGAGAGTTTTGTTTTACGAGCATACGTTATGATACAATCAGTTGAGGATGAAGGAACAAACCCACACTAACGTTTGTGAACAAGTCGTTAAGTGATTAAATATATTCTTCCTTTATTTAATTACGAATCCGGAAATATTTGAAATTGAATATTTTAAGTCTCACCTCGTACTTTGTATCTTTTTTGTTCAGTTGCATTAATATTGTTAGCGTTTTGGGGCGGACTAAAGTACATATTTTTAATGCAATGTGCTGTAAAACTGAATATTGTTTCAAACCATGTTCCATCCCGAAAAACATTGAGATCTTCAAAGCCAATCATTATGATTCAGTTATATCACTTCATAAGGACCAAAAAGACAGCAACGGAATTTTCACTGAACTAATGGTCGCATATTTGTTATATTGTTACAAAGTTAGAACAGGACATCGGGTAATATCCTATTAGGGAAACTAGATTGCTAGAAATGCAGTATATTAACGTGCACGACAGAAAAGAGATTTCGGAGAAGACATCTGTTTGATGTTTACATTGAGGAGGTTAGCTATGTTCTTTAGCAATGTATTAAGTGAGTAGCAGTTGATACCTTTCCTCCCGTTCCTACTTGCTTAGATTTTGTTTGTTGTATTTGATGATAGAAGCCAGTAGCTATATGTTGCTTACATGTTGCCTTAACGACATCAGTGTAACGTTAAAAAATTGTACGGTACGCCAGACTGATGAGCACAAAGAGGATTGTCAATATAGTGCTTGTGTGGATATTTGCAGTTTGATTTCTACTAAACTTAGAATTGGTTCTGAGTTTAACAAGCATAAAAAATCAGCCAGTCATGGGGTTATCATAAAATGAAAAGCCCTTCGAGATTTTGAAAACTAAATTACATCACTCTTACACCAGTATATGCAAAAGGGTCTCAAGTAAATTTGTGGTAGTAATTTTTTCGTCATTGTTTTTCAATAGTAAATTCGTTATGGGATGGTCAGATTTTTATTCTTGAAGTGCAGCGAAGAGAAAAGAGTTTGAACTGACATAGAAACAAGGGTGAAATAGACTTGTTTATTTGATCACAGATATATGACTTCAGTTGTCTGTTTTAAACTTGAGGAGATCTAGCCTCAACCTAAAATACAGAAAACAACTTTGTATTAGACTAAATTATTATTCGCGAACAGAAATTATATATATTATATAAGTTATATATATATATATATATAAGGTATCTCAGGAGATTACTGAAGCGCCCCTATGCAAATTGCGAAGGCTCGACATTAAAGAAAATATAGATTCGTAAAATAATGTTGTAAAAAAAAAATGAATTGAGATAATGCTCACCAAATCTGTTGGTACGGAATGTGGTGATCTTGTATAAACACTAAAACTTTAAAAGTTTATCCTATTTGAGACGTAAATATCGTAAAAGGGAGATGAAAAAACGTGATTTCAATGATTAGGAATTCAAGCTATTGAATAGAAAATTACAGATCCCATGAATGTCTGTACAGTCACATATTTTACTTGTAAGCTATATCATATAGAAAATTTCAGACCTGAAACCATTTCCATGTTATTTTAAACCCTCTAAGATATTGATTATCTTTTATATTCCGTTTACGCAGAAAGCAATTAATATGCTGCCTACAGATGCCACTAGCCGCTACTTGATGGGAAGGTGGTAAGTGTCTTCGTAACAAATTCTTTCGAATTGGAACATTAATCAGACATGACTCAAAACTCTAAGCCCAGCAGTTGATAAAAACGTATTCCCAATAAATTTGGTCTTACTATTTTTATACTGCAATTCTTACCCTCTGATTCACAACTAAGACACATGGGAGTGCGTAAGAGCGGGTCAGTACATGTAGAAGTTTTAAGGCTGCAGCAGCGTAAAATTGAAATAAAGGTCAAAAGAGGTTTTTTAAGAGGACATATTTCCCCACATACTGTTGGTCATCAGGGTGCTTTTCATGATTCACATATGAAGGACGCCGTAAGTACGATACAACTTTTAAAAAAATTGACCATTTTTATTCTTGGGTGAACAGAAAACCTGTGGTGGACAAAAAAACTTTGGAAATTCCAAACTTTATTGAATTCATTTAGTAAAAATAAAAGGGTGGAGTTAGGAATTGAAAATTTCACTGTGTTGGCACCAAAGAGAGGCAAGTATTTGAAAAGATTTATAAAGTTACAAAGAAATTCAGTGAGTATAGTGGAAGTGACAGAAAGAAAGAAAAAGCCAGAATTATTTGGTGAACTTTAACCATATAGGATTAGACACTAGAAGACGAAAGAATAAAAAAGGGAATTATGGAAACAAAGCTAAAGGAAGGAATGTTGTAAAATAGATTAACACTTCCACAACCCTCTACCGCATTGGTAACCCGTATCGGGCAGAAAGTCGAGATAGACATATTACAGACGAAAATTTATTCCTGTTGTATAACGTGCACTTTGCTTTAAATGATTTTGAAAATTTGGAAAATAAAAAGTAAATAGTTTTTGGGGCGACTGTTCAGTCGAACCCCCCCCCCTTAACCATGCAGAACTGATGTTGCAGTTCTCGTAAAGAAAGCAACGGTTTGTTATGTTATTGGTGTGGTTTCCTTATTAATACACATATAAAGAAGATGGACGAGAATAAATGACAACTCGTAAGATATTTCTGTCTGTCTCTGTATGTCTCTGTCTCTGTCTCTGCCTCTCTCTCTCTCTCTCTCTCTCTCTCTCT
>RDPX01000318.1:243705-258712 GCA_003991215.1 Morbakka virulenta
GAAACTTGGTAAGGTGGCAGAAGAACAATGCTCCAAAGAAATTAAAATACAAATTTTGGTGATGATGTCATCAGACGATCGGTGACATCATCATATTTATTGGCCATTGGAATTTGGCGATTTTGGCCAAAATATTTAAATCGCAGAATGAACCCAATTTTTGTACAGAATGGCCTTGAAATGTATGTGATAACTTTTTAAATGCATTTTTTAATGAATGATGAAAAAGAATGATGCCATCAATTTCACAGTCAAAAAAATCACATATTGGCCAACTTTGACCAAAAGTCCAGTCAAAAAAATCACATATTGACCAACTTTGACCAAAAGTCCAGTGACAAAACGGCCATAAACTTGGACTGGCTCATCACATACGGTTGAAAATTGAAGTAAAACTGTAAAAATATGCCTCGATAAAAGTCAAAAAGCTTTGAGTTCACAGCTGGTTCCATTTGGAAAATAACACCATACGAAATAGGGTTGAGTAAAAAAAAGGAATCCTATTCCGCAAAAACTAGATGTGGTGGGAACAAATGGATAACATTTTTGGATTCAGCACGAAAAATTGGTCTAGAAACACTTTTATTTTTAAAGAAAACATGGGAGTCCCAAAAAATTGTTGCCCTGTGTAATCAATTATTTATAGTTGTTACACTAAGAAGAGTCATTATACTTCTGTAACAGAACACACGAACCCACCCGATTGCTTTTAATTTATCATCGAGTAAATTTTATTGTTGTCGTTTATTCCTCATTTGTTCGTGTATAAAACCTCTGTTCTAGGATCTGCTTTTCACCTAAGACTTCGCTGTAGTTAGTGATTTTATGACTTTTACTGAAACAGCTGTCTTCTGCCTGGATTTCACATTGTTGATTTGCCTTAAATCTGAAAGACTTCATTGGACTTTATTTGAACTTCATTTGATGCACCAATGTATTTTAGTCAGACATCTTTACTGAAGGGATTATTTGTCCTTCATTCAGTTGGCGCTTTCTAAAAACAAGAGTAAGAATGTCTGTGGAGCAATTTGTAAGACTCTATAAGTACGTTTAAATAAACCGTTTTTAATTGTATAAATATCAAAATAGTTAAGGCGCATCCGTAGCACGACTAAAAGCCTTCAGTGCAACATGTAACCTGTTATTGGATTCTTTCTTCATCACATGTACCAGGTGATGTTTAATACAATTGTTATTATTATTAATTATTGTGATATTGATTTTATTAATTCATGTTTAAAGCTACGAAAATTGGCAACTTAAACAATATGTACTCGTGTTAATCGGAAGGGTTTTAGGTATCAGCTAGATCTTAGATGGTTGTGACAATACCTTAGCCATTTCAACGAAATGGTGTTTTTAGAAAAAGAAAAACAAAAATATTTCTGATTTAAGTGGAAGAGAATGGTGTTTCGGTTTCGACGAGAAGAGTTTGTTCCATTTTTTAGAGCTGTTCTTTAATTTTACAGTTTGTCATGTTTGCTTGCTCATTATATTGTTTACTTATTGTTATATGTTGGCCCATATAAGTGCACCTGTAAGTTTCCCCATATTTTCTTGCAGGTGCAAAATATAATTATGTTATCATCGGAGGAAATGTTTTTTGATTTGTAGTTTTTTGTAAAAGGTGTACATATTTTTCAGTTGCCATAAAGTGTCATAGCAATTTGTTTTGCTATCTGAGAACTTAAATATGTTGGTATTCCCATATGGTCTATCATTGGACATATTAGAGGTTCTTACTCAACCAAATTTGTGAAACTCATTTACCTGTATTTGATGTTGTAATGTCAGCTTGTATTGAGTGTTATACGATGGTAGACTTGGCCCTGATTCCTATGCTTTGATTTGAATGTACTCTCTGGATCTGAGCATCACTTTTAAAGAGAGTGGTCATTCAACCAATCAGAATAGGGCTCATAGTTTTTAATAGTTGAACGCTAAGCTATCATAGTACATGTTTATGGTCTTTATTGGCCATGATCACTGTTTAAATGTAATTGTAAAGTGCTGCAATTTGCTTTTATTCTTTTGTTCGTCATTGGAATGCATTTACTTTGTTTTTTATTCTTTTGTTCGTCATTGGAATGCATTTAATTTGTTTTTTATTCTTTTGTTCGTCATTGGAATGCATTTACTTTGTTTTACTTTGATATTCACGTAATTTACATTACATTTTTAAACAGATGATCCTCGCTTGTATGAATTCGTTATGATATTTTAAAAGTATTATGATTTTTAAAGATAATTTGCTTTTGTGTATCCTTAGTTGTGGCTAATATTTTTTTGTCTTGATTTAGGCACTGGCCTTTTTTGAAGAAGCTGAAAAATGTAAGCTTTATGTTTTTATTACGTAATACTACACATGCTAAATACAACATCCTCGAATTTGTTTTGTCATTCGAAGACAATGGTGTATTTTCTGTCACGTAAGCTAACCTGGATAACAAAATATATCTTTTCTCAAATTCTGCACAGAATGCAGCCACTAGTCACAAATCTTGTTTCAAGTCGTATAAACTGGACTAAAATGCGTATGGGGGAGCATATCTGACATCACTTATACATGCGCATCTAATGCCACTTATCATGGTATATGAAATGTTAAACTACCCCTTTGTTTAGGCCCAAACACCTTCCACAAATTATCTTCTGGCAGACATTTAATGCCCAATTGTGAAATATTGCATTCCTTGGTAACAACAGAAGCGGCAGTTTGAACTCAACACTGATCAGTTTACAAATGTAGCCACAGCTTGTGTCAGAAAACCATACGAAAGGCAGACCTATTTGCATTAATGTGGCGATTTCTTACATGTGTAAGCTGACAATTAAGAAACCCAGTGAAATTATATGCATGCTTGTCTTTAGACAAGCCTGGTTAATAAAAAGTCCAGCCTGGTTAATAAAAAGACAAGCCTAATCAATAAAAGGAAAGCGTTTTTCATGACATATTTTGAAAGAATATTTGTCTTTTTGTCACTAATAGATTAGTCGTGGTGTATCAGGCCCCTAAAAGGATTTATGTTGCACTAAATTTAACACTGTTAATGATTCATAACTTCACTTAATTGGGTGCCACCAAAGGTGGTTGCCGCTAAAAAAGAGGTTACGTAAAGATGTTAAAACCTAAGCACAGTTTTGTATGTAGTAATTACGTACACGAAGGCATTTCAGCTTGTGTTTTTTCCTAGTTAATGTTGTTTTTACTGTTTCTCAGTATCCCCAGGGTTCTATACCAGCAACTTACTCATGATAGCCAAATGCTATTTAGGATTAAAAAAGAAAGAAGAAGCAAAACCTTGGCTTGAGAAAGTAGTGAATTCCGATATGAAAACTGAAGACGATAAACAGGTATGCTTACAAAGATGGTGTTAAACACTAAAGCTGCACTTTTCTACTTATTTGGGATTTTGTTAATTTTCGTCTTCCTCTACTTAACCTTATTTTCCCACTTCTTTTGTTGGACCTTTTTCTTTTTGTAATAATAATAATGACATAAATAATAATAATAATAATAATAATAATAATAATAATAATAATAATAATGATATAATGCTAGAAAGAGTAATGGTGACATACCCAATGCAGAGGAAAGTAGAACTTTCTGGGGTGAAATTTGGAGCGTAGGGAAAGAGCATAACAGAGATGCTGATTGGTTGAATGGTCTGAAGGAGGAAATGGTGAATGTTAAACAGAAGAATATTATAATTGATAAAGATATGGTTATGAAGCAATGCAGGAAAATGCCAAATTGGAAGGCACCCGGGCATGACGGAGTGCAAGGGTTCTGGATAAAGAAACTCAATAGAGTACATGAAAGGATAGCCAGTCAGTTAAACGATATTCTTGATGGGACAAAAGAAATACGAGCTTGGATGACTTATGGAAGAACAGTGTTGTGTCAGAAGGAACCAACAAAAGGAAATGCTGTCGAGAATTTCAGACCAATAACCTGTCTTCCACTGATGTGGAAGCTGCTAACTGGTGTTATTTCGGAAGAGATGTACTGTTTTATGGAAAGCGAAAATTTGCTTCCGGAAGAGCAAAAAGGTTGTAAGAGAAAGAGCAGAGGGACAAAAGATCAGCTACTTATCGATAAAGCAATACTAAAGGACTGTAAGAAGAGGAAGACGAATCTAGCTATGGCGTGGATTGATTACAGGAAAGCCTATGATTTTGTCCCACATAGCTGGATTCTAGAATGTCTTAATATGTTTGGTATTGCTAACAACATTAGGAGCTTTATGGAGAAAAGTATGAAACGATGGAAACTCCTGTTAACTTCAAATGGGTCTGAACTGTGTGAAGTAGATGTAAAAAGAGGTATATTCCAAGGAGACAGTCTTTCCCCACTGATATTCGTGATATGCATGATCCCACTGTCTCTTGTCTTGAGAAAAGTGAATGCATCATATGAATGGAGTAAGAAAGAATTCAAGTTGAATCACCTCCTCTTTATGGATGATCTCAAATTGTTTGGAAAGAGTGAGGACCAAATTGATAGCTTAGTACAAACAGTGTTTGTATTCAGCAAGGATATTGGCATGGAATTTGGCTTAAAAAAATGTGGAGTGATTATTTTGAAAAGAGGGAAGTTGATTACGTGTGACGGAATTCATTTGCCCACGAAAGATATTATGAAAGAGGTAGATGAAAATGGGTATACTTATCTTGGAATTTTAGAGTTAGATGAGATTAAAGAGAAAGAGATGAAACTTAAGGTAGTATCTGAATATAAAAGACGTTTGAGGTTGGTGTTAAAATCTAAATTAAATGGTAAGAATAAGATCCAAGCTATTAATACTTGGGCAGTTGCACTCTTAAGATATGGCGCAGGAATCATAGAATGGAAAGTTGATGAGCTGAAGAAATTAGATAGAACGACAAGAAAGACCTTAACGATGTATGGAGCGCTACATCCTAAGAGTGATGTTGATCGGTTATACCTGAAAAGAAAAGACGGGGGGAGAGGCCTGATTGGGATTGAAACATGTGTAAGATTGGAGGAAAACAACTTAGGTTTATATGTTCGGGAGTCAGATAAATTCCTTTTGAAAGCTGTAAGAAAAATGGGCATAATTAAAACTGTCAATTTAGTAGAGAAAGAAGAATTTAAGAGACAAAGTCAAACAAAACTAAAATCTAAGTGGCATGAAAAAAGAATGTGTGGGCAGTTTGATCGTGAAATGCCTGAAGAAGTAGATAGAGAATTGTCTTGGTATTGGATTGCCCAAAGTGACTTGAAAATACAAACAGAAGCAACGATATTTGCGGCGCAAGAGCAGGCACTAAGAACAAATTATATTAAACATAAGATCGACAAAACAACAGAAAATCTGATGTGCAGAATGTGTGGTGAAAAGGGTGAAACTGTACAGCATATAATTTGTGAGTGCAAAAAGCTTGCTCAACGCGATTACAAGAGGAGGCATGATAACATTGCTAAACTAATCCATTGGAAATTATGTGAGAAATATGATCTTGAAAGGAAGGAGAAGTGGTATGAGCACTGCCCGGAGGGAGTAGTTGAAAATGATGACATGAAATTGATTTGGGATATTAACATACAGTGTGATAATGTTATTGAGGCCAGAAGACCTGATCTAATTGTGGTTAATAAGAAAAGCAAATCTTGTATCATTATTGATGTTGCTGTACCAGGAGATTGTAGGGTGCATGATAAGGAACAGGAAAAGATTGAAAAATATCAAAACCTGAAAATTGAATTAAAAAGGCTTTGGTCACTGAAGAATGCTCGTGTTGTACCAATTGTTGTTGGAGCTTTGGGGTGTGTAAGCAAAAATTTCAAGAGATGGACTGACATGATAAAAATTGAGTTAGACATTGGTATAATACAAAAGACAGCCTTATTAGGAACAGCTAGGATTCTTAGAAAAGTTTTAGAAATGTAAGGAGAAGGAAACCTCTTGGCCTTTGGCTGCTAGTTGTGGCTAGCCCAAGAGGAACAAAGCGGCATTAAGAACAGCCTGTGCAAATGCTACAAACTAAGATAATAATAATAATAATAATAATAATAATAATAAACGTCCTGGGTATGACGATAAACTGCATCCGGTTGTGGAGTTTCGACGTGGGCGAATGAGGTTACCCTTTGCCACAACTACCTCCAGGTCACCCTTAGGCAAGGTGTAGCACCTGTTAGCCTACTCCGAGGCCTTGAAATACCGGGTTGACGTCCGGCGGAGTTGAGTCTGTCCACGATCCGCGATGTGTTCAAAGTACCAGATGGTAAATGGCGCGGAATACTCAGCCCCTTGGCAGTAAGGTTAAAATGCACCCCGAAATGAAATGAGAACAAGACGTAAAACATACCGCATCGTCCGTCGCGCGGGTCAACAAGGGACGCGTCCCTCAGGGCGAGACCAGCCTGAGGTCGAAAAGAATGCTACTGGGTCTAACTCTTCCCAAAATGAGAGTACGCAAGGTCACCGGAACGAGGTTACCCTCACCTCTGGCCCTTCGGAACCACCATCAATTACGACTAGTGTCTCCCTTCAAAAGAAAAAACGAATAAAGTGGAGCAGGGAAGAGAATGCTGAGGTAATATACTGCTTTTATTATGCACTTGAGAAACCAGAAACTAACAATACTGATGATACTTTCAGAATATGGTGCGAGAGAAATACTAATAATGATAAAATTGAAAATATGGATGCTAATAGACTAGCAAATCAGAGAAGGTACATTATGCGCGAAAAGAAGTTAACAGAAATCGAAGTCTCAAGTATCAAGGATAGAGTAAAATGTGATACGAGGGAACATTTAGATCAGGAAATAGAGCTAGAACGGGACGCTGAAAACCAGGTAGAAAACGTAATTGAGAATGTTAATGTGTTAGAAGAAGAAGGAGTAGAAGCGATTGAACCAGAACCTGTGATATTACTTAATGAACAAGAACTAAATGATATGAAAAACGACATCCTAGAAGAATTCTCATCGGTTAAACATACCAACATTGAAGAAAGGGAGGCCTTACTCAAAATTAGACATCCCCAAAGGTTTCGTAACATCTTTAATCTTTGTAACGTAGCATTGGAATCGATTTTTAATGAAATTGATCCTAATTTAACAGAGTTGAACGAATTGATGTATGCTACAGGCAAGGTTATCCAAGAAAAATGTGGTGTTAAGGTCAAGAAAAGGAAAAGTGTAAGGAAAACGAGTAAGCCAAAATGGCAAATTAGGATTGAAAAGGAAATTGAAAGATTTAGGCGGGAGATATCCCTTTTAGACGAATTGCAGAAAAATGAGGATTTAAAATCAGGTAAAGCTAGAAAAGTTTTAAGAAAGTATGACATCAAAAGTAGAGATCAACTGCCAAGCTTAAAGGAAGAATTAAAACAGAAGCTGCAGGTGAAGGCTCAAAGACTCCGTAGATTTGACAAACGCCAGAAATTCTACAGGCAAAATAGAATCTTTGAAACAGATACTAAAAAGTTTTTCCGTGAAATTATGAAAGATGTAATATCGGTAGAGGAAGTGCCGTCTGAAGAACAAGTTAGGGAGTTTTGGAATAAGATCTGGGGTAACGAGAAAGGTTACAATGAAAGTGCCGAGTGGTTAGGAGATTTGGCGGATAGCACCAAGGATATCCTGGAGCAACATTGGGAAGACATTAGTACCAATGAAATTAAAACAGCTTTATCTAAGTCTCACAAGTGGAAGTCCCCTGGAATTGACAAAATACCGAATTTTTGGCTTGATACTCTTTCTTCAGCCCATAGTAGAATGGCAGCTAATTTTAATAAACTTCTTCTAGAACCCGAATCAATACCCAAGTGGTTCTGCCTTGGGACAACGTATCTGTTACCAAAAAGTGGTGAGACTGGCAACCCTAAAAACTATCGGCCGATCACCTGTCTGTCTACATCGTATAAACTGCTGACATCAATACTAACTGAGAGGACTTACATTCATATGGACGAACAAAATATTTTCCCTACTGAACAGAAAGGCTGTAAGAGAGGTTCTTATGGATGTAAAGATCAGCTCTTGATAAACAAAATGATCCTAGAAAATACCCACTCTAAAAAACGAAATTTAAGCACTGCGTGGATTGACTACAAGAAGGCATTTGACAGTGTTCCGCATTCTTGGATTTTAAAAACATTGGACATGTATAAAGTTTCCCCTACACTTATTAATTTTCTGCGAACTAGTATGACCTTATGGGAAACTAATCTTATTCTTACCCATGCAAATGGTACATTATTTTCGAATTGTATGAGAATAAAATGTGGAATCTTTCAGGGTGATTCTCTTTCACCTCTTTTATTTTGCATGGCTCTTTTTCCACTTTCTAAGCTCCTTAATGATACAGGCTATGGGTACAAGATCATGGAACGAAAGATTAATCATTTGTTTTACATGGATGACCTGAAACTGTATGCTAAGGATGATGGTGAACTCGAAGGACTCTTAAAAACGGTTAAAGCATTCAGTGATGATATAGGAATGGAGTTCGGTCTCGATAAGTGTGCGAAAGCCACTTTTAAGAGAGGGAAACTGGATAAGACTCAAAATATTGATTTAGATGAAGGTACTGTGATAAAAGAACTAGAACAAGAGGGAACCTATAAATACTTAGGTATAAATGAAGGAGACGGCATACAACATTCAAAAATGAAAGAGAAGATTAGAAAGGAATGTATTAGACGAGTGAGATCTATTATGAAAACTGAACTGAATTCCAAAAATAAAATAACAGCTATAAATTCTCTTGCAGTGCCGGTTGTTAGCTATAGTTTTAATATCATTAATTGGAATCTGAGTGATCTTCAAAAGCTAGATACAAAGATAAGAAAGCAACTAACATGTAACAGAATGCATCACCCCAAGTCAGACGTTGATCGTTTGTACCTCCCAAGAAATAAAGGAGGCAGGGGAATGATCCAGTTAGAACTTTCTTACAAGACATCCACCATTGGCCTTGCAAAATATCTTGATTTAACAGACGATTGGATGCTCCAACTTGTCAATAGACACGAAAATTCAAAAAGACTTCACTCGATTCTCAAAGAATCAGGAAAATTTTCTGAACAATTTGGTATTGATTTAAATGCAGAAACTCCACCATCCCCAACGCTAGCTGCTAAACAAACCAAGCAAAAAGCTAAGAAAAGTGGTTTGGACAAACTCGAGTCTCGGTGGCAAGAAAAACCCCTCCACGGACAGTTCGCAGCCCGAAGCAATAACGCTGATGTAGATAAAGTAGCAACCCATCAGTGGCTGAGGAGCTCCGGACTGAAAGGGGAAACAGAGGGTTTTATTCTTGCCGCTCAGGATCAGAGTCTGTTTACCAGAAACTACCAGGCCAATATCTTACACAATGGTGCCACCCCGGAGTGTAGGTTTTGTGAAAATGGAACTGAAACCATTGACCACCTTATCTCAGGCTGCTCAGTATTAACATCAAATGAGTATAAAAATCGCCATGACCGAGTAGGCCAATATCTGCACTGGAAAATATGCCAACATTTTTCCATTGATACGCCATCAAATTGGTATGAACACCACCCTACTCCGGTCACAGAAGGTAAAGACGTGACAATTCTCTGGGACTTCCCAATACAAACAGATCGCACTATACAGGCGAACCGTCCTGATATTGTCATAAAAAACAAGAAAGACAACACCTGCTTGTTGATTGACATGAGTGTCCCTTCTGATAGGAATGTTTCTGCGAAGATTTTCGAGAAACTTTCTAAGTATAAAGATCTAGAGATTGAGATAGGTAAAATGTGGCATCTGAGGACAAAGACAATACCAGTGATTGTTGGAGCATTGGGTCTTATTAAGAAAGGAACTGACACCTTCCTGAAGCAAATACCGGGTGAACCCTCATTGCAGGAAGTGCAAAAAATTGTTTTGAATGGCACTGCCCATCTTCTTAGGAAAGCCCTCTCCATTTAATTGTTGCGAATTGATGTTTGTGGTTTTGTCAGAAAATGATTTTTATTATGTTTTGACCGGTTTGAATGACACCCTTCTTGTGCACCTTAAAAGTTTTTGTTACCCAACTTCCCTCACCCTAGGTCACTGGTAGTGACTCGGTGTTGGATTTTAAAATAGCAATTCTAAAGAATTTTTCAATAATAATAATAATAATAATAATAATAATAATAATAATAGTTGGGGCAGAGTATCATATCTAGGTGTCGTGAGCGTGGGTCTCAAGTTTCTAAAGGGCTGAGTACCGAGTTCGCACTTGTTACTTGATCCTGGGGTCTTGGGTGAAGCCTCGCTACGGAGACCATTTTAAGCAGAAGGATGGGTCACCTAAACTGGAAACCTAACCTGGCCCCACCTGCAAGGTCATATGTTGTATTTTTATTAACATCAATTTATCACACACACTTAGGTGTGATGCATGCACTCAGCTTACCCTTATCGGGCTGGGAGTCGGATGGGTTTGCTGGGGTTTCTACCCCTGACTCCCCCGTATTGCTCCACCACTCAATTACAATAATAATAAGGTCTGTACAAGTTCAACCCCTCCTCCTTGTGGCACAGACCGGGCAACACATGTACGGCAAGCCAGCAGTGCATGTGGCCAAAGGGGCTCTGACAACCTATGATCACTATGGAATCACGACAAACTAGATCATCCTACCGCATAGGTCGCCTCGCGGGTCAACAAGGACCGCGATCCCCGGTAGGGAACCAGGAACAAACTCACCTGAACAGGCAGTAGAGGATTGCCGGCGCTGAGGACATCCCTAGCAGTGGCCTTCTACTTGCAAGATTCCAAAATCCGCCAAAGTCAACTGGACAAAAATGAACAAGGGAAGAGTATAAATTAGTAATGAAAGCTTTCTGCACTGCTTCGCAAGATCCAAGAATAACCTCAACAACAAAAGCTGCCTATATCATCTGGCGAAAGAAACACCCCACAGTCAGGCTTACCATCAATGCCAACAAATTAGCCAATGTCAAGAGAGACATCATAAAGCAGAAAAGGCTAACTGATTTAGAAGTTAAGACCATCCAAGAAAAGACGAGACCTAAAAACCCTAACACTACTGCAGAGGGACTTGATGAAGGCAGGCCCGATGACGTAACAGCAGCGGACGAGGAACAAGAGGAAGTGAACATTATTGACCCTGAAGACCACCCAGAGGCAGTCCAAGAAAAACCTGACGATTAAAAAGTACTAGAGATGATAGCAAATATCACACAAAAGTTGGAGATTGTCAAGGAAATGCCCATTAGGGAAGGACAACCGATCCCAAAAATCAAGAAAGACCGGCGTTCAAAAGAAATCATCAAACATGCAAATAAAGCAATAAGCCAGATCAACGGTGACATGAAAGCACCGATGGAACTGACAAAAATAAACCAGCTCACATACGCAACAGTTTCAGTAATTGCAAAGGCAATAAGAGAAAGACCCAGGAAGTTAAAACAGATATGGAAACAACCGGTATGGAAAGAGAAACTCGAAAAAGAGATTATGAAGCTACGTGGAGACCTATTATTCCCAAGCGAAATTGAAAAAGATTCAACAGTCAAAGAAAGAACGAGGAAACAACTGGAAAAAAGTTCAGTATCATGAAATAAACCAACTATCAAACTCTCAAACAAAATATACAAGCAAAAGCACAGAGGCTCAAAAGATACACTAAAAGAAGCAACTTCTACAGATAAAACAAGTTTTACAGAGAGCTGGAGAAAAAGAAGATCGATATCAAGGAACCACCTACTATCGAAGAACTTGAGGCGTTCTGGAGCAAAATATGGGAGAATGACAAAAGCCACAATGAACAAGCTGCTTGGACCCAACAAATACAGGACCAACACAAGGATGTCATGCAACAGGACTGGTCAAAAATCATCATCTCAGAGACCACTGCTGCCATCAATAAGACCAGCAACTGGAAGGCACCTGGAATAGATGGAATTGCCAATTTCGTCCAAAAACCTGTCTGGCATACACGAAGACCTTGCAAGGGTATTCACGAACATCATAGAGAACCCAACTGATTGCTCCGACTGGCTCATTTAAGCTATCACCTATCTGCTCCCAAAGATAGAGGAAACATTAATCACAAGGAACTACAGACCTATCATATGTCTACCAACTATGTATAAGATCCTCACATCAATCATCTCAGAAAGAACCTGCACCTTTCTGGACAAAAACAACCTGCTACCAGCAGAACAGAAAGGATGTAAGAGAGGAAGCTGTGGCTGTAAAGACCAGCTACTAATTAACAAAGCCAAACATGAAGAGGCTAAGTCAAAGAAGAAGAACTTGTCAGCTGCATGGATTGACTAAAAAAGGCATTTGATAGCGTGCCTCACGCATGGATAGAGAAGAGCCTCGATGTCTGCAGAGTCTGCCCAACCATCATGAAATTCATTGCACAGAGCATGAAAAACTGGAAGACCACCCTGAATCTCCACCATGCAAATGGGCTGTTAACATCAAGACCAATTAACATCAAAAGCGGGATCTTCCAGGTACATTCATCATCACCACTGCTCTTCTGCCTTGCACTAGGTCCCCTAAGCATCCTGCTCAATAGAGCCAATTATGGGTACGAATCAGAGTATGGCAAAGTTAACCACCTCTTCTACATGGACGACGTAAAGACCTTTGCCAGATATGATAACCAACAAACATGCCTACTCACCACCGTCAGGACATTCAGTGATGACATCAAGATGGAGTTCGGACTCGACAAATGTGCCAAAGCCACCTTCAAGAGAGGACGGCTGACAAAAACCACTAACATAGACATTTATATCAACACCATCATCAAGGAAATAGAACAGGAGGGCACATATAAGTACCTAGGAGTGAACGAAGGAGACGGCATCCAACACTCTGCTATGAATGAGAAGATTCGGAAAGAGTATTATAGAAGAGTGAGAATGGTACTGAAAAGCGAATTCAATGCGGACAACCGATTCGAAGCTATTAACAGCCTAGCGATACCTGTAGTGGCGTACAGCTTAAAATGCACCATTAAAAAGATGCACCACCCAAAAGCAGATGTAAACAGACTGTACCTACCCAGACGAGAAGGAGGAAGAGACCTGGTCCAACTCGAACTGACCTTCAAAACTACCACCATAGGGCTAGAGAGATACCTAACATCAACAGAAGATCGACTTCCCAACTGGTGAAAGATCATGAAGATAGAAAAAAGCTCTACTCAATCAAGAAAGAAGCAGCAGAATTTAAGCAGGAGCTGGATGTCCCAGAAATACCACTGACAGAGAATGAAACAACAACACAATATGCGCGCAGAATCAAACAGGAAGCAAAACACCACGGTCATCTACAAATGCAGAAGTCTTGGAAAGAAAAGGCAATGCATGGAAGGTATCCTAACAGAATCAAGGAGGGAGATGTTGACCAAGGAAAGACCAACAAGTGGCTTAAATCCATCGGACTAAAAGCTGAGACTTGAGGCCTAATCATCGCTGCACAAGACCAGTGTTTGGCCACAAGATCCTATCACCAATGCATCATCAAGGATGGAACAGACCCACAGTGTAGGATCTGTGGAAAATATGAGGAGAACATTGAACACATCATTTCGGGCTGCCCGGAGGTAACAAAGATTGAGTACGTCGAAAGACATAACAAGGCCTCAGCTTACTTACATTGGAAGATCTGCAGGGAATAGAAAACGAAGACAGCTGACAAATGGTACAAACATCAGCCCAACACAGTCACAGAGAGCGACGAGATCATAATCCTATGGGACATGTCCATACAGACCGACAGAGAGATCAAAGCGAATAGGCCAGATATCGTCATCAAGAACAAGACAAACAAAGAATGCATTCTTATCGACATGGCCATACTATCTGAACGGAACACCTCTGTTAAAAAACGGAACAGAAAAGCTGTCAAAATACAAAGATCTAGAGATTAAAATCAACAGGATGTGGGGCACAAAGACAACAACGTTACCAGTGGTCATTGGAGCTTTGGGATTTGTGAATAAGGGATTTGAAAAATACACCGATAAAATCCCTGGTTAAATCAACATTCAAGAAATCCAGAAGATAGCCCTACTTGGAACAGCACACATACTACGGAGAGAACTATCAATAAAGTAGAAAGCAAGAGCTACCCTCTAGCGCCTTAGGACCATAGTTTAGACCCAGCTCTAAAGGACGTAATAAACTACGCAGAAAGTAAAATACATATAATTATAATAATAATAATAATAATAATAATAATAATAATAATAATAATAATAATAATAATAATAAAATGACTTCGAGTTCGAGAGTATTCAAAGAATGATAAGTTCAAATAGTGATGATGGAAACAACAATATGGAAACAGTTCAGGAACCACAAACAGGAAATGAGGGATTACGAGTGGCAGATGTCCTGGGTGAAGAAAATAACGATTTAAGTAATATGAGTGTAAATTTGGAAGGATTGGAAGAGGAAGAGCTAGTGATTATTACTAAGCTTAATCAAATCATGATTCAAGGCCGAAATACTGACGGGATCTCCTTTAAAAAGATTGACATAAAAACATTGAACAGGGTGACGGGAAAGGTTAATAAAGTAATTGATTTGATCGAAACAAGCAATATAACAGAGACACATAATCTAATTAAAGCAGCTGCTGTGTGGGTAGCAGATGAATTGCGTCTTAAGAAGTTTAAACCAGGGAAAAAGAAAGACCCATGGTGGAAAAGACGTCTTGAAGGGGATATAAAGCAGCTTAGAAAGGATATAAGTTTGCTTGAGAGAGTAAAGAAAGGAGTACTGGGATTTCAGAAAGAAGCCAAAGGAAAATGTCTCATGGAAAAGTATAGGGTTAAGAAGAAAGGATTGACAACGGTGATCGAAGAGCTGAAGCAACGGATTCTTGCAAAATCTGCAAAGATAAATCGTTACAACCAGAGAATAGACCAGTACAGATTGAATAGATTGTTCAAGGTTGATCAAAAGAAGGTCTATAATGAACTAAATGGAAATGCAGGAGGTAGTAATGACACACCGAATG
>RDPX01000318.1:264066-294066 GCA_003991215.1 Morbakka virulenta
CAGCGTGGATACCAAAGGGTCGAAGTGTTTTGTTACAGAAAGACAAGTCGAAGAGGATAAATGCAAGTAACTACCGTACCTTTGGTTGGAAGTTACTGACAGCACTATTATCTTATGAAATGTACTCGTTTTTGGAAAGGAACCAGCTTCTGCCCGAGGAACAAAAGGGATGCAAAAAGGAAAAACAGAAGAACAGGAGCTCAGTTGTATATAGTGAGAGATATTGGAGATATTATACTCTGCATTATTAGAGATATTATACTCTGCATTATTAGAGATATTATACTCTGCAAGGTTAGAATAAGGAAAAATAACATAGCAATTGGATAGATTGACTATAGGAGAGCATTTGACATGGTTCCACATTCATGGGTTTTGGAGTATTAAGTGCTGAGTTGCTTATCCTAGGAAAAAACAATATTTTAGTGCAGTTCCTAGAAAAGACAATGAAAGACTGGAGGGTTGTGCTGACCTGTGGTAATGAATCACCAGGAGAGGTTATTTCAGGTTATAACACTCATTTCCCTACAAATCAGATCCCTTCAAATCGCCCTTTGCAATTTATTGCCTTGACTTAACCCGTTACTCCTTCCTTTCTCCTCACAGTCCATACATCACATTATTATTATTATTATTATTATTATTATTATTATTATTATTGATATTATTATTGTTATTGTTATTCCGGCTGTTTTCCCTCCGATATCTGATGTTATTCTTTGTCACCGGGTTTTACTATAAACTTTAATCAGAACGATGTGAATCCAGTGTTCAGTTGTCTTCTGCTCAAATTGCATCTGTGTGAATTGTTGGGTTTTACATTTTTATTTTTTCTTCCTTTAACAGACCGTCAGTATGAACTGAAATATATCAATATGTCGAGTATTATGTAATATTTGGTATGAAGTGTTACGGTGAGAATACTTCAGTGGATGTGTTCATGGTATTAGGTGGTACAGGTAGCCAGATTAGAATTGGTAAACAAGAATGTTACCGTAGAGGAGTCATGTGATTGTTTACAAGTATAATTAGAAAACAAGTACAATAATTACGGAAGTAAAAGCTTTAATGTAGTTTGCATTTTTACCTCCAAATACCACCAATGATTGTTGGTAGTTTTTTGTATAACAATCCTTCGGTTAGCATATTTTCAGTTACATATAATCAAAAAACAAATTTATGTTATGTCTTTTAGGCTGTGAAAGAGGCAACCAGTTTGCTGAAGTAAGAAGGTGCTGAATTTATAGCTATCAGCTTACGGATGTATACGTAGTTAGACATTTTGTTGTGATGTAAGTTATAAGTGACAAACAAAATTTATATGGGTAATTACCGATTGTGGTGGTCAGTTTACTGTCAACCTTAAATTGAGTTTTTTTCTCGCTCTGGACCTTTAGTTTTTAACTGGAAGAAGTTATGTGATTGATTTTTGAAGTAAAAATGATATTGGACACAAAGATTTAGGAAAGAGTTTGAAATGGAGCAAATGAAGCTGTGTCGGCTGTTTTACTCACTATTCGTCTTGAAGTTTTTTTATTTATACCGGAAAATAATTTTTTTTTTACAAAATTTGAAATAAGCCCTTTTGCCCTTGCATAAACATTGCCTTTGTTTCTCCAAAGAGTTAGTACCGCCTACTTTACTTACTTACTGCCCATGACACCCTGTAATGCGGAGGACAGAAACAAAGGTTTTCCATTGATCTCTGTTTTTGGCGAGCTGTCGCAGTGACTTCCAGGAGCAGCTCCATTCTTTAATCTGCACATCTACCGGGTTTTCCATATTTAGGTCGACTACGCCTCCGTTTCCCGTCAGATGTCTGGTGGAGAACTAACTTGGTATAGAATCCTGCATTTTCAAGATATGCCCATTCAAGCACCATCTCCACCTTATGATCAGAGCATCCATATTCTCAATTGCACACTGTAGAAAGAGGTTGTAGATGGACATTTTGTGGATCCAGAAGAAGTGTAGAATCCTCTGCACGTAAATTGTTAGAAAAACAGTTAGTTTTGTTGAAGTTAGTCTTTGTCAGGCGGCAACGCTCAAACCCGTACATCAAGGTTACCAGGACACAGATATTCTACATCTTTGTGAATCCATTGTCATGCTAGTACTGTCCTGACGGCATTGGCTATTGTCAACCATATAGTCCTGATTAATACTCTGGAATCCTGCCTAGATCTGTTACGTATGTACACGATGATACCAAAGGTGTATCATACCCACTGACACCTGCATAGTAATTGCATGGTCGTGGATTTCTGTTCTTTCATCTGATTTTTTAGGTAGNTATGCCCATTCAAGCACCATCTCCATCTTATGATCAGAGCATCCATATTCTCAATTGCACACTGTAGAAAGAGGTTGTAGATGGACATTTTGTGGATCCAGAAGAAGTGTAGAATCCTCTGCACTTAAATTGTGAGAAAAACAGTTAGTTTTGTTGAAGTTAGTCTTTGTCAGGCGGCAACGCTCAAACCCGTACATCAAGGTTACCAGGACACAGATATTCTACAACTTTGTGAATCCATTGTCATGCTAGTACTGTCCTGACGGCATTGGCTGTTGTCAACCATATAGTTCTTTCATCTGATTTTTTAGGTAGCCATTTTTCCAGGGTAAATCTAAGCACTGTAGAAATCAACATATCTTTACTTGGTTCTCAAGATAAGATAAGAATGATCTGCAGGTGTGATGTGGTTCAAGATGCTCTTACCTAAACAAGCTATTTCATTGTGATCCTAATTTTCCTCTCTGTCAAACTGACCATTGGTGTCCGTCGAAAATTAGCATGCTGCAATATTTGTCTGTGCAGAATTGTATAGTCAAACTGATTAAGCAGTACAGTCCATTCAGCTAGTCTATTTGAAAAAATGGCTAGAATACCTTTTCCTGGTCCAAAGATTGGAAGTAATTGTGCATAGTTAGTGATTAAAGTAAAGCAGTGTCCTTGAGTATACTAATAAAATGCCTTGAGACCAAAAGTAATGATAGGTGCTTCTATCTGAATTTGAGTCTAATTGCGCTACGATTCGGTAAGACTTACCTAAACATTGCAATTGGCTGTTATCTGGAAAGTGATGAAATAGTACATTACCAATTCCAACATTTTTACGTTATAGCCACATTAACAGAATACAAGTAAATATAAAAAGATTGTATATAAGTTAATAGACAATTGGATGATTTCCTGCTATTCTAAATTTTAAAGAGATAGAATTATTGAATTAGAATATTAGAATTAAATTATTGTTCTCAATAATGCTTGTATGAAATTTTTAAGATAGTTACACATTGTACTCAAAACTGTTCATATTTAAATTGTAAGAGTGCATTGAGATCATGGCTTTAAAAAACGCTTTTATTAATTGATGTCTACGGTTCATGTTGTATGGATAATCAGCATGACCTGGAATATATATTTTTTACATACCTCTGAAGAGGAATCAAGCGGCATAAAATAGAAGAGAAAATGCAAACGTGATACCCTGTAATGTAAGTAAGGTCAGTTTATTTTGTATTTCACATCCATTTTTCTGCATACCTCGCAATGGTCAACTTGACAACCATTTGTATTTAATTTTGGAAACTGGGCCATGTCATAGTTTTGTTCGTTTGAAAATTGAAGTAGAAAAAAATTTGAGCAAAGTCCACTGTTACGGTAGATGGTGTTTGTCAGTCTATGAACTTTTAATTTTTCGGACAACTGTTCGTTTAATCTCCAAATGAAAAATATTGGCATTAACAATTGATGTCAAACATTTTCGGCCTATTTAATATGCAACCTTTAATATTGACATTGCTTTTCCGTTTTCTTTTTGCTTGCTGTAGAAAGGGCTATCTGTCACTTTAAAATATGCTTAATGTGAAAGGATTTGTAAAGCAAAGAGAGACTTTAAAAGATACACGAATAAAAGGTGCAGTAAAGAAAAATTGCCTTCCACATAAAAGGAGATGACAAAGGTCGCAAAGCTGAAGCTAGATTGTGGCCTTTTAAACTTAAAAAGCTGATAAGGTTTTGTGATTCACATTATAAATTTTGCGAACATTAAGCATTTATTAAACCCATGGATTCTGAACGCAAAAAAAAATGATACTTTTATAATAGTGGGAAAAAGTGAAGGCACCAATACAAAATACAATACATTTTTATCACACGCAAAAATTCAAATGTTATAAGGCTAAAGAAAAACATCCACGATTTGGACAAAAAACACCAACTGTACACATGGAGCAACCAATATTTAACGTAGTTTGTCTGTTTTATATGCAGGAAAAGCTTCAAACAGAGGAACAGTGGTTTCATGTTATTGGAAAATTAGATAATGTTATGCACTTTTGGACTCATGCCATTCAAGTGCCTGAAATTGGTATGCAAGCAAGATTTAACCTCTCAGAGAAAAACACAACATTTTTACGATATGAAGAGCCTAGAAAATCATTATATTATGCATTACTTGCGAAGCTCACATTTAAGCTATGTCTCCATCCTTTCAATGATGAATTATCTTTTATCAAAGGCTGCAATTCGAATTTTAACCTGCGTAGATCGAATGGGGCACTTCTTAAGGGTTTTAAACTATTAAACAACTTAATACCTTCGTCGACCTGTAACAGTAATGAATAGGAAAAGTTAAGTAAATATCTTGGTGAAAAGTCATACTGCAGACTCACCGAAATGGTTAAGGCATGCCGTGCATTTTTAAATTTGTACGACTTATCATTTTGGTTAATCAGAAGCATTGTACGCTTCTACGACAAAGATGATATTTACAAATACTTTCAATATAACAATAAAAACAAGTTATTCACTTAATGCATTTTTTTTCGCACACGAAGTCAGCGCTTTGTTACTAATTAGCCATAAAAGTAGTACTAGCTAAAGGAAGGAACAAAGATCAAATGTACACACACACACCCTGCATACACATACTACATTTGCACTCAGATTGGCCGAGTTAGTCGAAGGCAGTAGACTTAAACATATACTTGAACATATTCACGCGTGGGTTCGAATCCCACACCTGACATTTAACATTTATTTAAGAGTAATGTAATCCTAATAATTTTACTAATATACAGACAGTATGACAAAA
The DNA here is from genome assembly GCA_003991215.1 of Morbakka virulenta. Taxonomy (NCBI): domain Eukaryota; kingdom Metazoa; phylum Cnidaria; class Cubozoa; order Carybdeida; family Carukiidae; genus Morbakka; species Morbakka virulenta. The sequence continues at coordinate 269,166 of RDPX01000318.1, forward strand.
GCAGCAACCCTTTTAAATAACCAAAATAAGTCTGAAGAAAATATTACAAGTTCACGACGTGTAAATATAATTTTCCGAACTTATAAATGTATAATAATTATAGTTATTTTACTATTTTTATGTTTTGAATTCATATATAACTTAATCAAAAATATTATTGAAAAAATTAAACACCAGACTATTTGAAATAATCGGAAAAAAAATTGAACATCACTAATGCCACTGAGCACTAGATTATGTGTGTACATCTATGAAACAGAAAGTAAAAAGAAAAAACACTCATTGTGCAGCATCAAGTCTACACTCGTTTTAAGCAACGATAGCGGTGTATCTTAGAGTGAAGAAACACATCAGGTAATATAAATCCACCCTCCAGTATACCTATCTGCCTCTGCACTAACATTGCGTACAATATGTGTTATAATTGGCATATGCACTTGCTGCGCCTATGTGTATATGCATTGACAATCCATTTTCAGTTCAAGTTGCGATCGAGTTAAATTAGGGGACATGAAGTATTTTTTCCTATTTCTCCTTGTTNAACCACCACAACTACTAGTACAACCACCACACCAAAACCGACAACTACTACAACAACAACCACTACTACTACTACAACCATAAGCACTACAACAACAAATACGCGTCCTCCACGAAGAAATACCGACGTTGTCTAGAACAACAGCAACAGCATGCACAACAACAGCACTGAATAGCCTCCACAACCTCCAATTAGAGCAACAACAGCACCATCAAAACTACCTCAGGTCGCTGCTCTCAGGGAAGGAACTGGGACGACGCGAACAGGAAATCGAACTAGAAAGAGGGGAATGGAGAGCTCATCTAATTTGCTGAGTTTTATTTGCTCACAACAAGAAACACAAAATAGAACATTGACACGTTACCCAACACAATTGATGAACTACAACAGTATATAAACACAGAATTACACATAATGTCGACTTCATTACAAAACATATACACAGTCACTCAACAGCAACAAGATTTACTTCTAAGTAAGCATCATGAACCACTGTTGCAGCAAATACAACTGACAATGACAGCATGGACACCACCACCACCACTACTATCAACACCATCAAGGCCCCCTCCATCTTCGTCACCAACACCTCCGACAACAACAACAGCAGCAACATCGACAACAGAGTGACAACAACAAGGAACACAACGACATCAACAACAACCACTACTACTCAGACAACAACAAGCAGCACAACGATCACTACTACTCAGACAACAAAAAAAGACCAAGCTATTCCTTCAAAGAGGAACTGGAACACTTGATAGAAAGATTCGTACATTTTAATGCACGCGGAAGTGGTTATTTCTTTATTGCGTTTAGTATCTTAGTCCTACTAATAATGGGAAGTTGTTGTGCTTATGGCTGTATAAGATTAGTTTATCACTATCAATAAGGCTTTGTCTTTTCAGTGATATATTAATCTTAAACATCGACAGTTGAGAAATATTATTTGTTTGGTACTACTTCCGTTTGCAATATCAAAAGGCTGATTTGTTAAATCACTATGCAACAATGATAACCTACATATGTTGAAGTACGTATAATTGTGTCAAATTATTAGCTAGCTACTAATAAGGAATGGTATTAATTGTCAAGTAACATGCTGTACTTGGAAGTTAACACCCTTCCATATTAGCAGCTACGTAACTTTGTACAAACATACGTACAACAACATATTATATGTTTATAAAATTATGACATTACGAGAATCATGAAGCCTTTACGAAATTTAATAAAACAAATTTAAGAAAGTCATAAATACACAACACTGATTAACATATACAAAAGAATGTTTGAATCGCAAAATGCTCAACGAGAGCAAACAAGAATTTAAAAAAATAATTGCTAGGTTATACATGAAAAATGTAAAGCGCAAGAAAAAAATAAAAATTAAAAAAGAAATCTAATAAAAAAAATGTAAATAACTAATGACTAAGGAGATGTTGTTAAATAAACTAAGTATATTCCAACTTGCTGTTATCTTTATTTTCTCATATCTCGAAGTAATTTTCGCAAAACAAACTTTTAACAACGCAATAATAACGAGTATTTTTGTGTCAATACTGAACCACACGGATAACTATGAGTACCACATATTGAAACTAAATAATGTTTGTCATCAAAACTCGAAAAGGCTTATTTGCGCACTTGCATTGTACGTACAGTATGCTTACGTGACTGAATATTAAATTGCTTAACATTATGTTGTGTAACACCTTGTATGCAATTTTTAAACGCTTGAAATTGTATATAACTGGCATAACCCTTTCGAAAGCCCTTGCACCTATTTTCAGTTACATGTTCATGCGCTTTTAACAGACGCAATGAATATACCTTAGATCTTATCTCAACAACCTCGACAATCTTATTACCAGCTATTTCATCTTTCCAAAAACCTAATTTGTTTTTATTACTTGCGTAACTTTACGGTTTTACGTCGCAAAAAAATTATGGCCAAATTTTCATTGACAGTTCGTGCCCATAAAAAGCGAGAGGAGTTCAACCATGTAGCAGCAGAATTAGTGTCAAAACAGAATTTTGTTTGCATGTTATTACTGGTTTGCTTAATCATCTTACCAAACAGACTATTGGTAAAAAAATTATATAGAGACTTTTCAAAAAGTGATTGAGTAAGTGCGCGATTTTTCGTAAAAAATCAGTATACTTTTTGCATACTCTGGACTGACAAAAATGTAATACCCTACAGCTTTCAATTCCCCTCCTAACTCTATATAAGTTTCTAAATTACGATAATGTGTAACATATTTCCTGGGAGGTAAAATTCTTCCTGGCAACTTTTCAACAGAATATGAATCACTACTTTTTAAGGTATGCAAACACTTTTTTGGATCCTGGTATGACATTAAACTGCGTCCGATGACAAGGCTTCAGTTCGGGAGTTCTGAAGTTTTGTGAAGTGTGGAGTCACCCCTTAATAGTCATTACTCCTTGGTCTACTCGGGCCCGGATTAGTGGTACCTGTCAGGGTTCCATTTGTGGGTAAAATAGTGGGTGTGAGTGGCGGGGTGAAATAATATTCACCAAAGGAGCAGTATAGCGCCTCCTTTCCTCCGCTAGCCTGTGGGTGACCCTTGGGCAAGGTCTAGCACCCACTTAGCCTCCTGATCAGGGTACGTGAAGTCATGGCAAGCAGGTGACGGATGATCCGATGAGCAGCCAAATAGTTTGGAACTGGTCAACATTTCTATGTGTTAGGCAGAGGATACTTCATTAGTGCAATGGCTAAGACAACCCGCTCGAGTACAGAGCACTGCCTCTATAGAAAGTAATTGCAGCCTACTACAGGTACACTACTGCAAAGAATAATCATGACAGAAAATCCAATCAGAATGAAGCATAACGACGTCAAGGGGGTGTGTGATTCAGATCCAAATCCCTCGTCCGGCAGGGATTGCTGCGTGCAGCAGGCAGCACCAGGTTGTCAACAAGCTATTGTCTGCAGAATAAACACCAAAAAGAAACCCTTAAAAATAGCTACTTGGAATGTAAGAACACTAAACTAAGATGGTAAGCATTACAATGTTATCCAAGAAATGGATAGAATCGAATGAAGCTTAACATCCTCGGTTTAGCTGAAGTTAGATGGAAAGGTACAGGATCAGTGATTGTTGACAGTAAAACCATGATATACTCATGCGGCGAAAAGCATGAAAAGGGAGTAGGAATAAATTTTGATAAAGAAACATCAAATAGCCTAAAATGTTTTTGTCCCATTTCAGACCGTCTAGTCGTAGCAAAATTAGAAGATAAAGCTTTAGAATTAGGTGTTATTTAAGTGTATTCTCCAACCGCTGAAAGTGAAGATAGAGGGATAAAAAAGTTCTATGAAGATGTAGAAAAAGCTAAAAATATATGAAGTCACAGGACATCACGATAATAATGGGAGATTTTAATGCTAAAGTAGGAGATGAAAGGGTAGATGACGTAGTAGAACCCTGTGGTTTAGGTTCACAGAATGAAAGTGGAAGAAAGTTAATTGAATGGTGCCAGATGAATGGTTTATTATCACTAATACTTGGTTTGAAAACCACCCCAGAAGACAATAGACATGGATGAGTCCAGGAGACAGATCCAGAAACAAAATAGACTATATACTAATTCAAAAAAGATTCAGAAATGCTGTTAAGATATCAAAATCATTACCAGGTGCTGACTGTGACTCAGACCACATTCCAGTCATGTGCAACTTCAAAATAAAACTAAGGAAGCTTAAGAGATCAAAAACCCAACCAAAGTATCTAACTGAATTACTGAAAGCAGATGAACAACTTAAAGATCAAATCAATGTAACAATAAGAAGCAGATACGATGCTCTTAGCAATATAACTGAAGTAGAGGAACTCTGGTCAAAGATGAAAGAATCTATTTAAGAAGCTATGGAAGATAAAATCCCTAAGATAAGTAAGAAAAAAGACAAGAAATGGATGACGGAAGAAATTTTAGATTTGATGGAAATAAGATGTAAAACAAAATAAGATGAGGTAGAATATAAAAAACTCAACAAAGAGATAAAGAAGAAATGCAATGAAGAAAAAGAAAAGTGGATTAATGAACTATGTCAAGAAATAGAACAGAACCAAAACAAGGACAGCAAATTTATGGACTCTAAAATAAATGAAGTAACTGCCCGCAAAGGTTATTGTAACAGCCCTGGTTGCATAAAAGCTCAAGATGGTACAATGCTCATGGACAAAGAAGAGATTCTGGCTGGATGGTCAAAATATGTTGAAGAGCTTTTTAGAGATGACAGAGGACCAAAACCAGTTGTCAAAAAAAATCTAGAAGGTCCAACTATCCTTAAAGAAGAAGTGAAGGCAGCAATAAAAGAGATGAATGGTAAAGCCACAGGACCAGACAACATACGAGTAGAAATGATAGTGGTCCTAGATGAGTTAGGAATAGATATGACAACAAAACTCTTAAATGCAATATATGATAGTGGCACCATCCCGGAAGACCTTTGTAAATCTGTTTTCATAGCTTTACCTAAAACGTCAGGGGAAACAGAATGCGATTTTCATAGAACAATCAGTCTTATGAGTCACTTCACGAAAATACTCCTTAGAGTTTTAATGCAAAGGATGAGAAGAGCATGCTGAAAACCAGTTTATATCTTTTTGGACATCACTTTACAGTGTCCCATTTTACTTATGATTCTAAATTACCAGATTCTGAATTCTTAGAAAAACATATTTGAGAAAGGATGCTGTATCATGTGTCTTCATCTTTCCTGATCACTCGATTAAAAAGGTCCTGAGGAAGACAAATTCTAAGAAGCGAGAAGAATCTTGAGAAATACAACCATCTATATCATTAACTCTGTTGCTAAAGTACTCCTAACCCAGCAACCGTAGCTATGCATCCAAAACATCACCTAGGAAAATAAAATCTAAATGTAAGGAGAAACTGGAGGGAAAATTGCAGTCGATTCAAAATTTTGGCTAAAGAGTTTTGAGACAACAACATACTATTAAATATCTCGTGTTAAAGCAGAGATAAGCTTTTGTATTGTCTGATAAAAGCAATGAAGTTTTGGTTTCAAATTTTGGTCATATGACAAGGTGTTAATATGAAAACTAAATAGGAAATAAAGACTGTAAATATGGATCATTATTTCCTAAATAAATTGAAGAACTTGCAGTTACCCAATTTTGATAGCTTCAGAGCCTATAAAAATATGGGGAGTCGCTTTGTCTGGCACATACATCAAACATTATGTTCTCATGGGATAATAATGTTCAATGTAAGCCAGATTTTCGACAAAATTAATTTGGTTCTATGAGGAAGCAAGTTCAGACAGGTCAGTCTGGTTGCATAATTATAGTTGATGAAAAGGACATCACTTCAGACAGCAAATGCGATTTAAAGAAGTCGATCATATTGCAACAAATGCTCTTGTTATACGAGTTCCAGGCCTTCAGAAGCCATGATATACACCAATTGGATATTTTCTGACCAACTCAGTAAATGGATCTGTCTTATGTCGCCAAATTAAGGGACCAGTTAAAATACTCAGTTAAACTGATGCTAATATCCATTCAGTTGTATTTCATGGTACACCAGGGAATATTGGAATCGCCAGAAGCTTGACTGTAAAATTGACAAACTTGATAGTTTATTTTCCCATGCAGTTCTAGTTGGAGAGAAAATATTTGGGTTTTTTAAACATTTGCCACATGATAAAATTGGCAAAAGTGACATGAAAGTCTCTGTAATGTGGGGAGATGAATTTAGATATCGTTTTTAATTTTTTGATTTATTCTTCTCAAAGATTACATCCAACAAGTTAATCTCTTGACAACATTTGTAATTCGATTGGTATAAAAAATAGGTAGACAGAGCCCATGAAATCCCTAAGCAACGATATTTAATTGCATAATGGTTTATCCATTCTATTCCGATGATGTAATACTACCAATTTATACAGAAACTCCTTTTAAATAGGCAATCTACTTTTAGTGAAATTATTCCTTGAGTTGATGACTCAACATCAAGTAGCCGAGTATTACTAAAAAGTTTCTTTCTCTGTAACATCAGATAGAAGGTATTTTTCCCATATTGATGATTTGGTAACAAAAAGAACTTCTTGCAAAATCCCGTGATATCTAATTTGTTCCTGCGTGACCACTAGACTGCAGTATACGGGTAGATTTTTCGCTACCCGGGGAAGGGGGACCCCGAATTTTTTCAAACAATTTCCCCGAGGAATTCCCGGGGAATTTTATTATATAAAAACGGGCTAAGTCCTACAAGTTCTTACTACAAAACATGAGGGAATGTATATAAAAGAAATAATTCAATGATCTCCAGCGATTTGACTTTATATCTTATATGTCTGACCCATGAAAATGAGCGTATCCAGACTGTCATCATTCAGCCGATTTCTGATCTTAGTTGCGAAAAGTCCCATAGCTGAAAATGCTCTTCCAGGTTCATCGCTGGTAGGCTTAATGGTTTACAATGCTCTGAAGAGTTTGTCTAAGTTTTCAGGTCTCTTCTTACTAGTTTCAATAAGTTGATTTCCTTTTTGATGATTTAAGTGCTTACATCTAATGACAACAGGAACTGAGTGCTCATCCATAAATCATGCAGATTCTTCAGCAAGTGTCATGTTATCATCAGATGCTGCTACTTCAACCTCAAGTTCTGCTTGATCCATTTCATTTTATGCAGGTGGATACAGACGTTTCAAGAGAGATGTGGTAAGTGATGTGATTTTGGTCTTTTTGATTTTCACACCAAACTGATCTTGTCCTTGATCAGGTAAGTCTGACGAATTCAATTGCTTCATAAGGTGAACAAGGTCTGTATTCCTAGGCTCTTTTATTCTGACCTTGAACCTCTTCAAAATTTCCTTTCCAATATCTGATGATTGCTCTTTTGGTTTCTTGATGGTGAAGGCAATGACTTTTTCAGCCAGTAGAATATCAGCATCTTCACGACAAAGATACTCGACTGCAATTTTTAGAGGGGCAAGTAAGTCACAACGTTCTTTGATCTTGTCCAGTTCTGTATCTGAAATGTCAAAGTTGTAATCCAATTTTAACATGACAAGCTTGATTTTATACCTGATGCCATAAAACGCTTGAAAATATTTAAAAGGCTATTCCAGCGAGTTTGACAGTCCAAGAAATCTGCCACTTCTTTGGCAAAAGACTGCATATTCTCAGGCTGCAAAGTTTCATCATTCCTTACTGGGGACCGGCGGAACAACTTGACCATTCTGCAAACTTTCACAACAATTTTGTTCAAATCAAGCACCAGGTCATGACCCTCGGTCATATCATTTTTATCATTTGAGTCTTCAAAATCACTTTCATCACCTTCACCTTGATCATTATCTTTGGTCTAGGGAACATTAGCAAATGCTTCATTTGGTTTTGGTTTCTTGTACAATACGTCAAAAACAAACAAGTGAAAAGCATGGGCCAGACATGCAAAATGAATAGGTGCAGTCTAGCTGTAATATCAGAGTTTACGTCCAGTCCAAATGACTTAAATCGATCATGAACGAAATTGACTGCTGGGTCAGTGTTCATTCCTCCTTTGACAGGAACCATTCCTAAAGATCGAAAGCCTGTTGGAAGATGAAGGTTCAAGCTGATAAACCTCCTGTTTCTGTTTGAACTTGACTCATCAAAACTGATTGAAAATCGAACATCAGCCTCCTTCATTTGCTTAAGTTCATCACATACTTTGTTCTTCACAACATCAAATTCCTTCGGGAAGAGTGTGAGGACATGCTTTCGACATTTCAGAATAGAATAGCCAACTGATTTGAATGCTCTTCTCATCGTATCACTGGAACCAATTTGATTAAAAGTCAATCCATCCACAGCCACAAGTTTTGCAATGACTTCACCGAGGGAATCTTTTTGTTTGGGCTTAAAGAAAAAGTCAAGTTTGGCAGTTTTTCTTTTGGTTCAGAACTTTCTTCAAAACAAGATTTGACTTCAATTTTGTGTTTTGATTTCAAATGTCCAATCTTGCTTTTGGTACTTTGATTTCCTCGGGACATTTTTTACATTGGGCTTCGGTGGACTGAAATCCTCCATTTCAGAAATAACCCCAAAATAAAACATGGCAAATGGCAAAACCATAAAATGAAAGTTGGCTGCAAAAACGTTAAGTGTTTCCGCAAGTGCTGCCATCACATTTCTGAGAGGAATCAAATTGAAAGAGTTTAAGGAGAGTACACGTACTAGCGAATTCATACTAATGATGAAAAACTTATTTGATATGTTCAAAGAAATTTGGTAAACAAACAAAAAAAGCCAATTGGTTTGCACAATATATTTGATATTGAGGCCACCATCAAAGAATCTGTTGAAGGTCTTAGGTCTCTCAAAGACAGCTTTACCAGAGGCCCAATGGAATATATTGTCATTGACACCTGTCTCAGCTCTTTCAGGTAATTCTAACAGTAAGAAACAGTAAGAAAAAATTTGTTTGAGAGAAAACCCTTAGCTTTTGATTATGTTTTGATACAATGTTTCTCTCAGGATACCATTGAAATGTATTTTTCAAAGATAAGTGGTCGTTTGGGTTCTAATAATAATCCACCATCATTGCAAATTAAATATGGAATGAGGTCATAACTATTAAAAAATAAGGTTGAAGCTCCAAGTACCGCAAATTGTGTATGTCCTTCTCATGACAATGATCAGAATAATATCAAAACTGCCACAAGTACCTTAAATCTCCTCTCGTTTTGAAAAAAACAAACACTTGGAAAGCAGATTTCCTTTGTTACATTGCTGGTTGTACACTTTGTCAGGTTCTTCAGTCCATAGATTGTTCTGAGTGCGCAGAAGCACTATTTGATAACTCCAAGGCAGATCATAGTTTCCACGATCATTTTTACTTCTCTTGTGTAAAATGTATGGTAACTTCATCACACCATCCAACTACTGTTTGGTTTACTGTAGATAAATTGGCTAAAAAAAACCTTGTAACGGGGCATCATTCTGAAACTCTGGAATATGAAAAATAACTAGGTCTTTGCAAGAAACGAGGAACAACACCTATATTTTATTACAATAACACTTGATGGAAACCCACATTCTATACAGCTAGGGTAATCAATTTGGTCGTGTTTATACTGTGAGGATAATAAAGAGAAAGCGTCCATCAAAATGCAATAAATTAACAAAGGTAATTGTGGTCAGCAGGGAATAACAAGTTAGTTATAGGTTTAGAGTAAAAATTGCTAGATTTAAGAGACAATGCCGAGTTCCAGACAGAGGTAAAGGCATCTGACACCTAGGATGGAGGCAATTCCATCAAATACTAGGCATCCTCTCTAACTATAGTTTAGTTGCATCCAATTTTTGTACATTTCAAATGTGAGAATTAAGGTAAAGATTATTTTTCTTATATTTTATAAAAGCCCTTAACTAATCAACCCCTTGACGCAACACAATTGTAAAGGCTCAAACATATCGGCCCTACATTAATTAAATTGCAAAAACAGCAGACAAAAATATGAAACACATCGAGAACAGGCACTGGGATAAAGAGTAAACTGAACATTATTAATTGACAAAAAAGGTAAGGTTGGTCCAATTTTTATTTTTATTCTTTTGTTACCACATTTATAATTTTAGAATTGAAAAACTGTCAGCTTGTGTGGTCCAGGCAATAAAGGAAATTGAAAGCTGGTGTCAGGTTACTTTGAAGACCTGGACTGAAAATGGGCGGCGCTATTTAGATATGACCATTACAGCCACCGGCGGGGCCTGGGGAGGTTACAAAAATGGAAAATGAAATCAAACAAACTACGGTAAGTAGAAAATTTAGATTTGGTGTTATGGTGCATTATAACCCTGTGCTGATTATAGGTGTTATGGTGCATTATAACCATGTGCTGGTTATCATTTGTGGCGGCTACACTGGGGTATGTCCTCCAAGAAAATGACCTGCAAGCAACAAATACTGGTCATGACCCATTGACGGTTTCCATTGCGTCAATGTCAGATTCCTGGATGCAACGTACACCACAGATAGAGAAACGAATTTAAGCAGGTAACAAATTTTGATATAAAACACAAATTTTATATCAGCGGCCACAGTATTTTGCAGCCCCACAGCGAATACACGCTTTTGTTTTTATAAGAACCAGTAAAATCCGACTTGAGCCTCGCTGTTCTTATTTTTTTTAATCGATTTTCAGCCTTATTTGTTCTTATTTTGTTCTTAAGAAATATCTTGTATAAGAACAAAATTTCAACTTCCAGGCTCATTGTTCTTATTTTGCTGTATCTTCGGAATCTAGTATTATATAATTTTGGGGGGGGGGATTGGAAAAGTTTACAACGAAAACCCAATTTTTAAGGTGTGCTTTAACGTCTTTACAACATAATAAACTTAAACAAAAGAACTATGTACAATAAGATGTGTATAAAGTAACTGTGCTTTATTTACAGGAACATAATTTCGACACCATCTACATCATTCGGTGAAATATAGTCCTCTGTCTCATCAGAAAAAACAACGTAGTACTCCTTTAGGCTAGTGTTGAAATATTTTATTTCGCCGACAAACCAACCATTATCATAATGGGCCTTGATCTTTCTGCCAAATTGTTCGTCAGTTTTTCGATCCTCTTCCCTGTCTTCTCGGTCTTCCACATTTTCTCTTGGCGACTCTTCCTCCCTTAAATCAATTTCTTCAATTTCATCATCAGCCCCAGCTACTCCCATATTGCCAGTGCATGGTTCTGCTGATGGAATGATGAAGTGGCATGGGGGTGGAACTTTGTAGTTCGGCAAATCCTCGGGAGCTACCTTGTCGTCCTCAGAGCCATCTGCCGTTAAGAGGCATCCGGTTTTCTCGAATATTTTCTTGCGAAGCTCGTCGTACTTTGGATCTGTCAGCTTGTTGTATGCTTCGCCAGCCCATTGAGTAATCAAAATTCTCCTTTCCTGTAATAAGGAGGAAAGATGGTTAAGCTTCTTGAAAAAAAGTCGATCTTTCAATTTACTGGTAATTACTTCGCTACACTATTGTATTTCCAAAGATTTTTATATGGCATCTCAAACAAGATATGGTTCCGTAATGCAAGACAGGGCAAGATTTAAAACTTTTACATTAATTTTTAATGAATTATAAGTCAAAAATATCTCACTGAAATCATACCTTTGCGCTGAATGGGTCGGAATCGTTTCCAAACCATCGATTTGCGTTGTTGTCGTCATCCAGCCAGGAGTGATGTTCCCGGGCCATCAATTGTTTCAGAACATGAGCGTACCCGGCGTCAACAGGTTGCCAAAGGTCGGTTGCATTTGGGAGCCCAAACCAAACAACACCAGACTGGGCACGTACAGCTTTCTTGAAGTCATCACTAGTCTGTGCAGTTAGATTGTCAGCAAATAAGACGAATCTATCCAAATCCTTGGTCACATTCTTGAGCGTCTTATTGACCCATTCAACAGCAACTTTCGGATCCACCCATGCATTTTCCTGTAAAAAAATGGATTCATTTAAAGGTTTAAATTTATCCCACTTTGAGAATGGAAACAAAGGGGCACTTAATATCATTACTTTTGGGAAAATTTAAATTGTTTATTTATATATTACTAAGTTGCAGTTCTAGAAATCACAGATATATCAAACCTTGCAATAATCATATAATTACATTTATTATCTTACCTGAAAATAGACGTCTACGTCTTTATGCCATGACTGTTTTTCATCTGCACTGATTCTTTTTCCACCCCCTCTAAAAACAATGGCAAGCCTCGGTTGTCGACCAACAGGACTGAAACAAATCTGCAAGGTGCATTGGCGTTTATCAAGTCCAGAGCCAGGTTGAGATATCCAAACCTGTAAGAGATACGACGTATTTTTATCATCAGGAATGTCAACAAAAAGTTCCCCAAACCATTTTGGAGACAATTCGCATACGAAATAAGTTTCATCTGGTTTCTGGCAATTGTTTAGAATAAATTTTCTTATTAGAAATTTGATCATCTGTACTATTACCTTTTTTCATATAATGATCTAGAATGTAGCAATGAAATTTTTAGTTTTATTGTATACCTTTTCATATCGCTGATTCCCGTCAAATTGATGGTATGTTCTTTTCGAGTCGAATACGAATGGACAAGGTGACTGATCAACATTCAATCTGCGATCTGGCCGAAATCTTCCCCATTTTTCATCATAGTCATCACCTTTTCCTGGTTAAATGAATGATAGCGAGATAATCTTTATTGCAAGGTGGTGAAACAGGCAACATGGCACTAATACCACGTGTCCCAAAAAATGATACTTATATATCTTTTTTTGGTAGGAAACAGTATCTTTGAAATCTCAGCACTCAGAATGTAGATGCAAAATGAGAATGAGTTTCTAATTTCATTTTTTAACACCTACCTGTCTTTATCAATCTTTCTCTCAATGTTCCATGCCACTCTTCCATTGGTTTTCTCATACTTTCTTTTGATAACTTTTTCGCCCGTTGTCTTCTCCTCATCTTCAGATTAAACTTTTTAATGAAATTGACTACCACATGTTTTCTTACAATTGCATTTTCACCTTCTTGGCCGCCGTAGATGTTTCTGGCTTTTGACCATAGCCATTCAAAACTCACACGATATCCCTAAAGACGAAGAAAAGGCAGTTTTAATCACCACTGAAAAGGAAGAACTAATACATGTAGATTTCCTTCAAACTTGAAACGAAGTCAATGTTTCCTTCCCGATGAATACTTTATTTTTTCTCTTGAAGGTTTTGACTACTCGTTATCTAAAATTGCTTGAAGTATGGGATATCCGAAGTATGTTTACAGCCTTAGTTTAATGACAATTTTTTTCTAGAAAACTTACTGTAATTTATGCAGTATATGTAAATACCTTTGATCTTGCTTTCTTGAACTTTTCTTCTAATTCTTTGTACAGCTGAAGGTACTTTCTACTTGGCCGTATTTTAAGGAAAGATTTGTGTTCCGAATTGGCTGCGTTAACAAGTTTTTCCTTATTTTTTAACCATTTAACGACATTCGATCTATTTGTGTTGAACTTTAAGCCAGCTTCGTCTGGATGCATTCCATTTTCTACTTCACTGATTACGGACATTTTGAACGACGCTGAATATTGTCTCCGCTTGTCTTTCCCTAAAACATCAAAGTACATATACATTATGTTAGCTAGGCGCTATTCAGTATTTTCACAGATAGCATCTACGAAAGGGAAATGTGTTTCCCAACTTTGTCCTGTAATAGAAAATTAAGAGGAGTGATTTTAAAGTGACAGTAATACCTTTTCGTTTTGATTTAGGAGACGATTCTTTATCTTCTATCACGACAACATCCACATTTTTAATTTTCTCTTTTTGTTCATCTTTTTGTTCATTCTCTTCGATCTTGTCAATCATTTTTGATAGAACATCACGTGAAATTTCTTCATCATCTATGATTTGCTTTTTACCAAAGAAACTCTTAACCTCATTATTTTTAGATTTTGTCGCAGACGCAGTATGCTTGCATTTTATATGAACACTCAGTCCCTGGTTATTTATAAATTCGGCATCGCAAAACTCACATTTAAGTTTTGCCTTCTTTACGACAGGACCAGGAGCTTGACTTATATCGACTTCGTTTCCATTAATAGTGACAGTGCGCTTGAATCCTTTAAAACTGAATATACTTCTCTGCATTTTGTTCCGGAGTACGTAGATTCAAAGATGAAACTGATCATTTTGAAGACCTTGCAACAACTATACAATTCATTATTGTTGCCCTTTGTCCCCTTGGGACTATCAAAACACGTCTCTCTCTTTTGATTCTTTGCATGAGCTGCGAAAAGGTGTTATTGTACATACAGTATTCTAAAGATTGTTAGGTTAATTGTCTGGCTTTAAGGTGTTAAGCTGCGAATTTCTGTTCAAACGTATTAAGTTTGTTCTTAAAATCTTTTTGTATTGCAAGCTGAGCCTCAGCTTGTTCTTAGTATATTCTTATTTTTGGGCCAAATTTCAGCCTCATGTTCTTAGAAAATTGTTCTTACAAAAACAAAAGCGTGTAGTGGGTTTTGTTTTTCGATGTTGCGACCGGAACAACTGTTAGACCTGCAAAAGAGGCTCATTATCACCTGCTTTTGAGGACAGAAACCTCCAATCCAAAACATTCAAGGACGGGAAGGATCACAGTTAAGTATTACATCATACCAATCCGTTACTTGCATTTGTTTTCCTGTTACTGTTTCTTGTGACTGCAATTGTTCCGAAAGGAGTTTAAACCCTCAAATCTTGTTGTATTCCTACACACATTCAAGGTTTCCCCTGCAACGCACAAAGTACCCTACTGTAGAGTTCCCCCCGACGGGATACGACGCAAATAACAACAAGCAATTTTGGCAACGCTCGCCCAGCAAAGGTTCTGTCACAACTTCAGTCACAACACCTGTGGTGGGGCTAAACCCACAGTGTTTTAGTGAAGTTTGTATTTCTTCCCAGGACCCAGGGTGATGACTGAAGGTGAATAATTAACGGTTCAACAATCGTGAAGGTAATTCATTGTTCCTGTACATAACATGAAACAAAGATAGCCATTATTTACGATGTGCTTGTGGAACGATTAAACTGTTTGTCTGGAGGCTGCTTAAAGGACTGGTTTCCTGCAAGCTTAAAACGACTTTTTAGTTGATATTAACCTTCACGATTTAAAACATATAGCAGGGATACGGTCATTTGCCATGCCACTGAAAGAAATGAACGAAGGTAGGAGTAGTTTAGTACATTAAATAACATTAAATGATGCATAAAAGTGAATTGATTAAAACACGGCATAAGTTGCCAAAGAAGATCATCTTTACTCGCAATGGTAGTAACGCATCCCCGAAAAATTTGCAGAAGCACTTTACCTTAGTCTGGCTGCACAGACTTCATGGAAGAACAAAGAACATTGGAAAACTTTTTTTGTTGCTGTCGGACATTGTGCACGATTAGAGTAATGTGTTTGTAAGAAGTTTCAAGGTGCTTTTAGTACCAGTTCTCGAGGTTGCGAGGGGGGGGGGGAGGGAGGGGNGTGCACGATTAGAGTAATGTGTTTGTAAGAAGTTTCAAGGTGCTTTTAGTACCAGTTCTCGAGGTTGCGAGGGGGGGGGGGGGGAGGGTAGAAATATTTTAATGAGGTCAGAGACCAGATTAGAAAAAAAATCCCGAGAGAAAAAATCAAAGCGTGCCTTACCTCTACCACTCAGACAATGGTTAGAAGATAAGTCATTTCCTGAAAACAGTCCTCCAGATTTTAACCAGTTGCATAAAGCTTATGGTTTTCACTTATGTTCATTAAGTTTCCAATAATAAAAGATTTTTTCTTTCTTTTGATGAAACTTTATACAGAGTTTCCAGCTTTCTTGAAGTTTATGTAATCAGACTGAGTTTTAGATGCCCCCAATTTTGTTGCTAGTTTGTCTCGAATTTGAATTCCCCAAAGAAATTCTCAGTTTGTCCACTCCTGCGATTTTGTTCTTATCCAAATTTCTCACACGGAGGCTAACCGATTTATAATGTTTGTGACGAGTTCTGGAATATGGGAATATGCAGTATTGATATTTTAAGTAGGTTGGGAAATTTCATTTTCACTTTGTTGTCTGGGGAAAGTTCCTTTGTGTAATTCTTGAATGTGTGGATCTTAATAAAACCAACATCAGAATAACCTTACACAAACTGAAGCAAACAGTTCCCACAACTCATATATTTCGGAGGAATCAATAATTCCACCATTACGCAGATCAGAAAGAATAAGTAGACCACCAGACAGATTGGACTTGTAACTATCTTAAACTTTGGACTTTGTTTTTTATGAGCATTAGAACTTTATATATATGAACATTGAACTATAGCTGTTAATTTGGTTTTTGTGGATAGATATGGCTGATTGTATGGTTATGAATTATTGTAAAATCTGGACTCAGCCACCTAACAGCGTCGCTATGTTAAGTGGGCCAGTTGTAGTGCTTTCGCACATGTCTGGTTATAGCTGGAAATACGTGGTGGTATGAGATATTTGACATTGATTTTATTGTAGAGGGTGAGTGTGTTGATAAGTTCCTTCACTGCATTCTCCCTAACCATTTTCGTAATATTTTGTTCTATTAGGCTAGATATATTATAGTTGCTTTGAGCCAAAGTTAAGCTGGTTTACTACAGTGTGTATATGTATCTTGGTGGAGGCAGTCTTTAGTACTATAAATCAGTTGATAATCTGATGACCCAATTTAAGAACACCATGTCGAGGAATTTTTGAAGAGCAGTTGCTAAGTATATGGTTAAGGAACGCAATTGATTTATTAGTGATACAAGATGGAAATTTACTTATTTAACTCATGGAGGAAACAGAACTCTGCGTCTTTTAATTCTGTTGGATTCTTTTTTTACTTTTGTTGATCAAAGTGATGTTTAGACCTTTAAGGATGTAAACTTCTTGGCTATCAAAATTTATTATTTTGGAGATTGTTGGTGTTGGCTTATCTGAAAAACAGATGTTGTTGCAGACCTGTAAAGAATTCCAATGAAAATTGGTTTCGATTTTGCCAGTTGCATATCAGAACATTTTTTATGTCTAGTTAAAAGTCTTCTCATGGAATAAATATCAAATCTTTTTTGATACATCAAGCTACTCCTCCACCATCTCTGTTCCTATCACTTACTTACCCTTCTAGCATAAATTATTCNGAAATTTACTTATTTAACTCATGGAGGAAACAGAACTCTGCGTCTTTTAATTCTGTTGGATTCTTTTTTTACTTTTGTTGATCAAAGTGATGTTTAGACCTTTAAGGATGTAAACTTCTTGGCTATCAAAATTTATTATTTTGGAGATTGTTGGTGTTGGCTTATCTGAAAAACAGATGTTGTTGCAGACCTGTAAAGAATTCCAATGAAAATTGGTTTCGATTTTGCCAGTTGCATATCAGAACATTTTTTATGTCTAGTTAAAAGTCTTCTCATGGAATAAATATCAAATCTTTTTTGATACATCAAGCTACTCCTCCACCATCTCTGTTCCTATCACTTACTTACCCTTCTAGCATAAATTATTCTTGCTATGCAGGATAAGACAGGCAATGACCCTCCTTAACTTTTTGTGATCTTGTGTCAGGGTTTCATGAGCACCAAGAGCCTGCAGATCTTTCTTGACAGCCTTGAGCCTTTTTTTCTTCAGATATCCTTTAGGACAGCAACCTTACATCCCACAGTCATATATGACTGTCATTGCATTGCCCTCCTCTCTCCTCTTAACATACCCAAATCATTGCAAGCTCCTGACCCCTAGCACCCTTAGAGCATTCCTCCAAAGCAGTTTGGAATAGAGTTCTCCAGTCACTGAGTTGGTCACCATGTTTCAGCAACATATAACATCACTGATCATATGCAGGCTTTATGAAAATGGGACCAGATCCTCAACTTCAAGTAGTGCTCCCAGTTTCTGCTCCTGGTTGAAGAGGATTAGCCTGATTAACATTTTGCATGCCAGAATGACTCTTGTGAATCCACTTGTACAACCATTTTAGAACACTATACTATTGCCACAGACACTGCAAGTATAGGTCCCTGATAGTACTATGGTATCACCTTCCTTTACTGGCAAGACCAACTTTATCTTTCTTATGTTCACTTTGAGTTTTCGTTGCAGCACAGCATCTTCCCACATGTAAACTGCTCTACAAATTCACCTCTGGATTCTGCAGTCAGGACAAGGTCACCAGGACAGAGAATATCCCATGGTATCTCCTTTTTGTAGTTTTTGGTTGCCTTAGCCATTACAGGATTAGAAAGCAAGGGACCCTGTAGCTGAACCTTGGTGTACTTACATTTCTACTTTAACTGCTGTACCCTGTGGTGCATTAGGCTATCACCAGAGCTTGCCACCTTAGTTTGTCAGTAGCACTACTTCCCAGGTAACCCCATGACCATCCCTGTTCCTTCACCTCCTTTTTGATTGCTCTTTTCCATGTCTCCTTGGGTCAGCCCATGTTCCTTCTACCCTTTGGGGCCCACTGAAGAGGCACTCTTGGTAGAGACGTTGGTGGCATACAAATCACATTTCCAATCCATCACCATCACCACCTCTTTACTTTCTGGCTAATAGATTAAGTATTAGACCTCTTGAGAAGTTTACTATCAGAGATGGTTGGGGCAGAAGATGTTCAGGATCCTTCTGATGGATCTGTTTTGAAAGAGGTCTAGTTTGTGGTTGATAGTCTTTGTTGTCATCCACAACTCTGAATCATACAGGAATATGCTTAGCACATTACTCTTTGAAAGTCTGGCCTTGATCCTCACACAGATGTTCTTGGTCATCCATAGTGTTGAAAAGGCTTGGGTGGCTTTGGAAGTGTGCTGCCTGCTCTCATCATAAGTGTCAACATACTTGGTCATCTTGCAGCCCAGGTATGTGAACTGCTCCGCTTCTTCAATCTCCTCTTCATCTGCCACGATGTTAGTCTTTGCCTGAATGTCTTTTTCTGTTGTTGTGTGAGCAGTGCAACATTGTCAGCAAAATACAGATCCTTGAGGCAACTAGTAAAGTTCCAATGAAGACACCAACTTTCCATGTTGACAGTCTTTCATAATCCAATCCATGCCAAGGCTTAAGAGAAAAGGTGAGAGGCTGCATCCTTGCTTCATTCCTGAGTTGATTCTAAAGGTGGTAAATAGCTCATTGTTGCAAATCACTTGTGATGAAAAGTCCACATACATCTTTACTCTATTCACCATCTTTTGAGGAACACCATGACGGCAGAGTATTTTCCATAAGTATGTTCTGTGGATAATATCAAATGCTTTTTCTAGATTGATAGAGTTGGCATACCGTGGTGCATTCCATTCTTTACTCCAGGATCTGCCAAAGCATGAAGGTGTGGTCTGAACAAGGACTGCCCAAACAAAAGCCTGTCTGTTTATGATGAATGTAATAGTGCAGAGTGTTAGGAAGTTGCAGAACCCCAGGGTGATCTCTCCCTTCCCAATAGCAGTCCCAAAGCCATATGGACCAATTACCTCCTCAAAGCCATCACAATTTGAACCGATATGGGCATTCAGATCAACTCCAATTATTGGGGCTTTAGTGTTTAACACTTTTGCCATTGCCTCCAACAGTAGCTCTCAAACTCTTCCTTTTCCTGGGCTATGCATTCTGCCTGAGGCATATATGCAGAAAATATCGGTCGCACTATCTTAATAAGCACCAATTGGATTTTTATTATGTGGCCACTGTACTGCTTTACCTTCAACACTGTCTGCCAAATCATACCATACAGGCACTCCTACTCAATTGGTTACCTTTTTATTACCACAGTACCAAAACTTATACTTTCCCTCCATGCTACCAACTGAAGTGGCTACCTTGGTTCTTGTACCTTGTCTTCTAAAAGCAGTAACTGTGTTCCTCCTGTCTTCTCATCAACATCTTCACCACCTCTCTCCCCTCTATGAGCAACTTCCCAACATTTACAGTGTAGATTCTTGCCACCTCTTCCCTTGCTCCACCTTTTCCTGCACTGACACTCCATTCTTAGCACCCATTCCCCATTTAAGAGCTGCCAAGAGCTAAGGGTAATGGAAACATTAGAAAGCACCATTTTAAGTTGGAGGGGAGGTTTTTATTTCCCCTATCCCCTTGTTGATTGGTAACTCTTACCATTTATCCAGGTTTGAGACCAGTACCAAGCTGAGCCATCTTGCTGAACCCAGTGGCTTGGTGGCTTTTCCTGTTAGATCTTTCTTTTTCTTTGATACCTATCAATGCTTACCCCACCATGCAGAACAGTTTATCTAGCTCAGTCTTTGAAATCCCAATGCCTGCAGCGTTAGTTATATGGGTATGAGATGAAGTTCATAAATTTCTGGTAAAAGACTATTTATATGCAGATGGAGAAAACGGTGACCTCTTTTATTAAAATTTATTCTTGCCTTTGTATTTGTTTAATGGTCCTTAATGTTTACATCTGATGTAATAAATTCCTCCACAGGGGGTTCTGTAAATGAGAAGTCAACAAGGGGCTATTCATACACGTGTTTTTATCTTGAGTTACATTATGAAGATATTTAAATGAAAAGCCTATAACAATGTTTGTTTCCATATTGAAAAAAATTTGCTGGATAACAAATAAGTCTGATCAAGGCCCCTATTTTGTATTATATATAACTTATTGCCCTGCACATGTTGCTCCATGCCCTTAACAGAACCAGCAGATGAAAGAAGGAAGGGGACTGGTGGCTTCAGTATTTTAATAATTGGTACAACTTTACAAAAAGTTAATTTGATTATGAAATATTTTTGTTGTTAAATGCATGTTTCTCAAAATCAGGATTTACAGGGTCATGAAGGCTACAAGCTTTCAATGGGATTACCTTTAATTTTCAAACTGTCTCTGGCTGCTTAGATATCTGCACTACTAAACAATTCAGCCTCCTGGGACGGGAAATAAATAAGTATGCTAAGTTTAAGATTAATATTACATTTTAAAATCTGTATCATATTTTTTGTTTTCAGGAAATATGGCAATTGTCAATATGACAGATTTAAATGGATCTATTTTGGAAATTAAGGTAAAACAACCAAATCCAACTCCTTCAAAGTACTGGAGTACTAAAGAAATCACACAAGAGTTCATACCTTCAATAAAAACTGCATGGCCAATTGCACTGGCAGGTCTAATGCAATTTATTAGCCCTGTTGTTTCCTTACCATTTCTTGGACAACTTGGTGAAACAGAACTTGCAGCTGGTGGCTTAGCACTCTCATTTGCAAATCTTTCAGGGATAAGTCTAATACATGGGTCATCAATTGCATGTGATACATTGTGCTCACAGGCATATGGTGCAAAAAACTATAAAAAGGTTGGAGTACTTGTGCAGAGGGGATCATTATTTCTTTTAATACTATGCTTACCAATAGCAGGACTTTGGTTAAACTGTGAGAAATTGCTCCTTCTGCTTGGACAGGAAGCTGATATTTCAAGGTAAGGGTATTTTTTCCCTTTTGCACTGTTGTGCTGTTCTACAGAAACTTACAATGCTACTTTAAGACTTTCACTTTGTATATGACATGCTGATTTTTATTTAATGGAAGAGTTATATGAGTTTTTGGACTGTCAAATTCTTCTGATTTAATTTCCAAGTTCCCATGTTGTGGAACTGGTCAGATTTCTTACCCAGTCATTTTCTCAGCTGAAACTATCATGCATGTAAAATAGCAAATTTTGGTATCTTACATGACTGCACATCTGTTTTATATTTCCACAATGAGAACCTGTGTTGTGATTGGGATCAAGTTGTTTTCAGGAGTGGTACCATACCTATCTTGTGCTTTTTGTATTTCTTCCCCAAGTGCTGAAAGCTATATTTTTAAACATATGCTGCTCATTTGATTGCTGCAATGTGGGGGATTGATTTTTTCTAACAATCGAAGCACAAAGAATACCAGGCATGAATCTAACCTGTGATTAATAGTCATATAAAGATTGTTCATGGCCCCCAAAAGATCAGAAAATGTGTGACTTTGTGGATTTAATAAAAACAGTAAATATAGGGCCTTTATCATGTCACGAGTTGTAAGCTTTTCCTAAGATATGTTGTGATAGATACTCCACTTATCATCAAGCTACTAAGGGAACCAAGTATAGCTTTAAAAGCAATACCTAATCGCATTTTTGTAAATTGTCATTTTAAAAGTTGTACTTGGAAAACCATTAATCTTAGCTATAGTTAGTTTGAAGGGTTTTTATCAATAAACTTGAAGTATCAGTGTTTGATAATGTCCCTCCAGTAGTTAAAAATGTGCTCAAGATAGCTCCCTTTCAGCCCTGTGTTTCTTTTGGATAAAACATGAAGCTACACAGGGCATTTTTGCACATTGATGTAGAGATAAATGGTGGTTCCAGGTTTCACTGCATTCATTGTGTCTTTTAGATTGTCACAAAGCAAGAAAGGTAGAGGCTTAATTTTGGGCTATAGAGTGTCCACCCAATAGCAGTCTTCAGAATAACCACTCTGGTATCAAAGGGGGACTTGTGTGAGTTTTGGGGCTGGTTTGAGATGTGAAACCTTGTTTCACCATACTAGAACCTAAACATGGTCTTAAGAGCTTGATGAAGTTATAAAGCTCATATTTAAAGGCTTCGGAAAATTAATATTTGGGCCCCTGTTGACTTTACTATTTAGACAGGCTCTTCAGGAAGGGCCCATTGACCCCTTTACTGAATCGATACTTCATACCATGTATTTAGGGAAATATAGACCAAATGCTCAATTTGTTAAATATTAAGGAGCCTCAGAAGTTATTTGCCTGTTTGTTTTATCTTTCTTTCTGGGATAAAGTATACATCATCTGAGGTCAAGAAAGAGGAAAGATAGGTTCTTCTTAGTCTTTACTTTGTTTGGGTATGGCCCTATGTTGATTTGTAAACTCCCATTAGTGCATCAGTTTTTGTGTGTACATGTCATTGTTGAATAGGAAGCATGTGTTGGTAAAAGGTTCTTGTATTAGATTCAGGATACCTTGAGGCTTTAGTGTTGTTCTTGATGGCAATGAATCATCATGTTCAAGTTGGCCTTTGATAATTCATGAAGTGTCATCAACAGGGGAAAGTATGTATTATGAATTGACATCAAAGAAGACCATGATTTCAATGGCCTGGGTTCTTTGTTGTGTGATGAAGGCTGCAAATTCAGTACTGTTGTTGCAGTGATGTGGCATCTTCGTTGTGTATGGACACAGGAGACCATCTATGTGACATAATAGTGAATGGAGTGGACTACCAGCATAGGCTACGATTGGATGTATGGGTACACCGGGATTGTGTATGTTTGGTAATCCAGTAAACCTAGTTAAAGGTAGGTCTTTCAATCTGTTGTAATCTTTGCCAGAGGCAATAATCTAGAAGATGGTTTTTCTGTAGTGCAATCAGTGCTTTGCTTACTTTGGTCTTGATGGTGTTTTTTGTATTACGGTTAACTGGTTATGGTTCATTGTTAGGATGTTTAGAGCATTTTCGGATGTAGTTGGCTTTGTTGAGGATCACAGTTGCACCCCTTTGTCAGCGGGAAGGATGGAGATTGGAACATTGTTCCTTAGACTCCTGACGAAACAACTTTCCTTTTTGGTGAGGTTGTCAATGGGTATTTGGAAGATTGTAAAATAAGACTTGTTTTTGCTCTGATTGTGTCAGCTTCACATTTGGGAAGATCTTTTACTGCTGTTTCGACCATGGAGACGATTTCCTTTGCTGGGGTGGTCTTGGAAATTGCAGAGAAGTTCAAACCTTTAACTGGAAGGGATTCTGCTGATGATGATAGTGACTGGCTAGACATATTGACTTTGCGTGCTTTGAGTAACTTTCGTGTCAAGTGCGCCAACTTTTTTTTGTGTTTTTCCCTTGTGGAGGGTAATCTTTGCTTGTAAGTATCATTTGCAGACGAGATTAATGCTTGGTAGTGTTTATGGCTTAGTCTGTTTAAAAGATAAGATTTAGCTTCCCGAGTCTTTTCAGCAAGTCCTAAACGTTTCCTGCCATTCACTTGAATCCTTTCTTGAAGTAGTTGGTGAGATGCCCCCTCTAGTACACACCTTGATCTGTTTGTGGCAACTGGGCTATAAAGATGTAGGTTGTTTGGAATCACCGCGTTGTGTATGCATCTTAAGGAGAATCTTAAGTGGTTTGTAAATTAAGCAGTTTTGGTCTTAGTTCATTCCAGACATCGGCAATACTGATGAATATTATCTCCATTTGTTTCTCTATCTTGATGTTTTGGACTCTACAATGGAGAATCAAAGTGTTCCTTGGACCAAAAAGAAAAATAGCACAAGATAGATGTTAAAAAAGATGACACCAAGAGTCGTGAAATAACGGAGCCACTGTTGGACGAAATATCACACCTTTGACTAGGAAAATAAAAAGGTTCTGGACAGGGATATAAATACTACAACAAGAAAAATAAAAGAACCCATCCTTTCCCTACAGCACAGCAATCACATCAACAGCATATCTTACACTCATACATAAATATGGCTTCCAGGACCTCGGAGAAAAACTACTACAAACACAAGATAGGTATGGCGCATCTCCTCAAAACAACTCGATGCGTGTCGTCAAGCTCGTTCGCACTACAAAGTGTAAGGTAATTATGCCTAATTCCTCAGTAGCCTGACGATAACGGAAGTATCTCTCGAAAGGTAGCTCAGAAAAGCTTACGACTTACGACATAATGAATACCCTACATCGATGGCTTCCACAAAATCCATAAACTCAAAATTTTGAAAGTAAATAGTTCATAGTTATTTCACTTGCTGTGAATCTAAAGATGTTTGGTTAGTAATTTGAAGCGATC
>RDPX01000318.1:295253-348892 GCA_003991215.1 Morbakka virulenta
AGAGAGACAGACAGAGAGAGATAGAGAGAGAGAGAGATAGAGAGAGAGAGAGAGAGAGAGAGAGAGAGAGAGAGAGAGAGAGAGAGGCAGCGTAGAGAGACATACAGTGTGTGTTTGTGTGTGTGTGTTTGTGTGTGTATGTGTATGTGTGTGTGTGTATGTGTGTGTATGTTTGTGGTGTTTTTTTATCCTTCCCTTTTGTCCACTCACAGGCAAAACCTGAGGTACAGACATTTCTTATGTTGTTGTCAGTATTTTTCAGAGGAAGAGTTGATAGTTTATGCACATTTTATTTCGCGCCAACACATCTTCGTTTGCAGCACAATCTGTCCAACTGATGCACAAGTATCTTTCATAGAGCCGCATTTCCAATACTTGCAGCTGAATTCAATTGTTGTTGAGATTGCCCAGTACTCATAACCATATTAGAAGATTTTTACAAGAACCATGATCATAAAAGTATCCTGACAGATAATTTGTGTTCTTTTCTTTTACTCGTTTACTACCATAGATATATCGGATGGATTCCTAGCTTTAAACTATCTTAACAATAAACTGAATGCACTATACTAACGTGGAACAGTCCTATGTTCTTAAGATTTTGATTCTTTTTTTCTTATATTTTAGGCTTGCACAAGAGTTTATGACCTTGAATTTGCCAACTCTATTGGTAAGATTTTGTTTTATTAACAACACTTTTACATTTTTAAGTATTCATATCCGGAGGTTGGCCGTTACTGAATGAATATACATAGAACTGGGAAAATTCATATTCAAACTTTATTAGTAAGCTAACTACTGAGAAACAGATCACTTAGCCACTAAAGTCGAATAGATTGAAACCGTCATGTTTAAAATAATGGGAAAATAGGCCAGATTTGGTGGGGGTTTTTTGTATGCAAGCTTTTAAGCCATGAACTAAAAGCAGTTTGTAGACACATGCAATTTGTGAATATTCTCAGAAAGTGTAGCAATAGCTTTCATGTATTTATATAAATTTTATAGATCTTTTGCAAAATTGCCAGTATGTGATGTAATATGCAAGTTTAGATTTTTTATGAAGACGGAGATTGTAATGGTGTCTTGTAAGGTAAAATAATCCTAATTGTATGTATAAATGTTGCTCTTTATCCTTCCTTTCTGTTTGTTTACCTTTCACTCACCTGCACCCCAATTCTTTACTGTGTTTTCTNGAATTTTCTCAGTAAGGTTAGCAATAGCTTTCATGTATTTATCTAAATTTTATAGATCTTGTGCAAAATGACCATGATTTGATGTAATATGGATGTTTAGATTTTTTATGCAAACGGAGATTGTAATGGTGTCTTGTAAGGTAAAATAATCCTAATTGTATATATAAACGTTGCTCTTTATCCTTCCTTTCTGTTTGTTTACCTTTCACTCAACTGCACCCCAATTCTTTACTGTGTTTTCTACTGCTTTCCTTCCCTATTTAAGACGATAGAGTAAATTCACTTTTTGACTTGAAAGAATCCAGTTTACAAAAAGTAGAGAAACAATTAAATGAAAGATGGTTTCAAAGCCAGCCATTTTGGGAGAAATAAGCTTCGGTAGAAAAACATCTGAACGTGTAAAAACATCTGAACGTGTAAAAACATCTGAACGTGTAAAAACATCTGAACGTGTAAAAACATCTTAACGTGTAAAAACATCTAAACGTGCAAAAAACATCTTTACGTATAAAGCGTCTTTACGTTATTAAAAGTAAGTAGTAAAATTAAAAATTCCGGTAATTTCCATCCACCCATTACCTTCTTCTACCCTTTTTACTCTATCAGTCTGTTAATATATGTTTTCTTCTATGCTCATCTGTTCTTATTCGCCCTTTCTCTTTCGCTGGCCCTAGCTCTGTCTCATTTTCAGAGTTCCTTGGTCTGCCACTCTTTCCACCCCCATTTGGTTTATAAGCTACATCTCGAATATTTCTTCTTTGTCTATGTGTTTCAATGAATCATTTTTAGGTCGGAACAACATTTTTGAAATTTTTATTTGAACATAAAAATTTGTGTTTGTTTCTAGTTCACAATGGCCTATATCATGACATCAAAGTTGATCACCTCACAGGTAAGTTCTTATCATATTAATATTATTGAGACAAACATTACAAAAAAAAGGGCTGGCGTCATCTATTTAAGAGATAATCGCATAACATGCCGAGTTCCGAATTGTTTTGTTTTTTAGACTGGTATGAAAATAGATAAAAATACCTTATGTTTATTTTGTATTTTGCTTTTGCAAATTGGACTCCAAGAAAGAAATGTTGGGTAAATAAGTTGGAAAGGGAATGAAATGTTTTCTAGACTGGTTAGAATATTTCATGTGTTATAAGAATACCTTATTTCCTCTAATAGACGACGCGGCGTTAGTTACATTTTAAACACATTTTTGCGGCGTTTATTAGAGGACAGTGTTTATTTTCAATTAAAAGTTATTTTGTTATTATGAAAGTAACTACATCAAAATCAGGCCATTATAATTCTACATCAATGTCTTCACCCAAAGATGAAATGCCTCAGTTTCGTCTTTTGTATCAGAATCTGTTTGTTTAAGCTGACTCTCTGCCAGCGTTGTCACCTTTGCAACTTTGAGTTGATCTTTTAACAAAGAAAGCCCACTTAAACAAGGTGACCCTTCTTTGAAATAATGAGTTACATTGTCTTCGTCAAGTTTGAATGTCACGAGGTTTTGGCACACGTCATAAACATTTGTAAACGTATGATGTATAAAAAAGTATAAAATGCGGTCTTTTCGTGTATCTGTCACAACGTTGAAGTTAAAATTTAAGACTTACGAATTACGTCGTTTGGCGTAAACTAAACAAAGTTTTCAAAAGGGTCAACATAATTCAGGTTTACATACCTTGTATACCCTGATTGCGAGAGTGACAGTGAAAAATTTGTTGCAAAAAATAATCTCTTTGGTAACCGATAGCACATTTGGTAGAGCAGATGGTTATAAGAGCCATACGCAGTGGTTCATAAACAGTTGAGTGCGGCTTGTATTTTACACCTGTTTTTCTGCAGGATTTCAAAGCCCTTCCCGCAACACTGTCGCTTGCATAAATAAAAGCTGTTGAACTTTGCTTACGTATAATTTTTTTCTCTATATTAAATCTATGATTTTGTATTGTTATGTTCAGTATTAGTAATGAAAGCTTTTAGGCCCATTTATTTCAAAATTAATTTTAATTTAAGTGGGCACTTCGGATATTAACCCTTTGTCTATAAATGTATAATGGTGGTTTAGTGGTAGAATTCTTGTACGCCATGCTGGAGACCAAGGTTCGATTTTCCGCCAGTGCATGGTCCTTTTTCTCCTCCGTTCACACAAGGAGCAAGTAGAATAAGCTTGAAGCTTGGTCAATAGAACTTTTTTCAATTTTTCAACATCATTTTTAGTTCGAGAGTGCATGATGAACTATATTCCATGCAGAATTTTCTTTATTGAATTCGAGCATTTAGAAATAATGAAATAAACTCTATTTAACGCACGCATTGCCAGTTCAGCTTAAGAAGCTATAATACTGTTGTTAATCCTTATTGGCAATGCATAGCTATTCCTTATCAACCTGGGCAACGCTTGGTAGCTGCGGTAGTTGAGTTAAAAAAGACATTCATAAATATAGTTTTCTGAATGACAAAAGTTACGATTTACTTTTGGAAGAATTTGAGAAAGTGGATGGAGGAGCCTAAAAAGTTATTAATGAACACATGAGGACAACTTTAAACTCAAATCAAAAATATATTTAAAAACTACATTAACATTGACTGGGTTTCACACAACAAAAGTGAATAAAGTAGCATTTGTTTTGTTCACATTTTTCGAGTAGATTTGTTAGCCCGAGTTATTTTTTATTAAATTTTGGTAATATTATAAAGCCTTGTTAATTTTTAAAAGATTTCTGTCATTGCAAGGTTGAGACTGTTTGTCCTTTACTAGTAAATAAACTAGTAATGTATTTACTTAACTCTCACACACATATATATAGTATATAATATATAATATATAATTTATAATATATATATATAATGTAAATAATATGATAAGTATATACCAAGACATTTTAAAGACAATTTTATATTCATTAAAAATAACACAGTCAAGTGCAAATCCAAGGAATGATTCGTTTTCGGGAAAAGTATAACAGTTGCGGGTTGATATAATAATATGAAAACTAAACTTCATTTTTAAAGTTTGAATTGTTCCAAGTAGTTTGTTAACGTGTATTGGAAAAGAATTTAAGAAAAGAATATAGGGACATTAACAAGAATAGGAATGGGCTCAAGTAAAACAGGACGACAGAAAGCCTTTTAATGCAACCTTGCTTGAGAACAATGAAAAGTAGCAGGTTGAGAGGAGGAATTGTTAGAAAATTATAAGCAAAACAAATGCTGACGATGTAAATAAAATATTTACAGTAAATAAAATATTTACAGTAAATAAAAAAAAAGCCTGACGATGGAAAATGTATCTCTCGAAACCTAGCTCAGAAAAAGCTTACGACTCACGACATGATAATATCCTACATAGTGGCTTCCACTGAGTCCAAAAATTCAAGAATTTTTAACAAATGTGTTAAAGATGTTTAAGACTGTTCGACTACATTGAACCGTAGGATTATATGGTAGTACCTAGTATAGTAAGACGTGGTAGACCCCTAAATACCTAGCAAAGAGTGATTATGTAGTTGGTAAAGGAATTTGCAAAATCCTACACAGTAGGCTGTTTACACAGCTTTCTATTTTTGTTGTTGGTTACTCATAATTGATGGTATCAATTAAAATCGTGCACATTTCTTTGTTCTTACAAAAGAGTAAGTGCCTAAAGAATAAGTGCAATAAAATAGTAAGTGCCTTTATCAATCAGAAAAGTAATATTTTTTCAGACTGACATAATAGCAACACCGTTGTATACAGCTCACATAGTACCGTATTAAATACTAATTATTAGTAATAGCAAACTTGCGTGAACTTAGACCTACATGAATACCAAGGGTAAATACCTTTACAGGGCGGGTACATGGAACAGGAGTTGATTTTGTTTATTTATTGTTTATTTACGTTTTGAAATTATACTAACGAGGCTAAGCGCTCTTTTGAGATAAACTGATATCATGTACTCTTTTGAGGCACAAAAGTTTTGTTTGTTTTTTTCAAAGACTTTTTACCATGCGGAAAATTCAGTATCACCTTAATTTAACACTTAACAGGGCATCGTGTTTCCATTGATCATAGCAGGCATTGGAGGGTCAGCAGTTAACATTTTTGGATGTTATTTGCTCGTTGTGAAAGCAGGAATGGGGATAAGGTACAAATCTACCATATAATACTTTTTTTCCCCTTATTTTTGTATACATTTATAAGATAAGCATATTTTGTTGTTTATTCGATGAGTGAAAATTGTAAGACTTTAAATGATATGGTTTGAGAGCATTTGAAAATCTTGTTTTGTTTTGGTTTTCGAAAATATTTTTTACGCATGCCAAATGAGTGCTGAAAGTGTGACGCCAACATATAGTTTCGCAAAGCTCTTTACTTAGCTAGATCTCGCCACCAGTACACTTGCTATATGGTAAGAGGAGCATCTCTCATAACCTACTTTTTTGTAAATCACCAGGTTTATTATGCTTTGATAAACTATTAATTCTTTTGTTTTTAATTCTACTAATTCACTATGAACTGTCACTACACTAACAGAAGGATCTTTAATCGTTGATGTTACAGATAAAAATGAAGAGCTGTGATATGTGTAAATATTTCCTTTGATTAACGTTCGTACCAATGCTTTTTCCAGTAAGAATAAATTCGCTTATCCTACATGCATAGGGGTTTATTGCAAGTTAAAGGGAAAAGTGCGGTCAATATTAAAAATGGCTAAATCTAAAGATTTTTACACCAGAAATTATAAGGTGCAGTTAGATTTTTTCGTTTGGGTTAGTATTTTTCTGGGGGGTTTTTTGGCAAAGTTTTAAAAGTTTCTGTTCAGGCAAACCCTAATTTTTACCATGATCCCGTTGTGAAATTGAGGATTATACGAACGCGATGCTAAGACAAAAAGTCATTGTGAATATCGTTCCAAATGTGGCTAAGCGAAACCAGCAGGACAGAGTAAAGAGAATCGGAATTTTTTTGAAAATAGATGGTTGTACTGAACCATATGCACTGAACCATATGCACCTGGGCCAGAGTAAACCGAAAAGAACGTGCTACCCCTTGTAGAGAAACCAAAAGAAAACGTGGTGTCTTGCTGCAAAATAACGAACGTTTATAATAATTTTGCATGATAACAACGGGGCAAATTGTATAGCTGTAAACCTCAACCACCAAACCTGGTTTGGACCGAAATTAACTTAACTGCTACCAAAATATATAAGCAAAGAGGCTTTTGGGTAAACGTTTCTTTCACGTAGCGCATAGCTATGGACATTGACAAGACTATAAGAAATTTTTATTACGTAAATTTGTATAAAAATTATGTGCAGCACGGAAAACCAATCGTAAACTATCTTTACTAAATTTCCCTAAATTATTGCCAGAAAACCTTTTAGCATGGAACACAGATTTGATTTTGTTAGAATTGAAGCTGAAACAGTATCACATATACTACTATTTTTTCAAACACCGCCGCAGTAAGTACCACTAGGGTGAAATTTTGGAATTTTCTAAACATAACCTTTGCACTACCTCAAAGCTCAAATCATCAAAAGTCAAATAGAATGAATGCCTTAGGTAACCTCTAACTAGTGAAGAGGAAACAATGAAATTATATTTGAAGTTGTTTTGTAAAATTCGGCAGAAAGTCATTGTTAATATCGAACTCGGTCACCCCATCATGGTTATTTTGCTTTAAAACTGCTTCTTTGGCTCTGTTTGGAGAATTTGTCGACTTCAAAAGCAGGGATTCCATGTTTCTGTAAGCGACGAACCTTTGGTGCCTAAATCTTTCTTAAATACACGAAATCATGTTATTTGCGGCATCGCATAAAAAACATTCATCAGTAGCGATCTTGTATGGTCTCAGTATGATGATACCCTCGTTTATTGTTTATTGTTTTGGTAACAGTAAAATTGAATATCTGGCGTTTTTTTCTTTCTTGATTAAACGGGTTCGTTTATCCAACGGAAACAAAACGCGAGTTGCCCCTTACTGACTCATAAGTATATTCCTCAGCAATATTGTAATGTTCATTGCCTCTAACTGTATCCAGTAAACTCCTTAAGGCAGCGTTATGGATGATGTTTGATATTTCATTTTGAATTTCGTAGGATACGAACTCGTCTTGCTTTTTATTGATCCAATCTTTTAGCTTGGTAAACGCTTTTGATATCATATCAAAAGCGATATCATATCTTTAAAACGTGAGGAAAGTTGGAATCCTCATTGTTGCCTTGACCTCACAAAGGTGTACGCTGACATGCTAAGTATTGCAAGGAGTCAAGGACTATAGCACTAACGATGAAGGGCCCGAGTCTGTCCATCATTAAGGTCGCATGAGTACATTGTAGGAGTAGGACCTCATATATTGTTCCAGATCGGTGGCATTTTCTTGCTTGATATTTTTCAGACTTCTGAAGAGCCTTTCTCCAATATTTAATGCCTATTTTTAGGGAAAACGTCCTCCTTGCAGCGCTCTGCTTTCAAATTGTCTTTACAGTTTTGATGCTTGCATACTTAGCATGTGACCATGCCCTTGTCAGTGTCGTAATCAAGCCAAGATTATTTGGAAACAATTTGTGCTGGCAAGATCAGTTTGGTTTCCAACAACAGTGACAGGAAAAGTAAAAGTCCCCGCGGGATGAAACGATTTTCTGGTAGGGTGATGGGTTTGTCTGTTCCAGGTGCTTGCTCGGCAATAGGAGTCAAAGAAAAATTCCCAGCGTTTGACGCCTTATTTTCTTTTAATGGAGTGCTTCCTTGAGCTGTTGCGGCACGAGGATTGAAGATTTTTTTTATTATTCTTGCTTTTAGAGACACTGTTTCTGAATAACGACAAAAAGTTGAATAGGTGTAATAGAATATGAATAAAGGCTTTCAACCTAAAGAGAATATTTGTTTCTAAACTTTGATTCCTAATTCCCTTAAAAGAAAAAAAGTAGTGTGAAATAACAGAGTACGGAACTAATTAATGTGATTTTGATTTGATTTCGCACAAATTATTTCCGCACTCTTTTATTCCACGTTTATATTCTCGCATTTATAGTCCCGTGAAGTAAGTCACTAATTTTGATATCTAGAAGCAATTAATAGTCTACGAATAAAACGTAACGAAGATTATAACNTTTTTTTATTATTCTTGCTTTTAGAGACACTGTTTCTGAATAAAGACAAAAAGTTGAATAGGTGTAATAGAATATGAATAAAGGCTTTCAACCTAAAGAGAATATTTGTTTCTAAACTTTGATTCTTAATTCCCTTAAAAGAAAAAAAGTAGTGTGAAATAACAGAGTACGGAACTAATTAATGTGATTTTGATTTGATTTCGCACAAATTATTTCCGCACTCTTTTATTCCACGTTTATATTCTCGCATTTATAGTCCCGTGAAGTAAGTCACTAATTTTGATATCGTTAAAACGTAACGAAGATTATAACAATGATTTCGTTAAAAATTTTCGTTTGGTAAAAATGTCACGGATTTTCGGATTTCGTCTGCGAAACTGAATCACTGCCGAAAGTAGAAACATTTTATCTGAGAAATTTAAAAATGTGGCGGTTTGTTTCAACTTCGGACATTTCTTCACGCCAAAATTAATCCCAATAGCTTAGCAGATGTAAATAAAGGTCAGATTGTTGGCAGAAAAATTGCCTGAATGATGACCTGTAAAAGGAATTTACGGAAAATCATGCACATGACATGGTCACTTTTAAAAGCTTTCAGTATAGATTATTAAGAGGGACTCAACTACACTGTATTACAATACAGATTTTTAAAACAAGAAATATAAAAACAAGACGTAAAACAAACAGAAATTCCACAAAATTTATTGTTTGAGTCTGAATTCCAAGTAAGGCTGCGGACAAAGAAACGACAATCCACTTTTTCGAGTTTTCATCTAAAAGAGTGACAGGTTGGCAGAGAGTTAAAAAATTCTAGTTTAATTTCGAAACTGTTACAGTTATTTTGAAAATATTCTCAATTACTAGTACTAATGTTATTTGATTAGCTCGTACTGGTAGTACACAAATTATCAACGTGTCCGTAACCGACAGTTGTCCACAGACCCCTTTCGTTCACAGACAACAAAGAAAAGTTGTTAAATCCACAAAACCATACAGAAGAATTACAAAATGACAAGATAAAATGTCGAGGTATCTCTTTACTTTACTTTTTGAAGCTTGTTTTAAGTATTAGATACTTTACTGGGCGCGTGTTCTCTGTTACTTTGATTTTCTCTCGTGCGAAACGGTCGAGGTCGGTTTAGTAACTCTTAAACGCTATCACCGTTGTTATGAAAGCTAACCATAAAGGCAACAGAACCAATAGCATACATGAGCTACTATTCAGGGTTCGAACGCGAAAGAAATCTTCTCTTACTAAATTGAACGTGCGGGCTTAGCTAGACTATTCTTATGACAACAGAATGCACTTCTGGTGTTACATAAATTTTAATTGACGATTTATTTTTTTTAGATTGTACCACGATAGTGGTCCAGCGAAATATACTTTATTCATACCACAGACCAGACCTTCTCTACGATACAACTTTGCATTAAATTTAGGGTTTTCTTCGAAAGTCAGGCTGTTAAATGAATGTTAAAATGTTTCAACAGAAAACTAAAATTGGCCTCTTGCATGACCGTTGTACATAGTCACATAAACTGCATATGTATTTCGTATGCAGTTTATGTGACAAAATTCAAGTGATTATAGTAATCAAGATAATATCATTATGGTAGCCAGGTCCTACTTGCAAATTGCATACTTAGCACAGTGAAATGGTAGTTAAGTAATGCCGTAAAAATAGTTTTACTTGAATTGGCGCAGATCGGAGGGTGTTGTTTGGAAGACGCTAAGAGCCCACTGCGAGTGCTGTAGACCTGATCAATTTCAGAAGTGCCTATGAGGTTGTCTCCTACAAAATATGTATCCATTTCGTGATCCCTGAAGTATCGTCCAACGAATTGCAGTGATCCACATAGATTAGAGGAAATGTTGGGAACGAACTGGGAGCTGAATTGATATTTGAGGATTGGTTTTTTTAGGGGACAGACCGTGTGAAATCCCCTTGATTATGGTTTGAACCCCCTAAGATCTTCTGCTGTAGTTTTAAAAGAGATTGGGTTTGTAAAAGGAAAGATATATTGAAAGATGCCTGATGTAAGGGCACATAACTTGCATGTAACAAAAACAACGTTGCTTCTGTATTGCTTTTCTGAAAGTTAGGCTTTCTTGGTACTAATTCAGCAATTTCGTTTAGAGGAGCCGTGGCATAATAGTTAGTGCAACTGCACCGTAGCACAGAATTTCGGGTCCGATTTCCCGAGTGGGCGACTTTGGAAATTCACAAAAGAAAAAGCCATTGGTTGGCGTCGGAAAGGGCATCTGGCCAAGAAATTTCTCACTGCTAAATCTAAGTCGTCTGAGCCCAAGTTACTGGAGAGAACTGACGTTAAAAAAATTTTTTTTAAATTGAGCAATTTCGTTTAACAAGTTAAAAGTAAAATGAAGGCAATGCATTGTAAAAATCGACACTTGTTCCCCTTTCCCGTTTTAACTCGGTGCAAATTCTCTTACACTTAGGAATTTTTTTCTAGTAATTAGAACAGAAATGACATCACACCAATCATCCCCATAAAGTAGTACCAATACTTGTATAAGAACATTCACACTTTGTACTTTACATATTTTTCCCCTTCTACCTTGCTGTTCTCCTTATTAGATTTGCTCTATTTAAATTAAAGATGTTCCATTGTTTTTCCATTGCAGTACAAAGGTTTCATTCTTGGACTTGACTTTGCTTTTAGAATTTGTTTGGTGTGTACAGAAAAGACTTATTTAATATTGACAATTATACAGTAATATCAGAACTGTTTTGCTTTGTATTTTCTCTTTCTTACTCTTCTTACAACATCACATCGCAGAAAAGTGGGCGCTTTAGCCCCCAGCCCCCTTTGTCGCTGCCATTGAATTTTGCTGGATAGAAACGGTGTTTACGTTCAAAAAAACTTTGCAGGTGGTCCTTTTTGATGGTTGCAAAGACATCGTCGATTTACTGTGGGAGAACTATCTCTCGTAACGTAGCTCAGAAAAAGCTTAGGACGCAAGACATGATAAAGCTCTTACATATATGGTGTTTAAGTGTGGTTATCAATGGTTTCACAGTTGACTTACTTGACTTAGGCCTTTTCATTCTGGCATAGATTATGTCTTCCTGGGCGTCCCACGCGATGCTGTGCCAACTATTCCTGCTCTCCCTCCTGTGCTAGGCCTCTGCTCCAGGTGGCACTTTGCTCTTTTTCTCTTGCCTTGAGGGGAATTTTTCACGAGGGGTGGTCACATCGTTAGGTGGAATGAAAACAAACCATGCAGGTGCCAAGCCTTATGGTCTAGCTTGGGGAACTGTTAAAGATATTTGTGAACAGTTATCACGAGTCTATTTTCTTTTCCGTCATAAAAACGGGCAGGCAATTTATTATACTTTTGCAACACATAATATAATGCAAAAATCATATTGACGTTATTAAAAGGTACTAATCAGCTAAATAAGATTAGAATGGGTTAAGAACTTAGCTTAAATTCTTACTACCGATTCAACAATAATATTTTTGTGTCTTATAATGATTGGATAGATCAAAACCAACAAAGCGAGCCAATTTACATGGCAACCAAAGATGTTTTTTTTATTTGCGTGACTATTTCTACAACAGTGGAGCATTCCAAGACCCGTTAAGATAAACTTGGTTTATTCTTTCAGAAATACGTGAACTACTATTTGAATGCAAGATATTTTAAAATAATCTTACCAAACAGTGCAGGTTGAATATCAATTTACACAACGTGGAATTAAAGTTAGTATTAAGCAATGGACTTAGCTAATTTCCATATTTTCCAAAAATCCATAGTTGTCCTAATTTCATCCAGAAAGCAGACCATAGCTGGTCAGCTTGATGGCATCCTTTCAAAATAAGTATATTTCCCGACGACATTACCATTTATTCAAGGACAAATCACGCCTGCATGGAACAGTTATAATGAATTATCTTCAGGATTATCTTTAGACCATCTGTATGCAGAAAAGAAAATGGCATATCATTTTTAGTCTGCAGAAAACCAGGTATCATCAACCGACGAAGAAAGCCAGTTTTCCAACCAGCCGTCATGTGTAACAGCTTCCAGAGAACTGTGGTATTAAGCATTTTTCTCTGTCTATCGGCCACAAACATACCTCACTTAGTGGAGCTTTCTATGCCTGTGATATGTGTGGGGGTGTTTATTCCTTGTTAAGATTTTGCGGATGTGTAGTTGTGTTGGTGGCAGGAGCGGGATTGTAAAAGGAAGTGGCGAAGAACGAGAGTGGTGTTTAGGGAGAGCTTGGACGTTTAGTTGTAATTATATTGTGTTGTGTAGCGAACACTTTACTGTGTGTAGTATAAGAGGGATTTAAATGAGGTGCAGTTTCAGGAGTTTAGGTAGAAAAGTGTTCTGTTTTATTGTGTTTTAAACTACAATGTATATCTATATCCTTTAATCCGAGTATGTCTGTAATATTGTTCTCACATCTGGTCCGGGGCTTCTGTCTCCTATCTGAATCTTTTGGACCGAATCCAAACGTCTCCAATCTGATTGGTCGTATGCTCTCTCAAACACTTGAAACCCTTGTCATTCTTTGTCATTGATTGTTGTGGCAGTCTTTAGTGACCGATGCACCCAGGAGCTTTCTTTTCATGTGGCAACCATAGTATCACACCATTTTCGGTGAAAGACTTTACTTACGCCATGAGTTCCTTTTCTCGCACCACCACACTCAAGGGCTCTCTTTTCTTCTAATTTCCCTGGTGACTGTATTCTTAAGCAAATCAATTTCTTGCAATAATTATCTTGGAGCCAGATCTTCAACTTAACTTGCCAGTATCATCTATAATTTCCTTTCCCGTAGCTTTTAGCTTTTCATTGGCCAAGGACTTTCGGTTGAGACACATCCAAACAGGTCTGAAAGGATATAGGAGCTTCGTCAAGTCATGGGTCATCAGCATTTTCTGATCTACTACGCCCATTGTCAGGTTACGTAACTGACTAGGTACTGCGCTTTTTTATAGGTCCCAGTACAGACCTACTTGGTGACAGGATTGAGCCATTTTCAGGAATGACACCGTAGCTATTTTGCGTTTATATGATTTGAATTGGCTCAGTTTTTAATCCTGATACCCTTCCTGCCACAACCCTTTCAACTTTGGGAATTTCTGTAACAGAGTATTACCACCTAGAGTAAAAAGGAAAGTATATAGCATAGCGGTAAGACCAGCAATGATTTATTCACATAAAACAGTGGGAATGACGAAGAAACAGAAAGCAAAGATAAAGGTAGGTGAGTCTAAAATGCTAAGGTTTGTAACTGGAGTGGCGATGAAGGTTGAAATTACAAGTGAATACATCAGAGGTACAGAGCAAGTGGAATCGCTATCACTGAAAATGAAAGACGCATGACTGAGGTGGTTTGTGTTTTTTATAGATGAGATGAAGAGTATGTGAGAACTCGAGTAAGGGAAATGTAATTTTCAGGTCAAAGGAAAAAAGGGAGACCAAAGTGGAACTTTATGGACGTAGTGAAGGTGTACACAGGGACGTGGGGGCAATGGAAAAAGATGTAGAAGAGTGAGCACAATGGATACCAGTCGTCCGCGGTGCAAACCCCTATTGAAGAGAAACTGTTGAAAGAAGACGAAGGAAAAAAACGGCGGAGAATAAGAATTATGGACTTAGTGGAGTTTCTAAATACAGAAGGTTTATTATGTTATTGGCCGTGTACTTCTCCCGTTTGGATAAAGAGCACGAAAAATAACAATGTGTTGAGTGCAAGTGAAGAACCCGGGATAAAGGAATAACAAGACTTGACACGTCTACTAATATGATCATCAAAATAGTTTAGAATTTTTTTTTGTTATGGATATTAATGCAGATTATACAGTAGTAACATTAACGTACTTGTATGTTATAAGACCATAATAAGGTAACCTAAAGACACATTTTCAAGTAAAGTATGGCATGGTTACGTTTTGTACATGATCCTCCATATGAGTATCACTCAAACTATGTGCCTCATGTATGCAATATATTGCATAAATTAATGTACCTTGTAGCAAAAATCGAAAACACATTTACAAAGGGTTTTCGCATCTTGTTGACGAGGGGCAGTCGTTAGCATGGCAAGACCAAAAGGCTGTTAACTAACCCTGTTAGACCCCCCGGATATCTGGTGAATCGAGGAAATGATAAGTTGGATTTGCG
The DNA here is from genome assembly GCA_003991215.1 of Morbakka virulenta. Classification (NCBI taxonomy): domain Eukaryota; kingdom Metazoa; phylum Cnidaria; class Cubozoa; order Carybdeida; family Carukiidae; genus Morbakka; species Morbakka virulenta. Next base: position 309,720 of record RDPX01000318.1, read on the forward strand.
TCATGTTTATTGTTTGGTTATTTAGATTATTTTACTAACGACCGACAGCCGCAACCGACAACCGACAACCGAAATTCGCGTGCTTTGGGGCTGTAAAATGGGAACATTGAAAATATATCGCATGGCCCGGAACATTTTGGTAAATAACATTTAGATTAATACTTTAGTGCAAAGGATCACTTGTTTTTTGTATTTGTAAATATTTGTGTTCATATCTTTTTAACTTTAATTTGTTTTCTTATTCTCACACAGAGGAAGTGCTATATCCAATGCTGCTTCAAGTCTTACAATGTTTGTTATACTCGTGGTTGTAATAAAAGTTCTAAAGTACCATAAAGATGTGTGGCACGGTAAGTTGACAAGCTTCCACCAGTACTCTTTTTCATTTTTGTTTCTTAGAGAAGCTATTTGTATTGGAATTGTGTAGTTGTGAGAGTATGCTGCCTTATGCGAATTAGGTAGAACATAGACAGATCAAATGTGAAAAATTTTTGTTCAACAAGATTACTACTAGTTCATATTATGTGGTTATCACCCGTTTTAGTAAATGCCTTAAGTTTTGTTGAAAATTGATATTAAAGAATGCCAGAACGTACGACGGTCTCATGAGACGCCTGCTCCTTGCCGCCTTTTCTCCATCATGTCTGTCTCTCTTTCTCACACTGTTCAGTTTTGTACTTTCTACATTTTTATTTTCTTAGTTTTTTGTCTTTCCTCGGGCACTTCCTTTCCTTCTTTCTTCTTTCCTTGCTTTTCCCCTATGTTTTCTTAGTTGCTTTCTTGCACCCATTTCTTTTCTCTACATTTGCTCCTGATTTGTTTTTACGCTGCTTCTCGCAAGCATATTTTAAACAATAGTCACTGTCTTTTTCTTCTTTTATTACGTTTTTACTAAAGGGCTCTCCTCCTTTAAGGGAGGTTGCCGACTTTCCTTTACCCAATCTTTTGTCAGTGTCAGTGCTTTTGTGACTGCAGTTCAGGGAGGTGCGTATTAATCTTTCAATGGTTTGAATTTTTGAATAGCCCTGTTATGGATATACTTTGATCACCTTGATTGTTCCATTGCACCAATATACGTCTGGCCTGCATTTGAAAGATCATATAAAATGTGTTGTTTTGATAGATATTGGCCGCCAACTGAGTTTGAATTTGTTTTTCAATTTTCTTTGCCACCCTGTTATGAGGGATACGATGACATAGAACTTTTTAAATAGAATCGCAGACCATAAGTGGAACAGATGCCAAAGAAAGATACACCCACATATTCCATGCAGTATGCAACATCACATGGAGAGCACATAGTACATATTCATTGGTTAGTAAAGCATTACTATTTGCCGTTCGGGGAACACTTGGAATAAACAGCGGCCAAGCAAGAAAAATCCAGTCCTGAAAGTCGGGTGAAAAAAGAATGTATGCACTGTCAGTATGTCCCTGTGAAAATGCTCATGAAGAGCCTCCCAGAAAAGGATCTTCAGGCTGCTATTAAGATTGGCCGCTTTGGAATTATGCCAACGTTTCACTTTCGCCGCAGGATATCAGATAACTGGACAACAGCTACAAAAAGTAAAAATCGGAATTTATGTTTTAGCTCTGTATTAATTTTAATAAGTAGTTACAAAGCAAGAGGCAGGATCAACTTGGACTTAATAATTTTCACAGGGTATGTCGGTCAGTGTGCAGTCAGTTGCTGTTTATCGGGATAGGTGTATTAATAGTCCAACGTGGTAGCCATATGGACTTGGTCGAATACGGTATGGAAGAACATGTAGGTTTACTTTGTTTTCAAATGAAGTTAGAAAAATATTTGTAAGGAAAATTCAGCTTTGTTACCATTAGTTATTGACGTATATTTATTTACACGACCTGAATTAAGAGCTTCTGCAATAAAATATTGTTTTGGTTCCAGGTTGGAACTGGGAATGCCTTGACCAATGGGGTCAGTATGCTACCTTTGCTGTTCCAAGCTTGCTTAGTCTTATGGTGGAATGGGGTACTTATGAAGCTGGAGGATTTGTTGTAGGTAGGTTTTAGTTTTGTTATTCGGATTTTGTTTCATGGCAACCCTGATCCCACTTTAATGAACTGATATTGAATTGTTATAAATTTTCATCGTTTCAAATCCGTTTATCTATCCATCTTTGTTAGCGTAGGACAAGCACTATATTATTACATTCTTGATTAAATTAATTACATATGTATCATGTATGTATGTATGTATGTACGAACATATCATTCTAAAATACTTGACCTAGAGTCTTTGATTTGCTGATATGTTCAATTGTGTGCTTCTATTTATTGTATAAACAATTATGTGTTATGCCCCATGTTTATATTTTAAAGAGACATTTTCAGTTCTGAGATGTGAAACCAGTTTTGTAACATTCCAAATCAATGCCATAATAGTTATAAGTGAACCTGAAGTGCATTTATGTGAAAACATTAACAACGACATAGTGTAAGTTTTACGTTTGCTTACACCATGACCTCGGAATATATCATGAAAGTACATTGTTGCTTAAATTTATTACCCCACAGTTTGGTATCGTTTGCTGACTGGTTTCTATGCGTCATTCCAATATGTTGTTGTTCCTGCCCAAGATTTAATTTGTTTTGTTTTATTGCTTTATTTTATTGTTTTACATGCTTCTGCGATGTTTGTTTGATACTTGTGGCGCCACCTGAAAAGTACTTTTGTTCAAATCTGGTGATTTTTTATCCTTCTTACCTCCATTCTCTTCTAAACAATAAAATGATAATACCAGAACACTGTATGTTCACATCAGTTGTACCTCCTTTTTGATCAAATGTATTTTTTGAATAACTTCTGAGCTAGATTTTATTTTGAACATTGTTACAGAATGTCAATTCTGCTCATGGTCCACTTAGCACTTTTGAAATAAAGTCTTGTGAGGATGGAAAATATGATATAACTAAGGTAAGGATGTGGGATAACATTAAAAGATCAAGCGTTTCCTTGGCACTTTTAGTGCCTTTCATAGCTTCTTGGAGATACCGTAGGAATTAGAGCCTTACTCTAGGTACTGCAAGACAGAAAGTAAATGTTGACGATTACCGAGAAACAGATCGATGTAGAATATGTGAAGTAGTCACTCAGACTGATTAGCATATGCTGCTGTTTATTGTAAGTCATTTGAAGGATAAAGAACTTATTAAAATACTTATGGAAGTGTCAACTGCATGCAGTGATAAAGTTTGGCATAAAAAAATTTGTGGTAACTGCACGAAAGAGCGCCCCTGCACTCTCTTTTATGTCTTTAAACGCAATACGAATTGTAGATTGGCGCAGTTAGCAATTACTTTACTTAAATTTGACTTCAAGCAACGTTTGATAAAAATTGTTACACATCATGCTTGTTAGATAAAGCGATAGTCGTACAGATACCCGTATGCTGGTATGTTTACAACCTGTCTATTCGTAAATCTGGAGTTGGGTAAAAGTGACATTGTGACTGATGACGCATTTTAGTAATGACGGGGCACTAATATGAGTAATGTTCTTGTGATAATTTTCACTTGCGACACTTACGGCCTGTAATTGTATCTTGCACTTAAACAAATTAAAATTCTTTATCCACTGTAATGCAATGATTTTTTTTGGTTTTATTTTTATGACGTTTCTTTCAGGACATGTGAGTAAGACGGATTTGGCTGTTTATTCAATTTGTGTGACCGTCTTAGGAGCATTATTTCAGGTAATGTGTGATCAAGCAAAATGGAAGTCAGGTTTTATGTAATACCAAGGCAGAGTTAGACAATTTTTAATAGTAGTACACAATTTTACTAACAACAGGAACACGTAGCGTTTAAAAAAGCCACTTTTAGAACAACTGGGAACAGTAGAGGCAAGACCATATAATATAATATATAACATAATATAATAAATATAATATAATATAATATAATATAATATAATATAATATAATATAATATAATATAATATAATATAATATAATATAATATAATATAATATAATATAATAAAATATAATATAATATAATGAAATGTAATGCAGAAACTAGAGATGCACCGGATATTCTGCATTTCCTGATCGATCATCGGTATTCGGCTTAATAGTAAACTTTTTATTATTGGACCAAATAGCAAATAATAGCTGGTAGGTGAAAACTATTGGTAAAAATTATCTTGCAAAATTTTAAATATGACTTGTGACCATACATACATTACAGATTAAGTACCTTCCAGCACAAGAACATTTGCTTATATGAACACTCCCTGGAAACTAATTCACAATGTATTAGTGGAAAAATAATAAAAAGAATTAAAATGCCAACTGATGTGTGTGTGTGTTTTTGTGTGCGTGTGCGTGCGTGTGTGTGAGTGTGTTTGTGTTTGTGTGTGCCACCGTTGTAAGTATGATTAACCGTTTTAGGATATGGTATGTACTGATATTGTCTTGTGTATAACTGTGCAATTTCATATAGTTTCGCCTGGTATTTTACATACAATTTTTACACCTGCCCTGTGGGTGGTTACTTAATAGCTACGTCTCACATTTTTGCAACCAATGCAAAGGCTATTGAATAGTGTGTATCTAAACATTATGCCTCCAGAAAAGCCTTAGAAATTATTGGGATTTCGGTAGATTTCGGTATTCGTTAAACGGTCAAATATTAATTTACCAATTGTTTTGTATTTGGTGTTTCTCATGGAAAAACGAATAGATTATAGCCTTTTCATAAGCAAAATTATGCGAGTCGAGTTGTTTGATGATTATTTATTACTCTCAGGAGCACTTCCAAATTGACAGGGACCATAAGAATAATATGACAATAATGATGATTATGATGTTGATACTGAAAATGATAATAGTGATGATGATGGTGGCAGTGATGATGATCATAGTAATGATGATACAATTGTGAAAATAATGATGACAGCGGTAATGCTGATGAGAAAGGTAATGATGATCATAATGATGACAATGATGATGTCAGTGGTAATGATGATAATATAATATTGATGGTGATGATAATAATGATGAAACTTGAAACTGGGTGATTGCTGTGAAATTGTGAACATTTTCAAGTAGGCAGCCATATTACGTTGAATTGATCTTTATGTTTCAACGTGATTTTGTAACTGTAATATTGCGTCTTTTGACAGTTGCCCTATGGCTTGGAGGTTGCTTTATCCATCAAAATCGGCACATGTATTGGATCTGGAGATGTTAGAAGAGCTAAGATGGTGCTAAGAGCTGGCCTTATAATTCAAGGTAATAGTTGTACGATGATAATTGAACACTCGAAATGCAGTAAAGTATACGCCTTTTTTGCCAACGTGACCTTTACGGTTACCAAAAATGGGTTGGTCGAAACGTGCCGTAGATATGAAGCCGCAGAGACCATTTTTATGGTACTTTTTCGTCACTGTAATTTAGGACCCTATAGACGTTTTATATATTCATTTTGGGCTCATCCGCTACGTCCATAGTTTATAATCTTGATCTTCCTCAAGAGTACGTTGGGTACCATTTCTTTCCTTGCCTACATACATTTCGCCTGGCACACACACCTATTTCCATTGTTCTTATACCTGCCACTTCTCTTCGTCTCATCGTATGGCCAAAGTATGTTATTATATGAGGACTAACAGCGCACGGCGCTTGCCTTTGCATCCAACTAAATTAGCCAAGATCATTAGATATATGCCATAGTAAAACGAGATCATACAAATATAAGTTGAATTTTGTACACGCGGTTTTCGTAGTCTCTTTGCATTACCCTTACTTTGCAAGAAAACTGTTAACTATTCCTTTTTATATCCTTTTCGAAAGATTTTTACGAAATTGATTCATAGTTCTGTCCAGTTATGATCAACTGTCTACCTCATGCAACCAAAACGGTAGTGCGATACAATTCATTAGTTATTTGTACTAAAGCTATAATGTATTATTTAAAGTTAAAGTGTTGGTGCGGTAGATATATTAATGCCATGTAGTTCAGGCTCGGAGCGGAGAGTGGCTCGAGGGTGTTAAGCCCCTTTAATGATAAAAATGGACGTTGTGCCTCGTCGAAAAAGTCTAAAAAGTTCTGTTTCAGTTGCACTAATATTATCAGAATCTTTTTTAAAAGTCTGCCTTATGTCTTGCCACACAGAATAAAATGTCAGACACCTTTCCTTTGAAAAGCTTCTTCGCATGATCTTTAAAGTGGCAATCCTTGTTTTTTCATGTATGTCGAGTTTTCACACCTGAGCTTAACACATGAGGCAAACAAAATATCATTGTTTTGTTGTTGTTGCTGTGTGGTATTTGTAAAGGAGCCATCATATCTTTGGATGTTTGGAAATCGTGACTTTGTTTAATTATTTTGCCAACAAGAGAGGAAAAGGAAACGATGACGAGACCGAGAGTAAAGTAGAATTCAGAAGTTAAAGTGACCTGAGTATTGCGAGTTTGTGTTCAAGCAAACTGTAGTTCACAAACTGATATTGGTGAACCTTGTGAAACTGATCAAACAAATGAATCATACAGAAGCTATGCTCCCTTTTTTGATAGCAAGGAAGCCCCACTTAAAAGGTTACCCTAAAACACTATCTTGAGTATAAGTGCGACGTTTTAGCTCTGAATAGTACAAGACGTTTGAATGGTTGGAGTACAACGAACTACTGGACGCTTTCTTTTGTTTTCCATGTAAAGTGTTGGTGCCAAATCGCTGAGAGAGAACGTTCATAGACGTTGGATTTTGTTGACTTTCAACATGCAAACACTAAAACGAAGGGATTGTGTCGACATAGCAATTCCAGTATGCACAGACAAGCAATGGCCACCGACGAACAGCGAAAACTTCAGAAGGTATTTTATTGTGGCACTATGGTGTCAAGTTTTGAATCAATTAGTAGTGACCAAAAGCAGTGACTGTTTGCTGTTTTCAGTCGGACAACATTTGTCTGGAAACGGTTTTCCCTTTCGCTGTTCACATAAATCAGATATTGATACAGCAGATAGTTTATTTTTGGGAGCATTTTCGCTACTCCTGTTTCCATTGGAACCAAAATGGAAAAAAATTTGCAAAAACCTTCCTAAAAATGCCACAAACACTTGGCATGACATACAGAATGAAGTTTTCGAGACTTATTCTTGGTGAAGAATAAAATTGCCAAGGGTGTACGTAAAGCAGAACTTTTTACGATTATATCGGATGAGAGTACTGATAAAAATAGAATAGAAGTTCAAGGATTAGTTTACCGTTACTCAAGTGCTAATTGGAAAGTGGAGGAGCATTGCTTCAGCATTAAAGAGATCAATCGGTACGCTAAAGGTGTTTTTGGTTTTGTCAGGAAGTCTTAGCAGTAATTTAACATATCGCCTGGCGGTCTTATGCCAGGTGTCCGGTGAATATGGGGTGATTTTTGGGGTGTTGCAATGCCTTATTAGTGGTTTTTGTGATCGATATATGATGTATTATCACTGCTTTTTTGCATAAGATGCATCCTATAGTCACTTCCATGGTCCAAAATGTTGAAGAAATAAGCGAATATTTTGCTGTCATCAGCACACTGTACAACTTCTTCAAGAAAGAAGCTGTCTCAGAATCATATAATTGAACAGCCCCCCAACGCCTTATTACAGCGTGATAGTGTAGACACCTAGAAAGTACCAGTCACGTGAACAAGAATTATGCCCAAGTCATTCAAGGTCCGTCAGTGGTGTCGGTAAGGAAGAAATTGAAAAGTAAAGACCATGCTCTGGCAATTGGGCGCCTTAGTCAAATAAAATACAAAGGAGGAAGATTCATTTTTTGTGTTCATCAATGCGATGCTAATGGAAGTGCAAAAGGCCATTAACCTTATTCTGAAACAATTACAATCTTCGTATGAAGATCTAATTTCTGCACAAGAGGTAGTTAACTGTATCCAACATCGAATCGAGGCGCGAGAACGTAACACATGAGAATGTATAGTTTCTGACTGGTGATTTTTAATGCAAAGTCAAGTCCTGAAACAGTAACAATATACACCAAAGACCAAAGAGGACCGCCATGCTTCCACCTGGTCTTGACAATTTTGTGGTTACTGAAATCGTTCCAAGAGTTAACAATCGACGTACAAACATTAACATTTTTAATGAATGCTTGGAGTTGTTAGTTACAGAATTAAACTGAAGGTTTTCCTTACAAAATGGTTTATTGTGGGAAGCTATGTCTGTCTTATGACCCTCCTCCAATCATTATCTCGATTTTGATACTCTCGAGCCATTGCATGAGTATGCAGAAAAAATTTGTCGGCAAAAGGCCTGGAGGCTGATTGTAGGATTTTTGCTTGAGTTTTCAAAGAAAAACAGTTGCCCAAGTAAGAAAACAGGAGGGCTGGTTTGACAGAGGTTGCTTCACCCCTTACCAGGAATCACGTACGTGGAGCTCCGCTTTTAGATTCCCTGTACAAGCTTATTGTTACTGCTTTTTTCACTATAACAAGAGTAAAATCCATTTGTTCGTCTTTGATAAGAATAGATTCGCTTCAAAGAAGATCTATAAAAACCATAAAAATATAAAAACCTATAAAAGTATTTTATTGAAAGACGGAACGTTCGAGGATTCTTACAAGCTGTGGACATCCAAACCAAGAGCAATCTAAGTAATGATCTATTTGGTTTATTTTTAATCGTAGTAACAGTTAAAACAACCGTTTAAATTTTTTTTCTTGTTTGCTTTATGCTTTAAAAGTGAAATGTTCCAATGGTATATTGAAATCTATTTTCTTTTGCAGCTGGCAAGCCTTATACCCGCTGCTGTGTCACTATCTAATTTTTCACTAAATTAGAAACTTTAGTGCTGTCACAACGACCTAAAATGGTTGTCTGGCGGGCTGTATTTTGGCTTTCTTCCAATAATGGCGCCTGTTTCCCTGATTGGTGGGAAACAGGCGCCGTTATTGATTTTCTAAAGTCAATTTTACTTGGTGGCCCTTCAAAGAAATGCATTTTCATGTCTTCTTCGCAAACGCTTTACATACCAATCATGACTTGAATTTGATAAATTGTTGGCTATTGCAGTTAGTCAGTCTTTTGTCTGAGTTGGGTGCGCGAGAAAGCGAGCTAGGTTGTATCCTTTCGATCTTCTTACCGCCACTATCCTCTCTTTATGATTTTTTAGTATATGGTTTATTTTGTTATCCCTTTCGTCGGACGTCTTTCTGTTGACCAGACCTGTTGGCTAGAAATTTGACAAGCTCTGTTTTTCAATCGCCGACCGTAAGAGATTTAGTTATGCAGGCAACAAGTGCTGATACATTGTAGGAACAGTTTGCCTATTTATTTCTATGTATCTATATTTAGCTTAGCTGTATCAGCACTAGCAGAATTTATAGAAGTGAAGCTAGGTAAAAGCATTCAAAAGAAATTACTTATTTATATAAACCAGCTCCACAGTAAGCGTTTCGCAAGAGACGATTGAATTATGTTAATAATAAAAGTAATCATCACTTTCTTTTTGAACAAAAAAGCAAAGAATAGACTATCAATCAATCTCTGTGTGAACAAGAACCAGAACGCCTGAACAAGAGGTCCAGTTTTTTCTTGTTCTTTTCTTTTACCAATAAATTCATAAAATCTGCCTATATAGTCATTTATGAGTGGTCTCAAGTTTTTGATGAATGGGTGTATATGAAGTCCAACGCTCTCTGCCATAAGTCAGGATCGAAAAAACATAGTAGTCTAAGATTCTAAACTTTGTCGCCAAGCTGAATTTAGTAATAAGGATCACATAATTTTTTTTAAAAAAAGGGCATTTGGTGAGCTCTATGCCTTAAGCATCAGGTTATGGTCCAACAATTATTACCGATTCCCCACTTCCAAAAGGAAATTTCAAGTTTTTTTAAATGAAGGAAGAGGCAAGACGAGAATTTTGATAGATAACAAGTAAAGGTATAGGCAGGCATACAGGCAAATAGATGCTACAGGAAAAGAGAGAGAAAACCAAAGGTTTTTATTTTTCATGCCGTGGAAACGCTTCTGCAGAAGCTCTTTTGTGGAGGCCCTTATTATGTAGAAGCCGTAAAGAAAAATTTTTTTATTTAGTTGAAGCACACACATTGAGAAAAAAAAATGTTTTTGTAATATTTCTTTTCTAGTATGCCTTGGTCTATCTGTAGCGTTGCTAGCCTTTTTCCTAAAGGGCTATATTAGTAGGATATTCAGCAATAGCAGGTATGTATTTGTTAGTCAGTTTTCTCTGTTTTCCTGTATGTAGTGAATCGGTATGATTGTGGAAAGATATGCTCAGATTGTATTGTCTAGTGCCCCATTCGAAACTCTAGTGTTGTATTAAATGCCCTTGTTTGAAATTGCGCTGCTGCTGAAATTGATAGGGTAGTGAAATTTTAACCTTTATGTGATTTTTTACAATACTGAGGGTAAAAGTCTTGAAAATCGTTGATCACAGGCAAATGGTATATGACAGCAAACGTGTTACACGGATCTCCTGATATTTGGACGGGGGTACGGGCACAGGTGGTGTTGTGGATGTGGCATTGGACCGAAAAAGCTGATAATATCTGTATACAGATATTATGCTGATAATATCTGTATACAGATATTATATGCAACCTGACCTCTTTGGAGCACGATATGTTGAATATATTATGCACAAATACAAAAAGTACTTGTACAGTGTTGTGTACACCAGTATTTGCGACCTCTGCAAATGACTTGGAGATGACTCAGGTGGCAAGACTCTGTTATAGTCCCTATAAGTCCTCAGCTGAGCACAGTGGGATCGCAGTATTGGTATTGGNCCTGATATTTGGACGGGGTACGGGCACAGGTGGTGTTGTGGATGTGGCATTGGACCGAAAAAGCTGATAATATCTGTATACAGATATTATGCTGATAATATCTGTATACAGATATTATATGCAACCTGACCTCTTTGGAGCACGATATGTTGAATATATTATGCACAAATACAAAAAGTACTTGTACAGTGTTGTGTACACCAGTATTTGCGACCTCTGCAAATGACTTGGAGATGACTCAGGTGGCAAGACTCTGTTATAGTCCCTATAAGTCCTCAGCTGAGCACAGTGGGATCGCAGTATTGGTATTGGTATTGTTTTTGTGAATCCAAAGTACAGGAGACAACTGGAAATCTTGCCGACTTCAAGTTCACCAGACTGTATTGCTACACTATCTTTGTAAGCGGTTACTTCACAGAATAGCTTGGAGTCAATCTACTCAATTAGCTTTGTCTAACGACTTCTTAGAGCTTAAGTTTTTTATATGTAAAGCGCCCATGTTATGAATAGATGAACTGGCCGGTGGTGCATCTAGCTCTAATAGGCAAAGGCGAGGTGTGCGGGTAATATTACAAACTTACAACGTATCACCACTGACCTCTGTATTTAGTGCGAAGTTATTTGCCATAAATGAAAATCTTTATAATGACTCAGCCCCTGCTAGAATTCTAGAATTCTAGGGCCTTCAATACGCAATTAGCACACACCAGTCTGGATCCACATTACTTATACCTGGTCGATTATTCGATTATTATAAGTCAGACACAGAAAAATAATAAATATATACATCAACACCAACTTACTTTCTGCCGACTTCTTGCAATGCTTACAGGAGAAGTGTGGTCCCCAAAATTTGTCCCGGTCTCCAACAAGAATTTTGAAATTAGCGTTGTATGGTGTACACACTCGGATTGGACTATTCAGAGCATACCCTCCCCTCCCTTTTTTCGCGTATGAAATTCACACATATTTAACAAAATGCATCAAGAAATTATTTACAGCCTCACTTATTTAACAAAATGCATCAAGAGTTTATTTACAGCCTCATTTTGTCAGGATTCAGAACTTTGTGTTAGCTAACTGCTTAACTTCTGCACTTCAGAATGTGTAGTATGTACAACGGGTTTTCTTTAATGAGAGCCTAGCCTCAAATGAACGTTGCAATTTAACCAAATAGTTTGAAATATATGCCACTGTCTAATAGGCGCCACCTCCTAATAGCCGCCGCAGCATAAAAACGGCCTTGATCAGAAAAAATAGAGAAGATACAAAAAAACCACCCAGAGCAGTGCTGTCAATTCTTTTCTTCTTAATCGATACCATGAAAAGGATATTTGTTAATAGTAGCAAAGACAATTTCATTTATTGAAGAAGAAACACCTTTTTCTAGTGGGTTTTTTTGTGTTAAAATATTAGCTTTATTAATCTGCAAAAGAGATAGCACTGACAGAGAATTCTTATCACTTACAAAATAATATTTGGTTTGAAACAAACGCCGCAAATATTTTTATAATAAATGAATAAACGTCGTGGCGTTTGTTAGGGGAATAAGGTATTTGCTCCAATCCTTGGATCGTCAGCCTAGGTAAAGAAACAATTACATTTGTTTCTTTACCTAGGCTGAGAGGGAGAGAGAGAGAGAGAGAGAGAGAGAGAGAGAGAGANTGGATCCACATTACTTATACCTGGTCGATTATTCGATTATTATAAGTCAGACACAGAAAAATAATAAATATATACATCAACACCAACTTACTTTCTGCCGACTTCTTGCAATGCTTACAGGAGAAGTGTGGTCCCCAAAATTTGTCCCGGTCTCCAACAAGAATTTTGAAATTAGCGTTGTATGGTGTACACACTCGGATTGGACTATTCAGAGCATACCCTCCCCTCCCTTTTTTCGCGTATGAAATTCACACATATTTAACAAAATGCATCAAGAAATTATTTACAGCCTCACTTATTTAACAAAATGCATCAAGAGTTTATTTACAGCCTCATTTTGCCAGGATTCAGAACTTTGTGTTAGCTAACTGCTTAACTTCTGCACTTCAGAATGTGTAGTATGTACAACGGGTTTTCTTTAATGAGAGCCTAGCCTCAAATGAACGTTGCAATTTAACCAAATAGTTTGAAATATATGCCACTGTCTAATCGGCGCCACCTCCTAATAACCGCCGCAGCATAAAAACGGCCTTGATCAGAAAAAATAGAGAAGATACAAAAAAACCACCCAGAGCAGTGCTGTCAATTCTTTTCTTCTTAATCGATACCATGAAAAGGATATTTGTTAATAGTAGCAAAGACAATTTCATTTATTGAAGAAGAAACACCTTTTTCTAGTGGGTTTTTTTGTGTTAAAAAATTAGCTGTATTAATCTGCAAAAGAGATAGCACTGACAGAGAATTCTTATCACTTACAAAATAATATTTGGTTTGAAACAAACGCCGCAAATATTTTTATAATAAATGAATAAACGTCGTGGCGTTTGTTAGGGGAATAAGGTATTTGCTCCAATCCTTGGATCGTCAGCCTAGGTAAAGAAACAATTACATTTGTTTCTTTACCTAGGCTGAGAGGGAGAGAGAGAGAGAGAGAGAGAGAGAGAGAGAGAGACAGATAGAGAGAGAGACAGACAGACAGACAGAGACAGACAGACAGAGAGTTCGTGTGTGTTTGTGTGTTAAGATTCAAGATAAAAATTCCTAAAGAAGTTTTCTGTCAGGCCACATGGCACTTTTAAAATAGAAATGAGCGTTTTTATGTGCTATTTAATTATAAAAACTTGCTTCCTTTGTATTTGTGTTTTAGTTTTTTATTGTTTGCTTCGTCTCTTTTACTAGTGGTGTGATTGAACTAGCTGTGAGAACTTTCCATATTGTTTCAGGAATAATGTTAATTGATGGACTTCAAGTAAGCTAAGTTTTATTTCCAGTTATAATTTACTCCTTTGATGAAAATATTTTTTTGAGAGAAAGGAAGGGATGGGTGGGCAATTCAATGAAAGAGCTTACATATATTCAGTAATGCGTTAAGTACTCCAGTTTGCAGCTGGCACCTATGAAAGAAGACAGTGCCTAAATGATTTCCGAAACAGATTTCGTACTGATATTGGCCACTAAAAAGGGGCCGCTTTTAGTCAGCTACCTTCTCCTCCGTCTTCTTTAACGCCAAACCGTCACTGGAGTAGGCACCAATCAGGTCAAAACAAGACAGCGTTTCCATGCATTATTAACTACCAATTGGCAAATAAATAGTACTACTAATAGCCCTTCCATTCTTCAAAGAGCATCTGCATATTAGCTATTAAACAGTCGAATGGCTGCAGATTGGTATGTTAGTGTTAAGACTTTGCTGTAGCGGAATTTTAGCTTGTGATAAACAGAACTGTTTGATTTCCTGCGTGCATGAGGTCTGTTCAATATCTAGATGACTATTTTACTTCTACTACACTTCTTCTGTCCTTAAACAGTACTCCATGATACGTCAGGCTTAACGGACATGCTTGGCATGGGACTTGCTTGGTATGGGATGGCATATTCGCCATTGCCGAATTTTATACTACCACAGCACACGTAGATGTTAGCACCACCAGCCAGTATAAGGCAGAGACCATAAGAGTTAGCACCTGGTGCAACATTTGAACCATCACTTAGACAGGGGTAGGATGGCGCCTCCTGGAACGGTACTAAAATTATGCCGTATAGTTAAGGGAAGCTAGAGTATTTTTACGTTGTGCTGTATCTACTCAGATGGGCAGGCCAAGGCTACCAAACCAATAGAGGGGCACTGCAATCTTTTATTGTTATTATCATTATTGTTATTATTGTTTTTTTGTTTGTAGCTACGATTGCAGTTCGGTAATTAGTCCTCTATCCTTCTTGGTTTGAGTAATATGCTTCAGGGAATAAGTTAAATCTAATGTTTAATCCAGGAATCCCTAGGAAATCTGTTCGTTTTTAATTCTCATTTCCTGGGAATGACGGGCCGGGATGGAGGCATAATTTTTTTTTCGCGCATTTTGTTGTTTTTTTGCTCGTGATTCTCGGTATTTCGGCTTCTATTTGTAGAGAAATCATTACATAACTAAACGAAAAACAAAGAATCATAAACATGGCTTCAAATCAGAAATTTTTTATGCTTTGGAAATGTTTCATTGTGAAAAGCAGAGGTGAAGCACATTGTAATCACTGTTACAAACGTCTTTCATGCAAAGGAGGTTCAACATCAGGACTTATGAGTCATCTTTACGCTACTCACAAAATTGATGTTTCTGCACCTGAAAATCAAAACAGGAAGAAGCCAATAATTGAAACCTCAGCTGTGCCCATGTTTATCAAAAATATATCACTTGGAGAGGGTCCGACCCTATATGCAGCTGTTGACGGATTTTCAATCCATGCTATCGCAAATTCTGAGCAAATTCAAGAGGATTTGAGAGAGAAAGAGTTATTGCTTCCCCGAAAACTGAGTTCAGTAATTTAGCTTATCAATGACTTCTACAAAAAAGCTGTTAAATATGTAAAGGTCGAGATAGTAGAACTCAAAGAAAAAGATACCCGTTTCAGTATTGATCTCGACGAGTATACTTCACTTCAAAATCAATGATTCATGAACGTAGATCTTCATTTTCTAGATGGATTTGTAAATCTTGGACTCAAAAGAATGAAAGGCTCTCACAATGCTAAAGACCGTTTTAAACTGCTGAAATCAGTCCTGGAATCAGTTCTGGAATTATTTGGGATTTGTATGAAATCTGATCTTATTGGACCTACAACAGATGGCACTTCTGTAATGGAAAGATGGGAACATTGCCCCCATCTGAGCACCAGCTTTGTTTTGCCCATTGCACCCATCTAGCTGTACTGGATGTCCTTTACAAGAAGAAGGACAAAAGTGATATTGAAGAAAATGATGAAAGCAACAATGACTTATCAGTATACTGATTAGGATCTCAGCTTTGACTTTGATGATATGATGAAGACCCTGATGATGTTAGAAAGTGTGGCCCAGAAGTAGCTGTTGAGCTGAAAAACACAATTGCAAAGATGAGAAAAATTGTGAAATTGTTCAGGAGATCTCCAGTGAAAACAGACGCATTACGTACCTACACAAAAGCAGAATTTGGTAAAGAACTGACCCTAAAAATTTATTCAAAAACAAGGCGGAACTCACTCTTGGATATGAATAGACGATATTTGAAGGCAAAAATAGCAAGTAAAAAAAGCATGGTAGATTTTGGTACGCTTGAAGAGGCTCTTAATGAGTCTGAAATATATCAGTTGGAAGCATTGTCTCATGCTCTTGAACCCTTTGAATTAGGTGCCAAGGAAATGTGCAAGAGAGAAGCCACCTGACAGCAGACTGTACATTCATGTTCATGATCAAGGAATTGATGAGACAAGAAGGTGAGCATGCACAAGAACGTCTGGCTGCTTTAAAAACAAGAATTGTCTAAAAGCGACGTAAGGTTCTGGCTGGTCTCCTGCTATATCTCGAAAATCCAGCATCTTTGCTTGAAAATCCAGAGGATGAGATCTTCAGAATGTCTTCTAAAACTGAAATGAGTGACCTTGCAAAAAAATTTATTGATCGTTTATTCTACGCCAAAGAAGCAGTTGCAGATGATCTTCAAGAAAATGCCACACGTCTGAGGATGGTTAAGAAACTCCAGCTCAAATTGAGACACAATCAATAGCTCAGATTGGCTCAGTTTGTTTAGCAAAAAGAGGACTTTAAATCCCCTTATAAGAGCACTCTTAGTCGGAAATTCACTTTTTTGAAGCTAGTGGAGAAATATAATCTGCTTTGGCAAAACTCTACAGGGCCCTGTTGTCAATTCGACCATCTAGTGTGGAATCAGAGAGGACGTTCAGCACCGCTGGGAAGTTTTTGACCAAAATTCGTTGCAACTTAAATGATGAAAGTATTGGTGCTCTGGTTTTCCTAAGAAACTACTTCCTCCCCCCCCCCATCCCCCCAAAAAAGAAAGATTATGTCAAATAGTATGTAAATTGTAAACATCATAGTGAAACATTATGGTAATAAAACTAGTGTATAACCTAAAAAGTGATTTTACAGAAGGTATTTGGGGGTTTTTTATTTCCCGGGAATTTCCCGGTATCCCGAGACTAGCCAAAAATTCCCGCATTTCCGGGAATGTAAATTTCCGGTAAATCGTTAAAAACTAGGTGAATCTCTACTAAGGAGATACTTACAAGAAAACAACAAAAGGCGAACTGAGCAAAAAAAAAGAAGAGCTTACATGTTGGGCAAGTAAACCTTACAATATGAAATACTTTTTTTCATTAATAGTTCCTAAAAACCTGAATTTTGAAAAGTATGTCATTATAGTTTATATGATTTGCTTTTATTTTGGCCATGCGTAAGTGAAGAAGATCGCTGTGTACGCCTAAACAAAGAGTTTTACATGCCCCCTCTAGTTTGATTAAAAGAAGTCATGATCTTACCTTTGCCCCCTGTGTGACATTTCTTGGTGCCAAAGTAGGACTGACAATTTTAACACATTTTCTTAAAGGTGGATCAAAACACACAGTTAAATACGTTTACACCTGTGCGGTTCAATGGTAGATATGTTGGTATATTGTTGTTATGTTGGTATATTGTAATTATGTTGGTATATTGTTTCCATGAATTGTCCCAAGGTAAAATTTCTCAACCTTTTTTTACTTTCAGACTGTACCTTTTGTTTATTTTAGAGACTACAATGCATGTAAACCCAGGTGTTGATCGTTTTGTTGTTGTTATTGTAATTGTCATTGTTATCATTATTGTTACTGATATTAGTCATTTTATTTTTATTGGAACTTCAACCCTCAGTTGTCTGATTTATCTCAGGAGGTATTTCACAGTCGCTTTAACGAAGTTCAAATTTGTTGCTCATGCATTGAAAGGGGTAGATTAATATCACATGAAAGTAGTCATTATTGCTTAGCTGTAAGAAATGGAAAGAAGGACATTTCCTTCGTGTGGTATTCTGTGCTGAGTAACATACACTCAACCGCAGAATCTTCTCTTTGTTTGTTTTATGTGCACTTAAACGTTTCATCAGGGTACATGATGATTTTGAAAGAAATTCACTGACGTCTTTGAAACCTGTCGTTCCGAAAAGGAAAGCCTTGAGGGATACCACCTGTCCAGGTGGCTTTGTGAGGATTTCTTGTTGAAGTAAATAGAAAGCTTGTGATTGAACAGATACTCTTTGACAGCCTCCTCTTCAGTAAGAGTGATGCCTTAGATTGGTAGACTATCAACTTCTTGAATATGGCTTAGAAAATCAAAATCCTTGCATAAGATAATAAATACTGCACCACTTGTCATTTAACTTTTCTTTTGCTTTTAGTAATCATTGTAGAAACAAGTTGGGTTTTTTTGTTTTCTGAAACCAAGCCAAAGAATCTTAAATACCAGTTTCCTATCTGCAGTGCTGGACTGCTCAGGCTTCATATGTTTTTCACGGTTGGACGAAAACTTCCTATGGGTTCTAATGTTTGATTTTTGTTGACGGATTCGACTATTATCTATCAGTTTGTATCCTCGTGCTAGTACTTCGTGTTTCATTTATTTTAGGCAGTTGCTGGTGGTGGCCTAAAGGGTCTTGGCCTACCAAAGTACATCTTTTTAACAAATTTTTTCAGCTATGATGTTATTGCTCTGCCACTGGGAACCGTTTTAGCATTGAGGACGCCCTTAAAAGTTAGAGGTAAGTGACCTAAATGGATAACAGTGTTTCCTTGATCTAAGGTTTACGGCATTTCTTCAGAAATAACCTTGAATAGAGACACGTAGTTAAATCGAACGCTTATTAAAAAGGACAGGAGATTGATCAAAGAAATAGGGCATTACGTGTTTCTCCTGTAATGTATTAGGTTTTCTTTTTCACATACTTTAAAATCCTGGATATAAGTCCTTGAGCCCATATTATTTCAAAGCCTCTCATTATTGGGCTTATTTCCGGGGGGACTATTATCGAGAGGAGTTTTGCGTCAAAGGAAAAAAGAAAAGAAGAAGTCCATAATCTTAATCTTTGTTCTTTATCAACATTTGTTTTCATTTGAAATNCTTAAAAGTTAGAGGTAAGTGACCTAAATGGATAACAGTGTTTCCTTGATCTAAGGTTTACGGCATTTCTTCAGAAATAACCTTGAATAGAGACACGTAGTTAAATCGAACGCTTATTAAAAAGGACAGGAGATTGATCAAAGAAATAGGGCATTACGTGTTTCTCCTGTAATGTATTAGGTTTTCTTTTTCACATACTTTAAAATCCTGGATATAAGTCCTTGAGCCCATATTATTTCAAAGCCTCTCATTATTGGGCTTATTTCCGGGGGGACTATTATCGAGAGGAGTTTTGCGTCAAAGGAAAAAAGAAAAGAAGAAGTCCATAATCTTAATCTTTGTTCTTTATCAAAATATGTTATACATTGAAATCGTCACTGCTTTTATTGCCACAAGCGTTCTCCCTAGCGCTACAACCATAATCCTTAATACTTTGAATGTTTACGTCAACATTTTCTGAACCATTAAGAGGTAAAGAAAATCACATTTTTTGAAACTGCGAACAATCAGGGGATTGAATAAAGAATATTTAATATTTTCTTAGAATGTCCGAGGTAAAAATAATAGTCTTGTTATTTTGGATTGAAATTCAAAGTTTAATCAGTTCAGTTCTTTTACCTATGATCATTATTTTACTAAGGAATATTTATGTAAGCGTATTTGGTTTAGTTTGTTATTGCCTCATTAAGAGATTATGTCATAATTTTATGATATTTAATGGTTTATGGTAACTTATGTTCCTGAATTTGTTTTTAGGTTATTGGATTGGAATGTTTGTTGGAAGTATTACTCAAGTAAGCAGTTTTTGTATTTTATTTAGATGGTTTTTGAATCCTTTTGCCACAGTATATTGTATAAAATATCCAAATCCATTATAAAGGGGCAGGTTCACGCGCCTCAGATGAACTTATGTCCTCGTTTCACTTATGGAAGCACCCATCATCAGTCAAGCGGTCTCGGAAGCTTACCTTTCTAGACATGATATGCAGCGACACCGCCATCGCCAAGGAAGACATTCTAACAGCTAAGACCGATAGGGTATACATGTACTGGAAAGTTGTAGTGAATTCTATCTCGGCTGAGGCCGCAAGATGATGATGATGATCATCATCATCATAAAAAGTCTCAATTACTACTTTCAGCAGAGTAATAATTACAAAAATATGTGTAATTGTGTATCTATGTATGTGTGCATGCATGCATACGAGTGTTTGATTAGGTACTTCCTTCCCGCATTTTATGATTGAAGCAGAACAAACTAGGGCCCATGATATACATCTGTTATCAAGTGAATAAGTGAATACTTTTGGTCAAGCTATAACGAGGAACATTTTTTTACGATTGATTTCCTCTCTGTTGGTAACATAATCAGTTCCTGAAAAGGCAAACTTTCCATTTTCAAGCTTTGTGAAGAGGTATTATTGATCACCTAGCCGACTACTTTACCATGCGCACTAAATCACTTCGATGGGCATTGGTCGCATTCTATTACATGTTGGCCACTGCAAGAAGGAACCCAAATCTTTGTAGTGTCTGAAACATGGCGTAACTGTTCAGTATTAATCATACTGCAAATTTGGAAATGCAACTGATTATATTTGCACAAAAAAGAAATTCCGACGGACTTTCGAGTCCTGTTAGGCTGAAGATGGATATGCTCCTTGGACAATCTGTGCACAAGAAGGCCATGCAAGTTTCCATGCATTGTAAAGGGAAGAGACCATGATCCAGGTGGAAAATTTGTAAACGAGAGGCTTCCACAAAGTAGGAAAACGACAGCAGTAAACAATTTCAAGAGTATTGTGAGTCATGTGAGAAAAGTGTTTGAAGAGAACATTCAATTCCTACATGCATTTATTGTATTTAGTTACAAAAACTCTTTATCTGAGAGCCTCACTAACCAAACTTGCGCTGTCTGATTTTTAATATATATATATAATATATATATATATATATATATATATAAAATGTGCTTTAAGGTTACTCAATAATTAATTGTTCAGTCCTACACATTCTCTTTCTCCCATGTCTTCCCATTCAGCTTCACTTTTGTATTTTCAAAAAACGCGAAAATAACGTCAAACTTAAAAAGGACATAAACCATCATAACTCGTGGAATGTCTAAGTTATGGATATGATGCTTACATTTTAGATTGCTTTTGTCACAAGCTTTCGTACGATGTACAATTTATGTATGTTCTGATAATTTTTTTTAATTAACGAAATTTTGGTCATATGACTGATTATAAGCTTTTTGTTGTTGTTTTTCTCAAAAAGATTTTGCTTAGTAAATTTTTGGAGGTCAGTGAATATGAAAACCAAAACGTCCATCATATTTTAACAAATAGAAGTTTCCAGCAGTGCGCCTCTTAGCCCCCCGCCCCCCGTATTTAGTAGGGTTTAACCAAAATGTTGGCTGACGGCATTGCAGATTCGACGTTGCATACGTTTTGGCTAATTGGGACAATCAGCAAAAGTGCCATTTGCGATTTAACGGTAGTATTCAATACCAAGCTGAATAGAAAATATTTGTAAATAGAAAGTACTCTCTTGAGTGCATAAAGATGATAGTGTGTGTGTGTGTGTGTGTGTACGGGCTAGCCATTTGAAATTGCTAGACGTCTAAGTCGACTAGTGTCTTCCTAGCATACGCCAATACTGCTTTAGGTTGAGTGGCAAGCCACTCAAGTCTTCCTTGATGGTGACCAAACATCTGTTGTCGGATACAGTCCAGTGCTGGACATGAAATTAACCAGTGTTGAAGTGTGTGTGGATGTTGTTCACACTTCGGACAAGTCGGATCTGTGTCAGGATCCAGACGATGGAGATATGCGCGTAGGGCCGGATGGTGACCTGCTCGTAATCTAGCCAATAATACTTCATCTTTACGGGAATTGATTGCTCTCTCGTCGATGGATGGACGGTGCTGTTTGTAGATTTCTTTCGTCCTCTCGTGGGATATGTCAGGATCTTTGATGACATCGTTGATGACTTTCACGGCACTAGACATGGATATCGGCAGAACAGTATCAGGAGGCAGTCCGGTGGCTTCTTTAGCTGCTTTATCGGCGAGTTCGTTACCAGGAACGTTTGAGTGACCAGGGATCCATTGAAAAGTGACTTTTGCTGAGATTGAATTTAGCAGAAGTCTGATCTCGTCCACTTTTGGGTTCCTACCAGTGAGAGCTTCACACAAGGATTTGCTGTCTGTACAGATGAGGATGCTCTTATCGGCTGTTGTATTATTGGCGATCCACTGTAGGGCAGAGATGGTAGCTGCGTGTTCTTCCTCGAAGGAACTCGTGTAAGGACGTCCTCGCTTTTTGATGGTATTAATAACAGTTGGATGTTGGGCTGATCCTTGCGTAATAACAGCCGCAGAACCCCCGTTTGTTGAACCTGCTGTAGCTGAACCGTCGGTGTAGATAGTAAAGTCGGCTGCAATTGTGTTTATCTGTGTGGTACAATGTGCCGTCTTTGTGGCCATGTTGTCATCTCTGCTAGCAATACCTGGTACAGAACAGAAGACTTGACAGTGTTGGGAAACGTCAAGGTCCCACGGAGCGATAGTGAAAAGTTCTGTCTGCAGACGATGTTGTAGGGCGTCTGGTAGAGCCTCAGCTAGCTCGTTGGCTTTTCGTCTCCAATGTTGGCGCGAGTGGACACGTTGCACGATGTTGTTTTCGAAGGCGGTGCGCTTTGGATGATCAGCAGGGCAACGTAGAGTCTTTTCCCGAGATTTCAAGATCAGACGAGAGCTGGTCGTCGAATAGCTGGGTACGTTGGCTTCGAGATGCAGAGCTTCAGTCGGTGTTGAGACTAGTTGGCCAGTAGCAATGCGGAGAGCTCGGTTTTGTAGAGACTCTAGGCGAGTCATGTTAGTTGCTGATATCCAGGGTTGCCATGCGGGAGCTGCGTAGTTCATCTTGCTTCTGATGTAGGCGAAATACATTGTCTTCAGGATAGATTTTCGCCAGCCCCAGGTGGAATGGGCGACGACCTTCATTGCTCGTAGCTTGTTGGTGGTATCAGCAAGGACTTTGTTGATGTGCGCATTGAACGTCAGACTGCGATCCAGGATGACACCGAGCAATCTTGGAGTGCTGTTAAATGGAATAGTCCCTCCTTGTAAGTGGATAGTTGGTACCCATTTGCTGTCGTTGGTCCAGGTTGAGAAGGCTGACACTTCGCTTTTGTCCACGTTAAGTTTGATCTTCCACTCGGCACTCCACTGTGATACTACATCAACTTGTTGTTGGGCGATGTGTTCTGCATCGGCAGGTTTTCTAGCAGTGGAGAGGATCGAGACGTCATCAGCAAATAGAGCATTTACAGTTTCGTCGGAGAGTTTGGTTGCCAGGTCGTTGATGTAGAAAAGGAACAGTAGCGGTGACAAAACTGAACCTTGAGGTAACCCTTGACGGAAACAGCGGCTGTTGCTAAACACATTGAAGAGCTGGACGCGGGCTCGACGGTCGTTCAAGAAGGAATGTAACCAATGAATGAGACTTGACGGGATCCCCATGTTGAACATGTGTAGAAGTAGTTTCTCACGCCAGATGGTGTCGTAGGCTTTACTGAAATCAAGCAGAACTAGCACAGATCGGTTCATAGGTTTCTTTTGGAAACCATCTTCAATAGCTTGGACAACTCGTAGAATTTGATCTTCGCAGCTACGACCCTTTCGAAAGCCTGCTTGGAACCTGCTGAATAGATTTCCCGTTTCTGCAATGTAGAATAAGCGGTTGGCGATCATTCTTTCAAGAAGTTTCACCACGCATGATGTCAGACTGATAGGCCGGTACGATGCAACTTCACTTGGTGGTTTGCCAGCTTTCAGGATTGGAATGATAATGGCCACTCGCCATACACGAGGACAGTCAGCATGTCGAAACGAGTCATTAAAGATGGCGAGAAGTTCTTGTAAAGCGATCGGTCCAAGAGCCTTTAAGAATGGTGGTGGGATGTTGTCAGGACCAGCAGCACCTTTCCTCTTTATTCGTTGGATTGCGGACGTTAGTTCTTTGATGGAGAAGTCAGAGCAGCTCTTGTCGTCGGCAAAGGGAGCATCGAGGCATTTCTTCAATTTGCGGTTAAGCATTCGGCCAGCGGTAGATGTTTTATGCTTACTGACATTGGCATAATGATTGACGAAGACGTTGGCTTTGGCTTTAGCGTCGGTGATCAGTCTCCCATTTACAGACATGGCCTCGTTTGGTGAATTAGCTTCTGGTGTACCATTGAGACCCTTTATAACTTTCCACATGTCCCGATCATTGCTGTTGGTCATGGCGCCTTCAAGTACCTCCTTCCAACTTTCTGTTTTTGCTTCGATGATGGCTTCATTGGCTTCACGGCAGGCCTCGATCCATTCTTGTCTGTTGTTGTTAATAGTACGCCGAAGATGGTTTCTGGTGCGTATTTTTGCTCGGACGTGCGGTGTCATCCACGGCTTGGCTTTGCGGCGAGGTTTAGTCTTCCCAACATGTGTTTCAGCTACTGAAGTCAGGATTTCTGTAAATCGGGCTAGACGTCTCGACAGGTTCGGTTCGGCTGTCAGTTCCCGCATGCGCTCATCAACAATCTTCCCAAAGTTTTCCCAGTCAACTCCCTGATGTTTCCATTTAGCTTGTTTCGGCAGAACTGGTTGGTACCGGACAGAGTGGCAAATTTCGAGGTAGATTGGTAGATGGTCAGAATCGCCGATCGGTTCTGTAGTCTTCCATGATGTTTTGGTCGACCATGTAGCACCACTGATAGAAAGATCAGGAGAGCTGACATTGCCAGTGATTCTGCTTGTTCTAGTAGGTGACCCGTTGTTGAGGATGTGAAGGTTTTGGTCATATACCCACTCTTCAATCTCATCACCTCGAGTATCTGGTGGTTGGACGGGATCCCACAGTGCTGAATGACCATTAAAGTCCCCGACGACTATGGAATCAGTGTTAACGGCAATCATTGATGGATCGAATCGTGTAACTTGGGTGTCAGTGTTTGGTAGGTATACATTATGCAGGTGGAGCCATTTGTTTCGAGCTGTGCATATACGGATGGTCTGTATTTCGAGTCCCATTCGCTCCATAGACTGTAACTTCTCGAAGACAAGGCCGTTTTTGATGAATAATAGTAGGCCACCCCCGTTCAGAACCTTCCTATCCTATCGTAGAAAGATGATAGTATGCGGAATAGGTATGGCGTATTAGATGGACGATTAGACGGTATGTGATAAATATCATTACACTGCTTTTACTAAGTGAACGAATATTAAACTGTTGAAGATAGTTAAAGTTTTTGTCTGACCTGACTTTTAGTTGTCAATATTTATTGGATTGCTATTGAAAGTCAATTGGTCGGCCCACAGTAAAAAAGTAAGTGCCTATGGTTGATATCTTACTATTCTTACCAAGTAGGCTTACTATTTGCAAGCTAGACTTCATGATGATGTATGATTTTTTTCATATGTTGTAATTTTTTACGAATTGGTTTTACCCTTGCCTTAACTCTGTTGGGAAACTTGAACCAGCATCAAACCACCCCTCTTTGGAGAGAGAACAAGGTAGGAGGAATACTTAAGGTTTTAGGGGAGAATCTAGCTGAAGATTTATCCAAATCTAAACTAATGATTTACCTAACGGCGACTACTGTACAAAATAATTCGCGATTTATGTTGTTCTGTTTACATTACGTAATCTCGGCTACCCCGCCAACTCACTGCTTGGCACTCCCAATACAGTTTTGCTTCTACGAACTGTTTTCCTTCCTTCCGCGTACCGCTTCCTTCGAATTAGAAAACTGGTAGGAGCATTACAAGTGGGGATCGAACCTCACGTGAAGAATAAGGATGAGAGATAGTATGACGTGTTGTTTACAGATAGAAATTACGTATTTGCGTAACGACTTCCCTATTAAAACTATTCAAAAGATTGACAAAAATGGATATTAAAAATCAATGGCATACAAAACTGTTTATTTGAAAATCCGATCATAAAATGGTCAGAAAATGTAGCACACATCCTACCAAATTTGTTATGACTGAAAATTCACTTGTCCATTTATCTACTGAACCCTCCCTAAATGATTGACAGTTTATTAGATAAGAAAACCTCGTTTGCAGAACTAACCTTTCCGAAGGAAATCCAGCCAGAGTAAAACCCCAACTGCAGAAGACTAGACAAGGGTTAAGTAAGAACTTCCACCGGCTTTTTACTTTTGAAAGTAAAAGAAAAAAAATCTGTAAGTTGCATAAAACAACTTACAATTTTAGACACAGGGATAACTGTCAGATAAATTTCTGATAGTATTGCATTCAAGTAAGGCAGATATAATCGTTTATGAAATTATATTTGAGAATAATGGAATAATAGCAGTAATATTTGTGGATAACTTTAGCACTTTTATGAACACATTTTTATTGAAATCACAGTGCTTGAACCAACCTTTTTGTTTTGTGATATAAAGAACATATTGTATCTAGGGTTTCTTCCTCATTACCTTCTGTTTTTAACGTTTTGTGGTCATTTTCATTTTGTGATTTCTTGTGACTTCTCCCTGTTGTCTTCAGTAGTTTACGACAGTTAATCATATAATACCAGACGGTCTTCGATCCTCTCTTACTTTTCCTCCTTGAAAAAGACCACTAGATTTGTGTTTTTTCGTTCGTAAACCTTGATCCAGATATGTACCTAAAGAAAAGGTTGCGATATTCAAATCCTTTACTAGAGATCATTTATTTAGCTTGGCTTCTATTCGATTGGACGATAATGAGAGAATTTCTTTCGAAACGTAGCCCACCAAAAATCGTCCGATCCATGACATGGTCCATCATATCATATTACTGTGAATTATACTAGATGACAAAAAGGATGAAATTTATCTAGGTAGCATTCAGATTGGAGAAATCCAACGTAGGTATTAAGAAGTACAAGAATTAATAACCCCCCCCCGAAAAGTGTATGGTTTCTTGTCTATGTACATTTATTTCATGTTAGTTTTCATCGTAACTTGTTTGTGTTATTTGTTTGCTAATATCTATTGTTCGTCATAGGCCAGAGATAGGGCAGGTGTGGGTGTTAGTATGTCACGCGTAAATTGCGAAAAAGATGAGTCGCCATCTAAATTATTGTTGAATAGCGTGGTGAAAGAACGAACCTCTGATAGTGAAGGTAGGTAGATTTTTTACGCGTTAAATTATTTGAACTGCCTGATTTTAACTTTTGTACTAAAATGCTTCCAGGTAGTGTTTAAATGTTGTTTATGATTAAGAGTAAGTGTGTGAATGTTAAGGCTTGTTAAAATTCTCCCACCTACTGTTTTTTTGTAAAATATTTCATTCAAACTCCTTACGTTAAAACTAGATATCATTGACAAAGCAGTCTCATAATCGACAAAGTGTCTTATCAACTATGTTACCACTGCACTACTTTCAATACACTTGATGATACAGGGATCCACAGTGTTGATGATCCATTGAATCCGCCTCTTTCAAATTTTTGATGCATATGTTCTCTCCTTTCGCCCAGTTTCCTGTTTTCGAGCACACTGCTTGCCTATCTACATTCCCCTGGAATTTTTGTTTGTTTGTTGTTCATTTTTCCGGGTAAGTGGGCTTAAATGATGCCCATCAGAGCGGCTTTATTGTGGCAGTGAGCAATTTCTTGCCCGGATAGTCTTCCTGACGCCACCGATGACTTTTTTTTAGTAAAGTCCTATACTCATTTTGCCCGCTCGGGAAATGGACCCAAGAACCTTTAGGTTACAATCCAAGTGCTCTAACCATTACGCCACGGCTCCCCTGGCATTATATACACAATAAAAACAGCAGCAAAAATGAAATTGAAATGCAGAGTAGCAACTTTAAGTTACTATCTGTTAGAGCTTTACGCAAGTATCGAGCTCAGTACAAACCTTGACACTATAATATATGTATTATTTGATCTTTAATGAAGCTGAGCATGCCTAGAAATGGCCTCATTCTCATTCTTCTCATCTCTTTACTTCGCGTAGACTTTTTCCACGTTGACTAGATCTTTTGTATGATGATAAGTTTTTACGCCAACTGCGAATACAGGTATGTTAGATAATTGTAGATTTGACTGATGCTTACAACAGCTATTAATAGTTTATTAAGATAACGTAAAAAATATAATTCGTTTCCTTCCTATTACAAATTGCAGAGGATTGAATGCATATAAACTCCCCATCCATTAAGGCATTGTGGTATTTTCATTATTTTACAAAATAGGACGTGAAAGTTAAACTTAGAAATAAAGCCATGTAATAAATGCCATCCTTTAATAAGCCCCGTTCACACATTAGCGCCATCATTTAATAAACGTGGAAGGTGGAATTGTATTATGTCCAGTTGATATTTTTTCGAAAAATGTCATGAGACTGGCATGGTATATATATTATTATATGGATTATTTGCAATTTTTGTCCTTTCTGTTTCAAGTACAGACGTTCAAATATCCTAGGTACATAATTTGATCAGAAGTCAGATGCACTTGGAAAATAAAAAACAAAATTGTTGTAGCCATAAATTAGCTAAAGGTGAGCCCAATTTTGAACAGTAAAATTTAATAATTTTAACCAAGACTAAGGTAATAAAGGCATATCCCTGGTCAGTTCTTTTGTATGGTCGTGAATGCTGGACAATGACTAATAATTTAGAAGGAAAATTGGTAGTAGCAGAAAAATGATACATTATTTATTCTTATAATTCCCCTATTGCGTCATAAAATAAAGAATAAAAATTTATAGAAATGTCGATATAGTTATACATGGTAATTTATGCCATTTTCTATCATTATAGATGGGCAAGTATCAGAAAAAAATTTGGAGTTCAAAGAGGATCTTATTGTGACATCTAATACACCAGAATCAAAGAGTCAGTTTTTGAATTCCTGGGTGCTTTTGTCCCGGTTTGTTTTTCTTATCGTGTGTAGTTTGCTGCTTATTGCTGGGATTGTGACATCGCATGTACTTTAGGCCTAATTTAGTCTTCTTCTCTTATAGATATTTCTTATTTCAAATGGTTGTAATACGTCCATTGTATGAATTTTTATTTATGGTGGCCATTATTGTTCCCAGGTACAATTTACTGGGGCACAAATAACTTTACTTTAAGCTTATTCTTATATTTTTATAAGATGCAGTCATCTAGTACTATTTAAAGATAAGAAGGAAGTTAAAAATCATACCAATCCTGTACTTGTTATTGTTGGAATTTAGAAATGTTTGTAAATGAAAAAAGAAACATATTTGTAGTAATTTGTTTTTAAGGACCGTTTTGTATTTAATAATAATAATGCTTATTTTAAGATAGGCTTTTCGATTTTTTCGAAATCGAAAAAATCGAAAAATACTCTGGAGACTTCCCCCGAGTTTTCAAGGGACCTGCCCTCAACTCATCAGGTAATTGGAAGAGTTGTGATTCCAAATGCAATTGCATAGTTGTTGTTGGATTATTGTTGACAAGTTTTTAGAGTGCCTTGGAAATTTTTAGAGCTTTCTACAACTTTCTAGGGCTTCCTAAAATATTCTTGAGCTTGGTAAAAAACTCTTTAAAATTCTAAAAATTTACTGAAAATTTTAGCAAACCTAAGAACTTAACCAAACAAGCATTTAAGAAATCTAAATGAAAAAATGGAGCCCGCACTTTGAAAACAATTTGGGGCTGACTGAATTCCTTGGAAAAGAGGTTATTTATTGAACGGAGTCAAGATAAAACCAATTGTTGTGTCTTTCAGTGTATTCTGCCAATCTACGAAGTGAACCGTGTTTAAACGGTAAAAATAGTAATAATTGACTAAACACTGAAGCTGACTGGTCATTATAAGTCATTATATACATCATTATTGTGTAATTATTTTTTAATGTAGACAGACATTAGCGTATCACTTAACATTTTAACTTATATTGTAAGTTGAGTATCTAAGAACAGTATCTAAATTGGTGGCTTCACGACCCAATGGCAGAGGTATACTCTAAGAAGGAATGCCGCTTGTCTAGACCGAGTAATAAAAGATATTGAAGTCAAGAAAAGTACTTTGTGTCCCTCTACCTACCTTATTCTTCGTGAGTTTCAGAATCATTTCAGGTTGGCTACCATCTTGTCTTTCTTGGACACAGATCCGGCATTAAGTAAACCCGATGCTATTTTTTATTGAGGAATGCTCTGATAGGGGTAGCCAAAGCTTTTCTGTGATTCATGTTATCATGTGTGATTTTTGTGGATATTCAAGTTATTAAAAAGTAGTGGTGTTATTTCCTACGATTTTCGGAAACTGCTTACCAAAGTAAATCATTTGCAACAACGTACTGTACTGCTATGGGAAACGAAACTAGCGTTAAAATAAAGAAAAATTTCTTGAAACTTTTAGAACGTCTTTCTGTCCTGAGGAAAAGGTAGGAGACACTCGTAAAATCACACTANTCTTGAGCTTGGTAAAAAACTCTTTAAAATTCTAAAAATTTACTGAAAATTTTAGCAAACCTAAGAACTTAACCAAACAAGCATTTAAGAAATCTAAATGAAAAAATGGAGCCCGCACTTTGAAAACAATTTGGGGCTGACTGAATTCCTTGGAAAAGAGGTTATTTATTGAACGGAGTCAAGATAAAACCAATTGTTGTGTCTTTCAGTGTATTCTGCCAATCTACGAAGTGAACCGTGTTTAAACGGTAAAAATAGTAATAATTGACTAAACACTGAAGCTGACTGGTCATTATAAGTCATTATATACATCATTATTGTGTAATTATTTTTTAATGTAGACAGACATTAGCGTATCACTTAACATTTTAACTTATATTGTAAGTTGAGTATCTAAGAACAGTATCTAAATTGGTGGCTTCACGACCCAATGGCAGAGGTATACTCTAAGAAGGAATGCCGCTTGTCTAGACCGAGTAATAAAAGATATTGAAGTCAAGAAAAGTACTTTGTGTCCCTCTACCTACCTTATTCTTCGTGAGTTTCAGAATCATTTCAGGTTGGCTACCATCTTGTCTTTCTTGGACACAGATCCGGCATTAAGTAAACCCGATGCTATTTTTTATTGAGGAATGCTCTGATAGGGGTAGCCAAAGCTTTTCTGTGATTCATGTTATCATGTGTGATTTTTGTGGATATTCAAGTTATTAAAAAGTAGTGGTGTTATTTCCTACGATTTTCGGAAACTGCTTACCAAAGTAAATCATTTGCAGCAACGTACTGTACTGCTATGGGAAACGAAACTAGCGTTAAAATAAAGAAAAATTTCTTGAAACTTTTAGAACGTCTTTCTGTCCTGAGGAAAAGGTAGGAGACACTCGTAAAATCACACTATTGATTGGTTTCTAGCCTCGTTTACACCGAGCGCAGTAATAAATCAGCTGGTATAGATATAACCAGCAACCAGGAAAAACCAGTTTGTTACAGGATTTGTGATTCATAAATCAAATAAATAACACATGCGTCTTATTCATGAAATTTTGGTTTAGTTACTTTTGTATTTATGTCACTAATGTTTGTGCAGATGTATCGTTTTAATAACAGATATGCAGCTTTACACACAGGCACGGGGACTAAGGAGGTAAAACAAGAGTAATCAAATTTCTATTTTCTACACCAACTAAAATTGTTTTCAATTTTTACATTGACTTAAAGCACAACCATGCCCTGCTGAAACGGTCAAAACCACCTGGAATCTTGACTAGCACTTTTGCCTCCTGAAAGCCGCGAAGTGTTAAGAATGCATCCTGAATATCACGGCTTTTGACTTAGAAGACATAGTCATTTCCAGTCAAGTTGAATTTTGATCAGAATTTCCGATACGTAATCTAGTATTGATGTTATTGTAATAAATCGTTTCTTATATTACGGTAAAATTGTTTCAGAGTGATTATTCTACCCATCGACCCAAACAATCCATTCTGGTATTTTAGCTGCCTGACAAAGTCTGCAAAACTGTAGGTCTTGTTAAATACTTTTGGTACCTCGGCCAACTAAGCTTGCTTGCTCTATTTCTTTTATAGTCAATCTATTTTCCCTTCTTCTTGTGCCTGATCTTTTGCTTCTTGTTCTCCCAGAACAAAAATATAGAAAAAGGGTTAAACTTTCCTCTTACGTAGCACCACAAATGTGGTTGTGAGTACATCCCCAATAGCTTTTTCTCTGTTTGCACCTCATCGGTGTTTTTTAGCTAGGTGACTCTGGACGAATATTCCTGCCCCTTTTGTACTCTTCGATGGTTTCAACATTACCAATCTCAAACTCATCTTCCTCCACATTTTCGTCACATTCATTCTCAATCTTTAATACTTCTCAAAAGTGTTCTTTCCATCTTTGAAGTTTCTGACCATCTACAATGAGCATCTTACCAGTTTTGTCTCTCAAACCAGCTGCTGGTTGTTTTTTTTTCTTGTTGGACAATAGCCTCGTAATCCTGTACAGAGTTCCCATGCCATTGTTTTTTGTTGCATGCTTCGCTTCTTCAGCGAGTCCATTTATCATCTTACGTTTATCTGCTCTGACCTTTTTCTTTTACACACTTGTCCATCTCACTATACTTCTGTTTTTTGATAGCACGAATTCTCTCTGGTCTTGCACAGGTCCAGCATAAATAGTTTGTTTGGTAAAAACATTGTGCAATTTTGTACAATTGATATATAATCAAGCCAACAATGTCACTCCATTAATTTTGCAATATATTTCGAAGTTAATACTTCATCTTCAGGCTACAAGGTAAAAATACAAAAACAGTAAAACTGCTGAATACAGTATTTCCTATCTCATGTCAACATCTCTCTGCAGTATACACAGTTCTAACGAAATCTAACAAAGTGGATGCAAATCTTTAATCTTTTTGAATAAACTATGATAATTGAGAAACCTCCCTTGAGGGACCTTGTTGGCAAGTTAAATTTTTATGACTAATTCGCGGCTNTGCTCTGATACAATCCTCAAGAAAGTGTATTGTCATACTGTTCATTTCCAACTTTTGTAGCGATGAACGATATTGGACGTATACTTTCCAACAACCGCTTCGTCGTAACTCCAGCATAAATAATTTGTTTGGTAAAAACATTGTGCAATTTTATACAATTGATATATAATCAAGCCAACAATGTCACTCCATTAATTTTGCAATATATTTCGAAGTTAATACTTCATCTTCAGGCTACGAGGTAAAAATACAAAAACAGTAAAACTGCTGAATACAATATTTCCTATCTATTTCCTTGCACAGTTCATCTCATTTTTCATTTTCTTTCTTTTATCTATAGCTTTCCAAGTTTTACTGCTTATCCACTCTTTATGCTCCTTCCTTTTCCTACCCAGGATGTGTTCGGCTGTCTCCGTGTAGATTGTGGTGAAATATTCCCATTCTTTTTGTATGTTTGCCTCTTCCATGGCTGTTTCCATGCTCTCTTCCAGTGCTTCAAACCTGTTTTTCAACTCTACTGCGAATTGCTTTTGGTTGTCTTTTTGTTTCAAAAGTGCAGTGTTGAATGTTGTCCTTCTGCTGGTATTCTTGAATTTGTGCCTTGAAAGCCTAAGCTTCACTTTGCCGACCACAAGGTTATGGACTGTTTCACTATCTGCACCCCTCTTGGCTCATACATCAGCGAGAGACCTCCTGTATCTGCCATTGATGATGAAGTGATCAGTTTAGTTTTTATCTCTTGTTTGGTGAGGTCCATGTGCATTTGTGAATGTTTTTGTGCTTGAAGAATGTGCCTCCAATCACTAAATCGTTTTCTTCACATAACTCAATAAGTCTTTCTCATTTATGATGCCTGAGCCTTCTTTCCCTAAAAGTTTCTCATGGTTGTTGTTGTTACAACCCACTTTGGCATTTGCGTCTCCCATAAGGATCAGCATGTCATGCTTTGGTGTTGACTCGATCTCTTTCTGCAGTTCGTAGAAATCCTCCTCTTCATCCGCATCGTTTGTGGGGCTGTAGATCTGAACGATGGTGGCTTTTACATATTTGAGTTGAATCCAGTACTTATGTTCCTTTCATTCACTAGATTTCATTTGATTAGACATTTCCTAATCTCAGAGCTTAGCATGATTCCTACACCCCTGTGATCTTGTTCATCTGAAACAGAATACAATACCGAGTCTCCGGTGTTGACCTTCACTTTTAAAAAAGCAGTCTATCTTGCTTCACTTTTGGCTAGTATCTCTAGATGGTATTTCCTCATTTCCCTTGCTATTATTGCGGTTTTCCGGTGGCGTACATGGTTCTTACATTCCAACATCCTACACGTATGTATCTTTTTGGTGTTAATAGTGATCTCATGCATGTCATTCTCAGATTGGAGACTTCCCGTAGGCTTTCACCTCCAGCCGTCATATGTATATCTTCCCAAATGAGGTCGTTATTTTCAGGGATTTCACACGACATGGTTCTGTGACCAAAGATAGTTTTGTTTGCTGTCCAAGTTTCCGTAATCGGTAGTTGTTTTACGGGAAGGGGTGATTGGCCCCTTGTCCAAGCCTCCTCCTTTCTCATCCGGGCTTGGGACCGGCAATGGCGGAGTTAACATGTAAGCAGTCGTTCTGATATATTTTTGTTTTTCCTGCCTTACGTGATCATAAACCACCCTACCTTTGTTGCCCCAGTCTCCGTCTGTACGACGGCCTTTTGACAATGTTAATGCACCTTGTCAGGGTTTTCATGTTGTGCTCTCGGATACCCTCCTCGAATTGCTCTTTGACAGTCTGATCATATTCATCAGTTCTTTAACGTAAAGAGAAGGGGTTTCAAACGTACCAAATTACCATTGTAATTTTGTGGTAAAGATTTGTGGCCCATCTTACACAGTAAACCAGTTACATATCTCTTACCCATGAATTTTACGTTGTGTACAATACCTTTATGGACCCTACTGCTTTCGTTGATACCCATGGGTCCTAGCTTTTAAAGGCTTTCCACACCTTCATCTAACCATGTCTTGACTTCTTCCTTGTGCCGTATCAGAGTTTAACGTTTGCGACTATGTTCCTGAAGCCATCCTTTTCCTTGCAAACAAACCTACACAGCACTTACACCCCAACACCAACCCTATAAGAAAGGCATTTAATACTTTCTCCCTCTAAGATAGTCTCCTTTAGCAGATTTACATTCCCTTTCCAGTTGATTTTCTGATGTTCTGAAATTTCACACCGTTGGTTGGAAACGCAATCTGTTGAGTTCTCTGCTTGACTTTGCTTGTTATCCCCTCGGTATAAAGTGAAAAAATCGTCCGGTGATATGACGCATCCTCGTTTCACGCTCCTCTTGATCTTTGTCCAGTTACCGAGTTCGCCATCTACAGATATTGCGGCCATTTCATCCTGGTACAGGTTTTTCAGGATTCTTACATCGTTAATGTGCGCACCAAATTGCACCAGGTCTTTAATAATTTCACTGTGGTTAACTTTATCAAATGCTTTTTTCATAATCAATCAAAGCTAAATAGACGTCTTGTTGATATTATATTCTTCTCTCAGTTGAACATCTCATGACAAAAATGGCATTTCTTGTTCCCTTACCCTTTTCGAAAGCTAACCTGTTCCCAACTAATTACTGTTTAATGATGTTCTTCAGTCTGTTCATGATGACACGAATCAAGATCTTTGTAATTAGGTATATTGTATATTTATTCCATGGTATTAGGGTAATTAGGCTTATGAGTCGATAGTTGAAGTACTCAAGAAGGTTGCCTTTCTTTTGGATAGTAATAATAATAATCGATTCTTTCATTTGCTAAAGTGGAAGTTACCAAATGCATAAATCTTGTTGATGATTTCCACCAGTCTTCCAATTCCGAGTTCTCCACAAGCTACTAGCTTTTATCTAGTTATTTTGTCATTACCAGGTGTTTTGTTGTTCCTCACGTTCTTAATTGTGACTATGATTTCACCTTCTAGGATAGGCTTGCCTTTAATATTGGCTTTCTCGGCAGGTTTGTCTGATCTATCAATATAGTCTATCAATCTGGTCTTTATTTCCTCCTTAATACGTTGTTGGCTGGCTAAGATTTTTTTTGTGCATTGTTTTTTTTCTTATAGTAAATGAGATTAATATCTTTCCTCTGTGAGTCTTCTAGGTCATTGCATTGGTTATTAATGTACTTACCTTTAGCTTCTTTGCATCTTTTCCTGACCTTCCTATCTATTTCATTGTATTCTGTGCTGTCTCTTACATGTTCTACATTTTGCCATGAGTTCTAGGATTTCATCTGTCATCCATTTCTGTTTCCTGATAGCATCTTTCTTGAAAAGTACTTTCTCCGCCATTTAGGTCAGGATGTTTTGAAGATTGCTCCAGTTATCTTCAGCAGTTGTTACTAATTTGGCTGTTTCTCTCTATAGAGCATTGAAATGGTTTTTTACTTCAATTTCAGTAAGAAGCGATTTGTGTTACTTGCATCAGAACTCCAATATCCAGTTTTGATTGCCCTTTTGTTCTTTACACTTTCTTTATTTCTTTATATTTTTTTTATTTTCTATATTTTACTGTGGCCAGACCAGTCTTGGCCACAGTAAAATATAGTCACCGTTGCAATTTGCTTCAAGGAGTGTTATACATTATAAACATTTACAAGCTTAATTAATTTGATTCCTTGACTGGCTACCGGGACATTAGCATGTATACAGCCTACGTTTATGTTGTTCGAACATTGTGTTAATAATATACATACTTTTTGGCATGCGCCAGTTTTTTAATATTTCTTCTGTTATTTGATTGTCCCAGCCCATAGTTGCTAGTAGCCTCTGCGACTTTTTCGCTGCCCACTCTTGCATCAGTCACCCATAATTACTCGGATTACTCTTGAGATTTACATGTTAATACTCCTTTATTAAAATAGTCATAGAAAGTCATGTTTTTCATCTGATGATTCTGATGTTGGTGGGTATGCCTGTAAAATGTTGATGTCAGTTGATTGGTCTTCGACTTTCACGACGATTAGACTGTCCAATATTGCTCAGCAGCCCCAAAGATATCTGTAAACCACTTTTGTCATGATTGCAGATCCTTTCCTATGCTGATTACCACTGGAATGAAGCATTGTGTGGCTTTCTAGTTTCAAAGGTCCGTTGTTCGTTCAGTGTGTCTCACAGAACCCGACATTCTTGGACCTTTGACATTTGACATACCAATTTTGATGTCAAGTTGTGCGCAATAACCTAATGACAGTCAGATGCGACCTGCCTCGCCTCAAAGCTACTCATAACGAGCGACATCCCTTTTCTCTGAGTCATGATCTCATTCATGCCGTTGGTTCTAGAAATTACTGGTTTCATGCTATGGTTATACATGGGAAAAACAAGAAAGTAGTTTCCCGCTGCCCTCCGGTTAATTATAGAGTTCAACCATCTCTCTCACCATCTGATTATTTGCCCGCAGAAGCAGCCATTGTCATAGGCGTCGCAGCTCACCCGCTGACTGTACAGTTACCATTGGCCCTCGGATGCATATTGACGTCATACCCATTAGTGATTTTTCCATTACACCATCATGTAGTAAAACTTTTTTTCAGACATTCTCAAGGTCATAGAAGGGTTGCAGACAAAATTAAAGAATCCCGCCTGACGCCAATCCGGAACTTCATGGTCCCGAGCTGGGCTAACAGGTACCAGACATTGTTCAAGGGTGACCTGAGTTACTTGTGGCAAAGTGTAACCTCATTTGCCTTCGTCAAAATTTCACAATCAGATGCATTTTAACATCGTGCCCAGAACAGATACCTTGACTAGCTGCAGGAGTTTACAAGAAAAGCCTCACCCATGCAAATGTTGTTCCAAGTTTTAAATGGCACAGAGAAGTTTGAAATGGCAACATGATCCCCAACCTCCCATCCTATTACATTACCCCACCTGGAATCTACACAGGCAGTCTGCACCAACAAGGACATCAATTTCCAGGCTCATCCTCAGATTCTACATCCAATACACATCTTTCAAATGAGCGAATTTGTTTCATTAAGACATTCACTTTACCTCATGACCTTTTCTGTCCCATTTTCAGCATTAACAGTTGGCAAATTTAACCTCACCACATCTATGACACCTGCAGAGGGGCTATTACTTCCTAACATCTTCATTCTGAGTGATTCTCTACTATGCATCTTTAAGCCTAACTTTTTAACAATTTTTATACCCACATATAATTTGTGACTACTAGAGTCAAACGACTTGCCCAACACCGTGCTGTTCCATGAGCTAGAGCATTTGTAGTCTACAGACCTACATGACCTGAACCTTGTGCCTTGTAACTGCGAAGATCTAAAGTTGACATTGGCTATCTCAGATGCATCAACAGCTATTTCTACGTCCTTAATATCAATCTTAGCCGTACTGTTTTATTCATTGTTTAAAGAAATAAAGTTGTTAAGAGAGAGAGAGAGAGAGAGAGAGAGAGAGAGAGAGAGAGAGAGATGATGATGATGATGATGATGATGATGATGATGTCTCTCTCTATCTCTCTTTATGTGGCAGGTCTGTTACAGACATCGACGATCATCGCACGCCAAACCTCTCTGTTATCAGTACTTCTCATAAAATCGATATTGCCCATGCTATTGTTTGTGACAGATGTATTGAAACTGCCTATGTAATTCTTTGTCGGCTTTTTGCTCTCTTTCCTTCCACTTTCCCACATAATATTTCTTTTTCAATGCCATTCAGCCTACATGTATGAGCCAAAAACTTCATTTGTCTCTTCCTGATAGTCTTCAATAAAGACCTTTGGTATCCTGCCATTGCCATGATGTCTACGTTTGTAATTCTCGCCGTTCATGGAACTTTTAGCATTCTTCGAAGAAACCACATCTCAGCCGCTTTTAGTCTATTTTCCATCTGGGAACTCAAAGTCCAGCTTTCGCATCCATATAAGAGCACTGACCACACGTATGCCTGAAGAACGTTCAGTTTGGTAGCAATCGTAATGTTCCTATTTGTAAAAATTGTTTTCATTTTGCTAAAAGTATTCTTTGCCATTGCTATTCTCTTTTTTATTTTCCTGTCACTTTTTGCGTTAGATGTTATCGTGTATCCAAGATGTTTGAATGAATTAACTTGTTTTATTTTCACTCCATTAGAAAATATATCGCACCTTGGTATTATGACCTTTTTGGAAACGACCATGTATTCTGTTTTCTTTGCATTTAATTGTAATCCCATTTCTTCACTTTTGTTCTGTACCGTGTTCAGAAGCGCTTGCAGTTTTTCATCTGAATCAGCTAATAAAACCGTGTCATCGGCGTACCTTAGGTTCTTTATGTTTCTTCCACCCACCTTTATCCCTTCTAGTTCCATTATATTTCTCAGAATCATTTC
>RDPX01000318.1:353806-411246 GCA_003991215.1 Morbakka virulenta
TCTTGTAGAAAAATCTTTTCAAGTAATTATTTGTATACAGCTGAAGATTGTGAAAGACATGAAGCTCTGAGTACTGTAAAGTTAGAGTTTTTCTTACTCATACATCTGATTATATATATGTGAAGAATGTACTAATGCTTCATCATCATAGTTATCTGAAACCATCCCACAAGATTCGGATAAACCAAATGGCAAAAGTTTTGAAACCCTGTACGACAAAAAAATGTTCAGGCTATTACACGAGAGTTTTCTTACTTTCCTGGTTTAGAAGACGCTTCGGATCTCTTGGAAATATGTTTTTAACATTGCTAACTATGTAGCTAAAAGACGACAGTTGATCTCAAAGGATACATACGCATTACTTCTCATGAAAGTGTCTCATTTTTGTAATAGTTTTTCGGCAGTCAACAACGCCAAATGTGCAAAAATAGAGACTGCACCAGGTCACAAAATGTCTCTCCTTATTCACAAATCCATTTAAATATCTTCCATGATCTCCGAAAATAGCACTGTCCAGTTTTTTCTTAACGTGCTGGGGCAAGTGTAATTGGTTGTCCATATAGAAGATGTAAACATCATAGGTTGGTAGGCTGTCTTCCAGAAGAAGGCAGAAGGCGACAAATGTCTGATACTGGATCATATTTAGTTTGTCCTTGTATCCGTGTGTCATGAAGGTGAACATGCAAATATGATGGACAATTCCGTTTTTCCAACAGCACTTTTACTGCATCAAAACAGAACTTTCCTTCCATAATTCGTTCTCTCCTTGATATAATTCTACTAAGATTAGCAACGAATGGTACAGTATTGTAGTAATTTGTATTTAGAAACCCATAAGTTGTCTTTCCAATGCGACAAAAGAGCGGTGACGCAAACTATCTCACATGTTTATGTCGATATCCTTGTTTGGGTGACTTTTTCCATTTAAGTTTAGAATTGTTGTACAGCATCTACAACAGAGGTTTGGCGCTAATATATCCTGTACCAAACGTTTCCACAAACCGCATGACAAGTTCTCTGTTCTGTCAATTTATATCTTTTGCTTGTTTGCTTTTCCCCCCAGTAACTGAGGCTCAGATGATGCCCTTCATACGGCGTTGGATTTGGCATTGAGGAATTTTTTAACCGGATGATCTTCCTGACGCTTTTCTTTTGTAAAGTTACAAGGTCGTCCGTTTGGGGAATCGAATCCGGAATCTCTTGGTTGCGGTGCGGTTGCACTAGCCATTAAGCCACGACTCCTTTTCTCTGTTCTGTAAATGCAGTCACCAATTGGGTTAACATCAAAGATAACCTTGACTTTCAATTGATTGGTCAGATTTGTAGATTTAACTAACGCCCACTGCCGTTGAAAGTACCAGTATAACCAACGGGCAGCTGCAAGGTTTTTTGGAAACCTTAATGTCTATATCAAACACTTCCCACTGGTCAATTGCCTTGATTTCTGAGCCATTGTGGTTAGCTACACTGAGCTGCCAAAATTAGATGAAGTAGATGGTGATGCTAGTAGGCAGGATACACTGTCGACAATTTTTAGGTCTGGATCACTATTCGTGACTCTGGTAAAAGAAT
This sequence comes from Morbakka virulenta, assembly GCA_003991215.1. Taxonomy (NCBI): domain Eukaryota; kingdom Metazoa; phylum Cnidaria; class Cubozoa; order Carybdeida; family Carukiidae; genus Morbakka; species Morbakka virulenta. The sequence continues at coordinate 355,379 of RDPX01000318.1, forward strand.
TATACTCCGTGTTTATTGACGATGGTGATGCATTTTTCTCTGAAAGAGATTCGATAGGGGTCACAACAATTTGTTGGTTTTTGGGTGTGAACTCTGATCTCATATATACGTATCAGCTTATTGATATGCTTTTCACTGGCAGTGGTTGCCGCAGTGATCACTTTCGCTGGTTTTTTTCAGCCATCAAAGCTTTATAATGTGGTGTTGTGCATTTAACAATGAAACAGAACCGTTGTTGCGGGGCATGGCCGACTTGAAGTTACATTCTGCACATTGAAAAATCATTGCGTTTTCAGATTCTGTGGTAAGTAAAAACTTGCCGGTTTCTGAGTCACTCTTCATGATGCAACAAATTGTTTTTGACTTCACCAACTATGACAGCAAAAGCACGTTTTTGCTTCAGATATGATATAAAATAAAGTAATTACAGATAATCGTAACTGACTATTCATTTGTTGAAAAACACAAGCATTTTGTTATTTTGACATTTAATTCTTTCCAATAGAGTGATTTCAAAGCATTAGGCACCAGTGTTTATGCTACTGTCCAATACTGTCCAAGTTATGACGTGCACCTATTTGATACCGGAGGTAGCCAGAAAAGTTCACATTTCAACATACGGTTCATTGTTCTCTTCCTCCAGTGGGTCTCTCAGATGAGTATTTGTTACTGCTGCAGCATTTCGTCGCGGACTCAACTCAAGTGCGTCCGGATTTAGTGGTTCATTTGTTGCTTGATTTCGTGTCGCTAGACTGTCATTGGGTACCGATGACAAGATATCTTCAATGGATGCAAGTGTTGAATTCCACAGTCTGATGTTAACTTGCCAGTCCGTAACTAGCAGCTTGCACTACTTGGTCTTGGTTCGGTATGAGTTCGATGACGATTCTGGTCTTGCAATGACTCTGGTTCTTTTTGTCTTCCTTGATAATAACCATACCTTCAACTTTCAAGTTTGGATGTTTCCCACTGTGCAGTTTCTTGTTTCGTTCTTGAAGAGATTTCAGGTATTCCACCGTCCACCTACTCCATCCCCAATCTTTGGAGGTTTGTAGATATTTTGCTGGTTTTCGCAAGTCTGTCTTTTAAAGTTGGTTCACGTTTTCTTCCGACGTGAAGTTTGTATCAGTAAGCATCGTACGTAAATTTGGTGTAAGTACTGGAGTATTGTTATCTTCAAGTACGTTCAGCTGCCTTGTTCTTTAGTGTGACCTCGACATCAAGTAAAAGTGACTTGATCTGCTTCCAAGATAACGTTGAACGCCTGATGATCACACCATGATGCTCTGCTTAAATTAAATCGAAACTTCAATCCTTTTTCGAGAGAAAATCATACAACTTTTCTTCGTTCATTACTTTGGGTAGCCAAGCTGGTTCTTCCACGAAGGTAAAGTTGTCTAAATCCTTTTTTCTTTTGTCTTCCCCTTCTTGCAATAAACTTTTAAAGGCCCGTTAAGAGATCTTTTCGTTGCTGGCTTGATAAAAGATCAAGAGGTACTGCGCGACTTAAGCTGTTGCTTGCTCGAGATCCAGTAAATGAATGGTCCTGCATAGTCTAACCCTGCTACGTGGAATGCTCGTTTACCTTATTTTCGATCTATTGTCAGCTTTCCCAGTGGAGTAGCTGGATAGGCATTGGTTCTGAAACGTGCGCAACCATTATAGCGCTTGACTAGCTTCTTCAGTTAGTTGGCGGAGTCGTGATATCCAGAGGTTTTCTCACAGCTCAGTTATATTGTAACCCACTCCCTCAGGTAGTGTTTTTAGGTGGACATTGTGTATCAACGTCTGACTGAATATGGCTAGTGGTGGCGAGTAGATTGGATTCTTTCCAATTATACGTCCAAGACAAACGTAGACTCCAGCTGCATTTTCCTGCAAATGGAACCGGGGCTGGACAACCTCGACATATTCCTCTTATGTTTTTTTGACCCATACCATGCGATTAATGGGCACCTTTGCAAGTGCCTCTTTTCCATTCTGTGTGAAATTAGCAGCCATGTGAGATGCGACAAACTTGTTTCTTGGCATTGTCAGATTTTTCGTGCTCAGCCTCGAGTTTAAAGTCAGCAGTCCTTGGGAAACACACTCTTCCTGAAACATCACAGCATACGTTACCACTGCACTGACCATTGAGGAGCCGTAGCTTAATGGTCAGTGCAGTGGCACCGTAACCAAGACGTCCCCGGTTCGATTCGCGGAGTAAGAGAAAGGGATATTGGAACTTCAAAAAAGAAAAAGCCTTCGGTTGGTGTCAGAAAGGGCATCCGGCCAAGAAATTCTTCACTGCCAAAACAAAAGTCCCTTTAAAGGGCACCGTTTGAGCCCGACGTACAGGGAATTAATGACGTTAAAACAAAATTGAAAAAAAAGACAAAACTCCTTTGGAAACATCCTCTTCCTAAAGCATCACAGCATACGTTGCAGCACGCAACTTCCATCACAGAAACTATGAATATCGATGAACCTGATCGATTCCTTGTATGACGGAATTGCACAAGATATTTCAGATCACCGGTCACTGCTCACATTACTGTTGTGCTATTCCATGCTTGGTTGGTTTGAGTGCCACTTGTAAAGTGTAAATATTTTTGTGTTTACACTAGTAAAGTGTAAACATTTTCTCTGCAGGGATACAGCGAAAATGTCAACACACTCCCTCTAATACTTTCTTACCTCCTCTTTAATTTTTCATCCACTGATTACGTCATCCAGGTAGAGATGTTTTCCAATTTCTTCATCCGGTTCTGTTTTCGTACTCTGAATACTATTCAGATAAAATTTGATCTCTGTCTTGCCGTATATTCAGATATAGGAGACTGTTCCAGTCATTGTTAAGATTGAGAGTAGGCTGAGGAAGCACCAATAATGACTGCCAAAGTGTTTTCACTTGCCAATTTGAAATCAGATTTGGAGTTTGGCATCCCAGATCAAAGGCTCCTAATTATATTTCTGACTTAAAAACATGTTTTAACTGACGATGCATCATGTCAGATTTTGGACATACATAAATAAGTAATGATTTTACTGAACATTGTACTCGAGTCGAGATACACGTGACCCAGTCTGGAAGAACAGCACATGAAGTCATTTCGTCATACCAACTGAGAGTTCATGCTCACGTTGTTTGCGTGGTGACGTATGAGCTCTGGGTGGTACTTCTTTCAGGTGGATTTTGAAGTGACTGTTGGCGATAATACTTGTTAGGTCGGATTTGACGGTAGACATCACATTGACAGCTGCTTTTCCAGCTCCTTGTGACGTTATTTGTTCGTTCGTTCCTTTCTTTCATAAAGGCGAATTTGGTATCTGTATTCATTGAGAAATGAGACCATCAGAAGTTTTAGTTCTTTCAGCATCCTCGGGAACTGAAAGTAGTAACTGTAAACTGGGAGAACCTGATGTATCCCGTCTGGTTGAAGATTTTGTAGTGTAGCTGCATCGCGAGTTTTTATTGTTGAAATCAATTCCCGACAATCAAAATAAAGCGATAATTAAGTGAGAACTTAATGACATTTTGAAAATGCCTTGCTTGAAGACAGACGAGGTTCAAAAAGAAAGGCAAACTGTTGATTATAAAAAATCTATTAAATATTTTAAATCAAAATCTCTAGAGTATTTTTTTCACCAAACAACTCCTACTAGCAGACTAATCGTGCAGCTTATCTTTTATCAGAAAGATCATTTCAATGATGATTGGAAAGGGGTTCTTTTACCAAAGAAGAAGACAAAAGAAATAAAATTCACCGCACTCGGTTAAAAAGGCTTTTATTTCATGTTACACAAAAAGTGTTTTAAATTTCCTACAGTTTTATGAAGTATTAAGACATAATTTGGTCATATTTTAATAAAATGTTAAGCAATTGTTTTCAATTAATAACTTACATTTTCAAACTTTGAAATAAATTTCAGGTTGGCCATTGCATACATGGAAATCAGATACAACCCACAGGGTACTGTTATGAAAAAATACTCCACAACATTATGAAGTTCCATACGATTTGTTGTGGAAAAAAATGTAGCACATGGATCTAAAAACGGTTTGGGTCAAAATTTGTAACGACGGAAGACCACCAGACAATGGTAGTTCATTGTTCTAGAATCCCAATAAAATATGCCGCTAATTATGCAAGCTCTTAAAATAACGTATTGATCTGGAATAGCATTATGCAATCTGAATGCCACGTTTCCTGATGAATTACGGAATAATCAAAACCTACGTAATCATCGTATAGCTTTCAGTGAATTTGTTTAATTATCAATCATTTGAAGACTCCCAATATTGAAGTTTCCTCAAAATATTCACAACAAATATTGAAATACTCAGTTTATATATAAATGGCTGTGTGTATGTGTGTGTGTGTGTGTCTGTGTGTGTGTGTGTGTGTCTTCGTAAAATGAAAAAATTCATTTAAATGCTTGTGGGAAAAATAAAACACAAAGTTACAGAGTAAATCTTCTCTTATCTAATTTTTTGCGTGACATCTCGAGTAATTTTGAAAGAGGTGTTTTTCTTGTAATCTTCTTAACGATACAATTTACCAACTTATACTTTAAAGTGCTAAATATCTTATTTTAAAAGGCTATTGTTTGCCCTGCTGCTGTTAAATACGGTTAGATGCATTTTGTACAACTTTGAACACAATATTAAAGCACCAAAGAATATTATTTTGATAAATAAATTAAACTAAAGACAGCAAAGGTTCTCATGGCGTTGACGCTAGACATCAGAAGAATTCAAATGCTATTACCTTGTTGGCTTAATTTTAAATAAGCCTGTTGTTAATAGCAAGTAATTTTAACAATGTTATAGTTGTTCATGTTTCTTAAACAAAGAGTGTGTGACCAACCTTATATAAATGGTTGACATTCACTATTTTCTGTCTTCTTTAATCGCCCTCTTTTACCATTCTTTGTAACCCTTACTTCTGTTATCACAGCTTTCTTATAGGCATCAGAGGTCAATGCTTTGCCTGCAGTAGATTTATACCACTGATAAAGAGAAATTCTAAGCGACAGATGAATTGAAGAAAGAGAACCAAAGCCCAAAGGGCAAAAACAAATTTTACAACAGAAAAGCGATGAAGAGAAAGGGAGTCCAGGGAGACAGAAAGTTGGTGGAAAGATGATAGACAGATGGATAGATGGATAGATAGATAGATAGATAGATAGATAGATAGATAGATAGATAGATAGATAGATAGATAGATAGATAGATAGATAGAGGGAAATACAGAAAAAGGTTTTTGCAATTAAATGCTTAAAAACATTCCATGCTTGATACTGTTAAAGCACAATTTTCCCCCTGTACATCTAGATAGACCTATGGATACAGCCAATTAATAGTGAAAGCTCAATGTTTTAGAGACTGTATAAGATACAGTACAGCTTGCGTTTAAAGAAAAACTTCACTTTCTGTTGAGCTATGAAGAGTAAAATTAGGCGATTGTTGAAGATCTTTTGTTTTGTAAAACGAACTACGTTGAAAAAATATACCACTTTCATCTCCTCTTGAAGATATTTCACTTAACTGCTTTCTCCTTCGCGTATTTCCTAGGTATGATATAAGATGCATGAGAAGTCCACCAAAAATGCTTGTCGATCCAGCTATGGCAAATGCTGTGTTATACGACTTTGTTATGTCATAAATACCTCCTGCCAAAAAATTGAAAAGAAAAGAGTGAAAAACGATTATTAATTAGGATATTAAAAAAAGCAATCAAAGCTACAGAAATGATCTCGGGTAAAACTCTAGACGAAAAGGCAGACTTAAAAAAAATAGAATAACATATAATAACTTTCTTTTAAGTATTGTACCTTAAGCACAAAATATTGAGGACCACATATTCGATTAAAAGTGTCCTTCTATCTGTCTATTCGTCTTTCTATACATTCAGCAATCTAATCTATCTACCCATCGATCTATCACTTTATCAGTCCATCTATCCCTCTATCTATATCTATCTATCTATCTATCTATCTATCTATCTATCTATCTATCTATCTATCTATCTATCTATCCATCTGTCTGTCTGTCTGTCCGTCTATCTATCTATCTATCTATCTATCTATCTGTCTGTCTATTTATCTATCNTAATACGAACTACGTTGAAAAAATATACCACTTTCATCTCCTCTTGAAGATATTTCACTTAACTGCTTTCTCATTCCCGTATTTCCTAGGTATGATATAAGATGCATGAGAAGTCCACCAAAAATGCTTGTCGATCCAGCTATGGCAAATGCTGTGTTATACGACTTTGTTATGTCATAAATACCTCCTGCCAAAAAATTGAAAAGAAAAGAGTGAAAAACGATTATTAATTAGGATATTAAAAAAAGCAATCAAAGCTACAGAAATGATCTCGGGTAAAACTCTAGACGAAAAGGCAGACTTAAAAAAAAGAGAAAAACATATAATAACTTTCTTTTAAGTATTGTACCTTAAGCACAAAATATTGAGGACCACATATTCGATTAAAAGTGTCCTTCTATCTGTCTATTCGTCTTTCTATACATTCAGCAATCTAATCTATCTACCCATCGATCTATCACTTTATCAGTCCATCTATCCCTCTATCTATATCTATCTATCTATCTATCTATCTATCTATCTATCTATCTATCTATCTATCTATCTATCTATCCATCTGTCTGTCTGTCTGTCCGTCTATCTATCTATCTATCTATCTATCTATCTGTCTGTCTATTTATCTCTATTTATTTTTCGGCCGTAAAGCCTGAAAACTGACAACACTAGTACTTAAAGTTGCTAACAGTGTTTAGCAAAGTTATCAGTTGTTTTTCATTAATGTTTTTTGTACATATTGTCCTCAGTAAATATTCATAAACAATAGAATGTCACAATCTTTAAAAATGCTACTCTTAACAGTAATTTATCCACCAAGAGCCAATATTTGCCAACCCTAAAAAGTTATCAAGTCTAATTATCTCACTTAGTTATCAAATGTCTAGTATTGAAAATTTCGCATGTGAAAAATATTACGAACATTTTTAAATTACCAAGTAGAGAACAATGATTCTAGCAGGTAATCAACTTTTTGTGCACATGAATAATTTCAGGTATGTTTGAATATCATTTATGTCCGAAATTAGACACATCCAAATGAACAGACATGGTTAAAAGTCAGGCGTCTTCAAATATTTGACATGTTAAAGAAGCCAGAACAATCAAAATGTCACCTTCACATAAATGACGTTTACTTAGAATTCAGTTAGATTTAAATGCCATGCAACTTAGACATACACAAGTTTGAAATTTGGTCATGTTAAAAAAGACATTATATTCAAAAGTCAGGTGTCTTTAAAAATTTGGCACTTTTGAAAGTCATAGACATTAAAAATGTTGAAAAGACACACTTCTCATAAAAAATGTAAAAAACCTTCAATATCATACAAGTTAAAAAACTATTTCTTCATTCAGAGTCTGCATGGAGTATTATGGTGGTCAGTAAATTTTAAAAATTGTATACTATTAATATGTGATTAGGAAGACTGATACCTCCAACTGTCACTTACACGGCAAATAAATGCATTCCTATTGTTGAAAGTTTTGGCAATTCGTAATACACGTGAATTTCTACTGAGACAAAATATTTATCTGACTACAAAGTATTGGGTTACACAGGAATGTAAAATTGCTATCATCAATATAATTCACTTCTTAGTCATTAGTTTTTAAGATTGATTTTCCTACTTTAAACTTAATTTAATAACACAAAATACGATCACGTACCCTTGAGGTACTCCTAAATCATACCGTAAACACAAGAAATGTTTTTAATCAGAACACGCACCTGCAATTGGTGGACCCAATGCCATTGGGAAAGCCATAATTGTGTATATCAATCCGATTGCTTTAGCAGCTCTAAATTCACCAACTAGTTCACAAACTACCACAGGAAATTGACTAACAAAGCAGCCTTCAAAGAATCCAAATATAGAAACGTAGAGACACAACCATTTGTAAGATTGAATAAACGGAACAAAAAAGTGAGTTATACCCATACACACCATAGACGTTTGAAAAAATGATCTTGCAGATACTTGTGACATGCTTATAACAAATCCAAAAAATATTCTTCCGAAAGCTGAAACTGCTGATAGATAACAAAACAGAAAGGAGGCTCTCACAGGATTTATTCCCAAATGCGCTGCATTATCGATCTGATGAAAAAAGAAATTAATAAAAATTGTAAAGTTAAAAACTTTATATAACACAAAATCTACAGCATATTTGCAAAGCTATTCAAAGTATAAACTTATGTTTGTCTTAATTGTGTGTGCTTATCTCAAACAAAGTTTAACGTAGACGCAAGCTCTGCCTTTAACAAAATAGTCTTTATGTAGACTGCGTAATTCTGTTATTTAAGAGGGCTGCTAGAAGGCAGCATTTGATTTTTGAGCAAGAAAGAGATCTTATTGAGTCTGTTATACTATTTTTACACGGAAGAGGATGCTATTAAGTATAGAGTCACGTTCATCCTTGTAGGTATTCCCTCCGAGCTTAATCTGCTACAATTTTGGGAGTTTTTAATGTCAGTTAAAAGTAGACACGGATGTCTCCTATTGGAAAAGCTCCCCCTGTTCCTCACTTAAGTCTCCACAGTTTTGAGGGAAATAGTCCAAATGGGACAGTAGAAAACATGCGAGTCCTATTTTTCAGGCGTTTGTCGACTTTCTTCTCATATTTTGCACTCCGGTTGCTTTCAAGAAAGGTGTTAATTATTGACTTAAGCAAAAGCCAAGCAGACAGCTGAGCTGCACTCAGCGCATCATTAAACATTGTATTCTTCATGAGTTCCATTATCTGAGGTCCATAAAAAATGCCAGTCTTAAGCTTCTCAAAGCTTATCCGAGGAAACGTCTGCTAAAGGAAAGTAAACTCTTTGCCTTGTCTGTCCATTGCCATTACAAAGTTCTTCAAATGTCCCAGTTTGATATGTAAGGGTGGAATTAATATCTCCTTTGGTTCAACAAGAGGGTGAGACTAAGCATTTTTCAAACCAGGTTTCAACCCTTATCTTGGTAGCCATTCTTCATTCAGTCTGATATAATTTTTATTCTCAGGCCGACTGTCCTACAAACACAGAAAGCATGGATACTCTGTGTGTCCACCATGTGGTCCTGAAACCAAAGCAACAACCTTAAGATCTCCACAGATCAACCAACCATGGTAATGGTAGTTTAGAGCAGGATACTGAACACAATCCATGTTCTTGCGATTGATTCCTTGAAGATTAGTCATGCAAAAATAGCAGTCTGTCACATGATCTTTACCCTCTCTCTGCACCACAGAAACAGTGAATTAAAAACCTTTCCTTTTGTTATATCTTCAGTCGCGCAAGTTCTCAACTCATGTTTTGCAGCAAAACTGGAGTGCAAATGGTTTGTTCTGGTCTCCAAGCTTAACTCGAAAGAAAGTTTGATGTGCCTTCTTCACGAAATCAGTTAGAATTGCATTACAGAACCTGTCCGAATGATTTATATATTTGTTATACATTCTCTCTTGATCTAAGACACTAAATAGAAACACTCTATCTGCTCTTGGGATTTCAAGTCACATTGACTGGAGTTCAGCTCTGCTGAACAACAAATGACCATCCAGGTGTAAATAGAAAGAGTTTCAGTTTCGGTTTCCCAAAGTTAAAGAGAGATGAAATTTCGGTTTCAGATTGAGGCTGCTCCAGTTTTGTTTTCTATATAAAAACAAAGATTGGGCCAGCTACAGTCCTGTTTTTCTTCAACTGAGTACTATTTAAGGGTCAAAATATGCACTAATCATAACTCAAAAACTTGACCTGACCTAAGAAAGTGGATAATATTTTTGGATTCAGCTCACCAAAAAATACACAGACCAGTTAAAAAACCTCCACCATTGAAAAAATTTGTTAAACGCAAGACACTGTAATTGATGATGAAGGTATGATCGTTTGAATTTTTTTGCGGATCCGTTCATTATTAAAAAATACTAGCAAATATATAGATTTGTATAAAAATAGGGATTAGATTAATAAAAAGTCGACATAAGATAGGACGTATCATGTTGCTAACACGATGGCTAAAATTAATTGTGAAAACAGAACAGAGATTCACCCAACTCAAAGATGTAACATACTCCGAATATTCCGAGAAATAGGTTTATTTTACCTATAATTTCGGACGTAGAAGACAGAGAAAGGGTGATCAGTATCAGTTTTATTCTAGCTTATCTGTATTTTATGTTTGTTTTATCATTTGAGGATATATCTGTATCTAACTCAAAGAAAACTATCAAAAAATATGAATTACTAGAAAGAATTTTATTCGTAATAGATGACAAGATATCTAAGATTATATACGACGAGATGTTATATTTTCAGGTATGATATAACAATATTCACGACCTTTTTTTATACTTGATATAGAAACGACCAAAGGCATCGTGAAATTCACTATGTACATAACAACATCTAATTATACCAAATAGTCTTTCTAATACATGTGTACAACAACCATTTTCTGGTCCGAATAAACCAACCCCTTAATTCTATTTTACCATAATAGAATCGATTGCTTTTATTTCATCCAATATTCTGTAGGGTAAAAATGATTAAATAAGTGGACTTTTTAGTATTTGATTACAAATTGTTGGATAAAAACTTTTCGTTGCTCTAAAATTATCTTTTAATATTTTAAACAAATTTGAAGCCTAACTATATATATGTGTATATATTGTATAAAATTTCACCTTCATTTGACTTAAAGTTATTGTATCTGGTCAATATTATACCATTTTTTGCTTAGAACATGATGGTGTAGTTTTATATCTACATTTGAAATGACGGCATCTTTATACCAACCAAAAAACGCTATGGAGCCATCCAATCCGGCAATGGTGTTTAGATTGAGGTCTTCAAATGTCATTTGATTTGATTCTCTTGATGTTTTTAGAGGCGTATGCCCCTACTGTGGAGCATAGCGATGTCGAAATTGAAAAACTCTACCAAGAACTACAAGACTGTCTTAATCAGAAAAAAACAGAAGAAGTTGTTATAACGATGGGTGACGTTAATGCGAAGGTCAGTAGTTAACCAATAACAGACCGTATTGGTAATTATGGCTTAGGCGATATGAACGAAAGAGGTGAAAGACATCAAATTTTGCCGGACAAATAAGATCCAAATTATAAATACTCAATTTAAACATCAAAAAAGACATTTATACACATGGAAAAGCCCTGGTAATATTTATAGAAACCAAATTGATTTTATAACCATCAACGGTTGTTACAAAAATAATGTTAAAAACTGCAAAAAGTATCCAGAACCCGACATTGGATCTGATCATATACCAGTAACCATGAAATTGAAAATAAAGCTTAAAATTCCTAGATCAAAGCAGACTGAAATGATTAAATATAACACTGAATTGCTGAAGGACGCTGAGATTGCAGAGAAATATGCAGTTGAAGTAAAAAGTCGATATGAATATCTATTGCTACCTGAGTATGAAAATGAAACATTTTCTATACAAGAGGAGGTTGACTTGCAGTGGCATTCTTTCAGACAAGCAATATGTGAAACAAACGAAACTACACTACCAACAATTAACAATTCTGGACCTTATGGAGGAAAGGAAACAACATAAACACTATATTGTACAAGGAGATATATAAAAAAATAAACAAAAATGCTCAGAAGTGAAGTAAGACTGGCTAAACATGAAATGCTTACAAACTGAACAATTCTCAAAAAACAATAATCAAGGCCCCATGTATGAAAAAGTAAAGGAATTTACAAAGAAAAGAACATTTCTTGAAGGCAACTGCACCAAAATAAGACTGTTGAAATGTTTTTTGAAGCAGAATAGATAATGAAGAGATGGGTTAATATGTAGAAGAACTTTTCCATGAACAGAGGACCTGAAATTATGGAAGAGGAGGTGGAAAAAGTTTTAGAATGTATGAAATTTGGAAAAGCACCNTACAGCAAAACAATCATGGATTACAAAAGAAATTCTGGACCTTATGGAGGAAAGGAAACAACATAAACACTATATTGTACAAGGAGATATATAAACAAATAAACAAAAATGCTCAGAAGTGAAGTAAGACTGGCTAAACATGAAATGCTTACAAACTGAACAATTCTCAAAAAACAATAATCAAGGCCCCATGTATGAAAAAGTAAAGGAATTTACAAAGAAAAGAACATTTCTTGAAGGCAACTGCACCAAAATAAGAATGTTGAAATGTTGTTTGAAGCAGAATAGATAATGAAGAGATGGGTTAATATGTAGAAGAACTTTTCCATGAACAGAGGACCTGAAATTATGGAAGAGGAGGTGGAAAAAGTTTTAGAATGTATGAAATTTGGAAAAGCACCTGGAATTGATGGCGTGACATCATATATGTTAAAAGGAGGTGACTTTGGAATTACAACTCTGACTGATATATGTAAAAAAATGTACAAAACAGCTTACATACCTGCAGACCTCAGAACGTCAATTTTTGTATTGCTATCCAAGAAATCAAGGGCAACAGATTGTTCAGATTTCAGCACAATAAGTTCAATGTGTCATGTGTTAAAACTTCTATTATCATCTCAAAACGCATGACGAATACAATAAACTTTGAAATAAATGAGGAACAAGCTGGCTTTAAGAAAAATTCAGGCACAAGAGAAGCTATCTTTAACCTTGAAATGATCACAGAGAATATCTGGAAAAACAGAAAGGTCTTTATTTTTGTTTCATATATTTTGCAAAAACCTTTAATCTTGTAAACCACGAGTCATTAATGAAAACCCTTAAAAATTTAGATATCGACAAAAATAACCTCGCAATAATATCTAGGATATACTGGAACCAGCAAACAAAAATCAGAACATCTATAGGGGTGTCAGACCCAGTAAAAATAAGGAAAGGTGTCAGGCAAGGGTGTGTTTTATCCCCATCGCTATTCAATATGTATACAGAAGGTATATTCAGGGGACCAGAATCACTTCCAGGTGTAAAAGTGGGAGGTAGGATAATAAATAGTCTTCCATATGCTGACGACACTGCTATCCTGGCTGATAACAAAGAACATCTCAAAACTCTGGTAAAGACTGTAAAAATTGAAAGTGAAAAACTTGATTTGAAAATGAATATTAAGAAAACGAAAACAATGGTTGTTACTCGTAATGAAACAACACCCAAAGCAAAATGAATTATTGATGGTTGTGAGGTGGAGCAGGTAAAAAGCGTAGTATACCTGGGACAACTGATAACATCAGATGGAAGGTCAGACTTACAGATAAAAAGAAGAATTGGTATGGCTAAAAATACCTTTTCAAACCTGAAGCATCTGCTAACCAGCCAATAAATTTCATGGAAAACCAGGGTCCGTCTGTTAAAATGCTATGTATGGTCAATCCTCACCTATGGCTGTGAAACTTGGACGACAAAGAAATATACTGAAACAAGAATAGAAGCCTTTGAAATGTGGTGTTGCCGTAGGATGGATAGAGTGTCTTGAATGATATAGGAATGTTATGGTCACATAAGGCGGCACAATTCCCTTAAAAAATTATAAAAAAGGCACTCTTAAGGGTAAGCGAGAAAGAAGAAAAAAAAGGACCACATGGACAGGCAACATTGCTGATTTGATGAAGAAAGGCATCAACAAGTGTCGTAAACTGGCATTGGATAGACAAGTGGGGAGGGCTATGACATTCGACCTCTTTGAGATGGCACCCCTGTAAGGTAAGATGTTTTTTCAGTAAAATCACATAGTTTCTTCCCATTACACCAAACACTAGATTTGCTTGCTTCTGCTGGTACATTTCAGTGAACCAACACCTCTTATTTAATTCACCTGGATTGGATTTACTATGGTAATTATCAATGGATTTTCTCCATTAAAGTTTTTTGTAATTTTTTATGCTCATTTCTTGTAACTGATCCAATGACCATATGATCATCTATTGTTCCTGATACAACCAATAAAGAACTACTACGATCTAGTTTATATATTGAGGTACCATATCCACCATATCTGGTATCATATTCCTGTATTGAAGTTTCACTACGTTAGTCATATAACTGTACTCTTAAATATTTGTAAGATACAGCTGATGAATCAGCTGTGGATTTTGAAGACCGATTAAATCATAATTGTTCATATTGATATCACCTTTAATACTTCCTCGAGTGTCCTTATCGAGATATTTGTTGTTGATATAGTCTAAAGTAACAGCATCAACAACAAGATCCGCGACGTCAGCGATGCGATGCCCTTTCATACTCCATCCATTTTGTTGTAAAGGAATGATATCATTCTGTGTTATTTGTTTTCCATGATCACCATCATAAATTCCCATGAAATTAGTATATATTCATAGATTAGATATTTGTAAAATAGTTTTATTAATTTTTCGTTGCATCTAGTGTCTTTATGTGAAAATACTTTAATTACATTATAATTCTAAATCCCCAAAGCCCTCTGGTTTGTATAAAAAAGAGAATAACAACAACATAACACACTCGACAGGGCTCGATATTGACTGCTGTTACAAACATAGTTCATTCCTAACTTGTTACTTAAATGAAAAACTCCCATAGCGCAATTTAAACCGCAACTATCAAAATATTCTAGGATATTTGATGTTATATTTAGTAGAATCCAATGAGTTCTACGTCCATCAGAATCGCGAAGTTAAAAAATATAGAATCCTATTTTACTTTGATTAATAATCTTATCTGTAGAGAATACACCAATAAAATTCTCAAACTCAAGACAGTTAATCCTTTTATTCACATCAATGTTTGATAGTGGAATATCAATGGATTTTGATTTTGGTTGTAAATATCGTTCCGATTTTGGCGATACTATTGAAACGTGAGGTTTCGCATGGAAAAAGTCCCTTTTCGTTTTTGTTTTTTTTCCTTTTTGACACATATGCCAACAGAAAAATCCCAACTACCAACAACAGGAGGTAGTTGATACTGTATTAACAAATCACTGTATGGGTGATTTTGCAAACCCATCTCCAAACTAGGTTTTTTGGTAATAGAGGATTTGGGTAATACCTTAGGAGCACTATAAACTGGAGCTCTATTTCGGAGGTCCCAACCAAGGGCTTTAACAAGCACAGGAATTCGGACACTGCCAAGGAAACCACCTTGTTGTTTTTTCGTTGGCCGAGTAATTAGTTGTCCACCAGTTTGGAGAGCTGCCACTGTTTGTTCTTTTTGTTTCTTTGTTAATAAATTTTTATATTCAACCAATTCATCGATTTTATCTTGTGGAATCAGAAAAGTACTTTTTTAGCCGGAACCTAGTATCTTATCTATTCCAAAACTAGAAATACTCCGTAAAACTGAATTTTTAATGCTTCTCTTTTAGCAATTGGTTGAAGATTAGTGAGATTTATCAAACTGAAAATGTTACCACCTTTTTAAACAACATCTTTGATCTGCGTTTATGAAAATTTCAGAGTCACACGCTTGTTTGCAAATTTAACCTTTTGAATCCGTTTAATCTGTGTTCTTGTGAGAAAAAATGTTTTTTCGGGTACTATGTGATAATCTCAGTTCAATTATTCTTACAATGAATAATTGAACTGAGATTCTTACAATTATCCGTAATTGCCTTAGCTAGTTTTCATTTTTGATTATCAGTTAAAGATACTTTATAACCAGTATATATACAATATATATACAATATATATATACAATATATATACAATATATATACAATATATATACAATATATATACAATATATATACAATATATATACAATATATATACAATATATATACAATATATATACAATATATATACAATATATATACAATATATATACAATATATATAAATATATATATAATACAATGGATAAAAATCTTAAATTAAGCTGGAAGAAAGATCGAAGAATTGCATTTTCACCACATACATCAATACCTAATTCTTCACTGTATAGAACCAGTGCAAATATAGTGTATTTAGCTGCTGGATTTTCTGATAGAGTATAACGAAATGATAGTTAAACTGAGTTATCCATTTTCTCTTCCTGACAGGTAAGGTCAAAATAGATTTCNCAAATTTAACCTTTTGAATCCGTTTAATCTGTGTTCTTGTGAGAAAAAATGTTTTTTCGGGTACTATGTGATAATCTCAGTTCAATTATTCTTACAATGAATAATTGAACTGAGATTCTTACAATTATCCGTAATTGCCTTAGCTAGTTTTCATTTTTGATTATCAGTTAAAGATACTTTATAACCAGTATATATACAATATATATACAATATATATACAATATATATACAATATATATACAATATATATACAATATATATATTAGATGAGGTTGCAATTTTTTCCCAATCATAGATCCAGGTGTGAGGTGGATTTAGCTTTACACCCATCGAATTAAAGGTCATTTTAGAAATCCAAAGTGCAAATTTAGAAAATTTGTGACAAGAATTATTAGGAGTTATTTTATCATTTCGATAGATTACATTGTTGTCATCTTCTAAAACAATATCAGTCATGTATTTCCCACTGGGAGCAATTTGATCTTGAAAACTCTCAAAATTCTGTATCTGTTGAGAGGTAGACACATGTTTACAACCTGGTTCCCGGCATGAAGTGTTAATCTTTTGTTAAAACCAAGATTAGTATTCGTAGCCGTATTACCTGTATCTCTAAACTTAATCTTACTAGGCCCAACACTACTTTTGTATCCGTTTGAAAATTCAATCAGATTCTTAATATTTGCACTATGATTGAATTCTGGATTGTCAAATATAGTGACATTATTTAAATCAACACAAATCCCTCGGAATAAGCCCGTAACCACTATTTATGGTCACAATGTTATCAGTAACCGCAATATCAGCACCATCTGCTGTTTTATTGACTTGCAGATTGATTTTAAAAAACGGTTTGAACCAATCGTAAGAAGTGATTTCACCACTATTATCAATTAAAAAATCGCATTCAACCTTACTTTGATATTGGCCATTCAGAGGTAGAGAAGTGTTTTTAGGCCCACCCATACATCGTACACAAAATTTTAATGATCCAAATGACATTGACATATATATGTATATGTCATAAACTATATATGCATTTGTCTAAAATATATTTATATATATAGTTTAGATAATTTTCACATATTTAGCAATTTGTCGAATTCCAATTACAATACTGATTTTATTGGAGTAGGTGCATGAGTGTCCTTCAGTTGAGATTGTTTACTGTCTGGATGGTTAATATTTCAATTAACTGGTAAATCTTATTCTTTGTAATTGTTTGGTTTTTGTTGAATTTGCTTTCAAGTTTATTAGCAGCAATCTGGCCCATTCTGGAATCAATTTTAAAGAACCTGCTCCAATGGCTTTTCTGGAGCTTTGTTTCTAAATCCCTGGTGGCTTTTGATGTTAATTTTGACATAATCTTTTTACCGAAGGATGTCAAATTGTTCATAAAACCATCACCAGTCTGCATTTCATTCTCATCATCGATACGCTCACCACTATCAAAGTCAATTTCAAAAAAAAATTGTATGTATAGGGGTCTCGTATGAGTCTTGTTCTTCCTACCATCTATATACAACTAAGATATATAATTTTTTACAAATCCTCTTTAAGCAAAAGTGTCATGGCAATCAGTAAACCCTTTAAATCGAGTGATCTCCCTAGACTATCCTTAACGTATATCCTTAACTATTCCAAAAATACTTCAAAAATCTTTCAAAAGTTTTAATTTTGTTATAATTTTGTTACAAAGAAGCCGACATGAAATGGAAAGCTTAATGGCTTATTATCGATGGGAAAACGATATAAAATATCGGATTGAATACCTGATATAATTGATTCGGATATAAGATTACAATGTACGAAGGCTAAATCAATGCTATTTGTGATGTCCGGCAGTCTTTCCTCATATCCGGATGATGATATGATACCTTTACTGAAACCAATTAGATCAGAAGATGTCCCTTGGGAAAATTTTTATTTATACCCAGATTCTAAATTAATAAAAACTCTAAGACGACTTGGGATGAACCTTAGACTAATACCTCTTTTTGGATGACCATTGCTTGACAAAGACTTCTTATTAAACCGTTAAGATCACCATAACTGCAAATTCCAGACAATGTTGATACACTCCTCCAAGCAGATGCATAATTGTGGGTATTAGAGTGTTTTTAACATACCCCTGACTAGTATTATACCATGAATAACTCATGTAGGGGCAATCGAGAGCTATACCATATCTTGAATTTTTGTCAAGCACTATTTCAGGATTGAAAACGATAGCAAAATGATGTTTTTTTTATTTTTTTCTACTATCCGTTGGATCAATAAAATCGGAAAATCCATAATATTATGTTATATTAAAAATCCTTTTAGGTAAGCGTCATACTGATTCCTTGTAATAACACCAAGTCTTAATAAGAGGTCAATTATTTCCCAAACTTCATTTTGCAATGCAATAATTTTATTAGCAGATTCCCGTGACCCGTTAGCAACACCAGCTATTTCATTAAATTTTCTGGTTCTGTATACTATATCATAAGTCCCATCAAATTTGTTTTACCAGAAGAATTAGGTTTGGACATGTCTGAAAGCAGATTTAAATTGATGAACATCTGCTTGGAGCTTTGTCTAAATACTTCTTGGATGAAACCGTTTAGTTAGAAGATCAATGGTTGATTTGTCAACCTTGTCTTGGTAAGGATTTTTCCACCTGTGTGAGCTTCGATGATCATTTTGTTCATTGGTTTTGGATAGTTACTAAGCAAATCACCATACTCTCCATTGTTGTTGATTTTATAAGCATGCCTTTGAGGTTGCTTGTACTTTCGAACAACCTCTTTTAGTTTATTAGATTCATCTTTTTCTCTCTTAATTGTGGATAATTGTTTTCTATTCTCCTTTACCTTTTTGAGTATTCTTTTATTAACCTCTTTCAGGTATTGACTCAAAACTTTTTTCTCTTGTAGAGTAATATTGCTCTTAATTGGGTCATTACTTCGTCACACACCACTTAAATATTTTATAACAGCTCAAATCTCTTCTGCTGTCGGCAGAGTATTCATAAACGAATCCAAGTCATAATTTTCAATGACTGCATTTTTAGTAAAATCTATATCAGATATCATACCAGTTGTCGAATCTTGTTTAGTCACAGCGGATTGAATCAATTAATGTTGGTACTCTTGTAATTGTTTGATCAACTGGCCTTGCTTTTCGCTAATAGTGTCCTTGGTTTATTGTTGAGGGTCGATGATTGGTTTGAACATAGCATTATTTTCATACTGCATATCCTTCACTACGTCACGATAAATCTTAACCTCGTCTTTAATTGTTTGCTTCATAGCATCGATTTGAATGGCTTTTTCCTTATTCTGTCTAAAATTACTGATATTTATTACATATATGATATAGACAAATGTTAAAACAGTTATTTATGAAGATAATTGTTAAAATGCAATAATTATCACAAATTTATATTCATAATATATATATATATATATATATATATGTAAATACCTAACTATGTTAACCATAAAGATGAAAACACAAAAAGAAGATTAAAAGACCTCATCGATGAGGATTCCATAATGCTTCTGTGCGGTCAGAGTGGTTGTGGCAAAATCAGCACAGTAATACATTTGCTTAGAGTCCCTCTTGTTTATTATGGTAAAATTATTTACCATATTCCAGATCAACACCAAGGTAACAAACAAGATCTAAAAACATTGATGAATGACGTACACTAAAATGTTGGTTATAATGCATTCGAAATTAAAGAACCTGATGAAATAATGGATATGGATGAATATCCAAATGATAATAGAAGGATTTTTATATTCGGTGATATGCTCAATGGTTCAGAAAAATATTTTAAGAAATCAAATCATTTTACCGATGGCAGACATCATAATATATCATTAATTTATTTGAGTCAGAGTTGTGATGATGTGCCTCAGAAGATCCATTTTAAATTGATGTCACATGATTGTTCGGATGAAACATAAGAAAAGTGAAACTATATTGATAGCTTTTCAAACAATATTCAAGAAAGCTAGAAAAATAAAATTTTTATGGGTTGAAAACGGTAAAGAATCTTATAACAACCACATGAAAAGTCCTACTAGAAAAACATAATATACGGATGTACTCAACCGAAAATGAAGGAAATTGTCTGTTGTTAAACAATGGAATCAAACAATGAACAACAAAATGTGGAAGCAGTTCGCTGTCCAAGGGAATACACAGTATCTTGATATGTTATCTAAATTGTTAATAAAGTATAATAACACTAGGCGTAATTCGATAACAATGACACCTGTAGAAGCATTCGTGAAAAAGAATGAAGGACTTGTTTACTTTGATCTGTATGGTGAAATGAAACCTGTAAAACCGAAACCAAAATTTCTAACAGGTGATAAGTTTTGGAGTTCTTAGTATAAACGAAATATTCCTAATCAAAAAAGTCCAAGACACTAACACTCTCATATATAGAATAAAGGATGTTAATGATGAAGAGATACAAGGGAGTTTTTATGAATAGGAGGTATTAAAGACTAGAAAAGAAATATTTAGAATTGATCAAGTTATTTGAAGAAAGAAAAACAACCTTTGGTGAAATGGAAAGGATATAGTGACGATTTCAACAGAAGCTTTAAATAGATGAACTATTAGACCTTGTTGTTAAAGAGACTATAAAGATAAAGAAAATGAGTGAAATTACAATTGATCAACATTAAGATAATGAAGAGTTCAATGAGAGGATTAAAGACTATTAAAAAGTATAAAAGACAAAGATTGATTGATTGATGAAGCAAAGAAGAAAAAAAAAGAACTGAGCTAATAACTGAATAATATCAATTTCATGTTAGAAAGCTAGCTGTTACTATGTTGTGCTCGAAAAATTTACCTCACGATTTACCCAAGATTTAAGAGAGATATTAAATATTTACAAAATAAAATAGATATATAGTATATATATTTATATAAATAACAAATCAATTAAAAGGTCATCTTATAAACTTTAGCGTTAAAGAGTTAAGGAAAGAAATACTCAATGTTAAAAAAGATTCTCAGGTATCTAATTTGAAGCGTATTAATGTAGGAAATGTTATACTAAAAAGTTCATCTACTCTTCCTACATTTACTTGAGAAGAATAAAGTAAAAAAAAATAAACCATTTGTAAAAAGGAGTAAACCCCGAGAAAAAGAGCTTAAACCATCTGTAAAAGTTATTGATACAATAACAAGCATAAAAAGTAAGATACTAAGAACACCAAAACAGTATATTAATCCACTGTCAGATAAACTTGACGAAAACGCACCTGGTAAAAATATCCTGAATTTATTGACGAATCAAAGAACACCACAAAAAAGTATTATTCAGATGGTTCATGATTATAAAAACCTTATTATTCTACCACCACTAGAGTTTAAGGACAGATTAATTCCCTCTCCAAGAATAACAATTCACACTCTAAGGAAACCAATTCTCACTTGAAGGACTATTGTCAGAGAAATAAATGAAGCCTTAAATGGATACACGAAGGCTTGTGAAACCAGTATAAAAAGCAATAGAGACAATTTAGTTCAGCTACATCACACTGAAAAGGCTATTGAACGTCACAACAAAAGCATATAAGAATTAATGAAAGGTATTAAATTCAGTGGAACACTAAGTCTAACCTTTGAAAAATACACTGATAAAGGATTTGCATGTAAGACTGTATACTTTAATAGTAAGCCTCAAACAATTATCAAACCAAAAGATATCGTTGATGTGACAGAAATGTTTAAACAGCAAATATTAAATAAGATTGCTCAATCGATATTTGAGCGATCATTCCATTAATGTTGTAAAATACAAGCCTTTGAAAGGAAATTCATACATTAAACTACTACCTTATGAAATGTCAAACAGCGCTAAAAGATTAATCAGTTTGAAAAATAAAGATAATGAATGCTTCACATGGTGTCAAATCAAACATTTAAACCCTCAAAAGAAAGATTCTCAGAGGAATAATAAATCGGCTAAACAATATATTCAACATTTGGATTACACTGGAATTGAATTACCAGTTACTACAACCCAGTACAATAAAATTGAATATATTTTGTTATGATGATCGATAACCATATTTATCAAAAGGGAAGTATGAAGATCAGATGAAATTATTATGGAATACTGAAGACGAAAATAAACAAATACTGATTGAAGACTTTAATAAATTCATGTACAATCAAACAAGACACAAAGGGAGGAAATATTTTTGCACATATTGCCTCCAGTGATTTAGTTCTGAAAGAGTATTAACTAATCATAAAGAAAACTTTAATCAAATAAGTGAAACATAAGCTGTTACCATGCCTGACAATGATAATAAAACTTTGAAATTCAACAGTTGTCATAAACAACTACCAGTACTATTTGTTACCTATGCTGATTTCTAAGCAATAACAGAAAAAGTGCATAGATATCAACCAAATAATGATCAGTCATATACAGAATCAGAAACAAAATCAAAAGCATACATACTATCTTTATGACAATAAATTAGTCTCCTATAATTAGAAATATAGCAAATCATTACAGATCTATAGAGGTGAGGATGTTGTCTATAAATTCATGGAAACTATGCTAGATGAAGTATATACCGTGTAAAAATACTGTAAGAAGGTTATGAAAAAATAATTCAACCAACAGTTAAAGATGACAAAAAACGAAGAAGAAGAATTTCAAAATTCAGTGAAAGTCTTATATGTGAAAAGAAATATAATGATAAAGATATTAGAGTTAGAGAAGATTGGTATACTACTGAAAAATATAGAGGGTCGGACCATCAAGATTGTAATTTATAACTAAAAATTGAACCAGGTAGAATTAACATACCAGTCATATTCCACAATTGGAAAGGGTATGATTCACATTTCATAATGCTACAGATTGGCCTAATAGCTAACAAACATACATACAAAAATGAAAAAGGAGAAGACAAACAGAGGAACACCAATATTTTTATCAATGACAGTCATAGACTTAGCTATACTTTATTCTTATACATTATATGCATATGTAAAGCCTCCATAGAACACTGGAAGATCCGCTATAAAAGTATTACCAATACTACTACTACTACTACTACTACTACTACTACTACTACTAATAATAATAATAATAATAATAATAATCAGGAAAAGACTGAAAATATCAAAACCTGAAAATTGAATTAAAAAGGCTTTGATCACTGAAGAATGCTCGTGTTGTACCAATTGTTGTTGAAGCTTTAGGATGTGTAAGCAAAAATTTCAAGGGATGGACTGACATGATAAATATTAAGTTAGACATTGGTATTGTACAAAAGACAGCCTTATTAGGAACAGCTAGGACTCTTAGAAAAATTTTACAAATGTAAGGAGAAAGAAACCTCTTGGCCTTTAGCTGCTAGTAGTGGCCAGCCCAAGAGGAGTAAAGCGGCATTAAGAACAGCCTGTGCAAATGCTATAAACTGAGATAGTAATAATAATAGTAATAATAAACCCTGCAAAGATCAACCCCACCTTTGCGTGGTGCACGATGGCACAAAGTAGGCATGGCAACCAAAGCATGTCTATGGCAAACGGGGCTTGGATAAAAAACCATCACGAGGAGTCAAACAAACAGAAAATCAAACTGCATCGCTCGTCGCATGGGTCAACAGGAGCGCGTCATTCAGCGAGGAAGAAGGCTAAGGGTGAAAAGTGTATTATTGGAAAGAACTCCTCCTTCGACACTCAACCGGCTGTGGAATAGCTAATCGGAGTAAACCTTCAAATAGCCGCGCAGAATAGACTAACCGATCCTCACAGAAACGGAAGAAAAAGAAATAAATGGACTTGGTAGCGATTCATCCTTTTACCTCATGTATCGCGCACAATTGTTTTGTTATCGTTTTCCCTCTCCCTGGTATCCATTGTTTTCTTGTTAGTTAATTTTCCTTTTGTATTATCATTTCCCTATTGTTTTGTTTCCTAGTGATGTGTAATTAATAACGCCTCTAATAATTAATAGCGTCCTCTGGATATTGAGTAGATTTTTTAGTTGAGGTTTTCAAATTGTGTTTGTAAATAAGAATCTTTCGATTGATAACGATGAAATATTAAATAGAAAATATCTCTCATGTCAACTGCCAAGATTTATATTTAAGAAGTACTACACGGAGCGCTCTTATTGCTTAAATATAGGATTGTTTATATCATAATATCCTATAGAGTCGAGAGGAATATAAAGAAGTCAAGAAAGCGTTCTTCATTGCCCAACTTAATTCATCGGGAAAAAATAGCACCAAGCATACGCACTCCATATTGAGAATTGCAATTGCCACACCAAGATCGAATATTGATCCCAACAAGCTAGCTAATGTGAGAAGAGACATCATGAAGCAAAAGAGAATCATGAAGATGGAATCAATCAGACTAAAGGTACGACTAGCTTTGCAAACAAATAGCACCAACAATGTTGAAAACACCAGACAACGACGAGATGATGACGACGTAGCCTACACTGATCATTCACAAAATACAAATGAAAATGAAGAAATACAAATGAACACCAGCTTTAGGAATGAAGATGATGACTTCAAGGACTTGTATGATACATTATCCAGAGATAGATTAAAACATGAGGAACTAAAGGACCGAAATATGCTGCCTAAAATAATAAAGAACAGAAAAATCAAGCACCTGATCAAAGAAGCCAATAGAGTCATAGATGAAATTAAAACAAATTACCCAGATCCCATGGACCCGACATCCATCAATCAACTTTGCTATGCAACAGCAGCGGTCATCACAAAAATGACAATTCCAAAGAAAAGGAAACCCCGGGAAAAGAGAAAGCAACCAAAAAAGAAAAGAACCATATTGAGAAAGATATTCAAAAAAGGAGTGACCTGTCTGTGCTCACAGAGATAGAAAACAATACTCTGACCAACCAAAGAAAAGAACGACAAATGAAAAAGAGATACGGCATAAGAAACATGGCAGACATATGAGTAGTAAGAGAAAAACTCAAACTACAAATCCAGTCTAAAGCTTAAAGAATTAGAAGATACGAAAAGTGAAGTAAACAGTTTAGGCAGGAAAATATCTTTAAAAGAGATGCCAAGAACTTCTACAGAGAACGTGGGAACAGCCAGATAGAAGTGAAAAACCCAATTGGAATCTGACTGAAATTGAAGACCTCTGGAGCAAGATGTGGGAAGACAAAAAGCACCACAATAAGGCAGGCAGCACAATGAATAGAGATAGAGCCAGACCGACTGAGAGGTTGGCCTCAACATGACTGGAAAGACACTACAAAGACCGAAATTGGCTTGGCTCTAATGAAAGCAAAAAATTGGAAGTCACCTGGAGTAGATAAGGTACCAAACGTTGGCTGAACCATCTTGAGGCCATCCATGATAACATTGCTAGAGTGTACACCGAGATCAGAAAAACGCCAGCACAATCCAGAATGATTGTAACAAAGTCTAATATATCTGCTACCAAAGAACAATGAAACAAAGAACCCAAAGAACTACATATTAATGACCTGTCTACCAACAACGTATAAGATTATAAGATCTTGACAAGTATGATCACAGAAGTAACTTACAACCTTCTTGAGATCAGCAGCATCCTCCCAACAGAACAAAAGGGTTCCAAGTAGATACATACCTGTACCTTGGTGTAAATGACGATGATACTATGATGGAATTCAATATAGAAAAATGAAAGGAAAAATCAGAAAAGAATGTTACATGAGAGTTGAGACTGTCATCAAAAGTGAATTAACCACTGCAAACAAAATTCAAGTCATTAACACATTGGCAGTCCCAGTTGTCTCATACTTTCAACATTATCAACTGGCAACTTGAAGTGACGAAACTACACACAAAGACGAGAAAACTATTGACGTCCGAAAGAATGCATCACCCAAAGGCAGATGTATAGTCATACGTACTAAGAAACATCTGTGGAAGGGAACTCACCTAAGTCAAGATGGCATTTAAAGTCACAACGAGGTGTCAGAATACTTATTTTGAGGCAGAAGAAGACGACCTGCTAGTTCTGGTCCGTGAATACGAACGTAACAAGAAGCTGTACTCTATCCCAAAGCAAGCTGAGAAGTGTACTAAGGAAATAAACATCACAGAATTACCAATGGAAGATGACCAGCCAATCACGAAATTTGCAAAGAAAATCAAAGAGAAAGCGAAGAAACGAGCTCAAAAGAAGATGGGTGAAACATAGGAAGCAAAACCAATTCACGTTCAATACCCAACAAGAGTGGACAAATCAGATGTTGAGCAAGACGGACAAATAAGTGGCTTCCGATTGCGAAACACAAGGCAGGAACTGATGGAATTATCATAGCAGCACAAGACCAGAGCCTGTCTACAAGAACTTAAATACACAGAATGATCAAAGAAGGAACAGATTCCATCTATAGGATGTGTAACCAATTTGACGAGACCGTTGACCACATAGAATCAGGCTGTTCCACAGCCTGATACTATGTGGTGAATGGAAGAACAAATTCAGAGACATGACAAGGCAACAGGCTACATCTACTGGAAAATATGCAAACATTTAAAACTCCCAGCAGTATACAAGTGATTTGAACAACAGCCACAAACTGTTGCAGAAAATAACACCATCAGAGTGTTGTGAGACATGCCAATGAACACAAACAGAAAGATCAAAGACCAGAAATCATTGTCAAAAATAAAAAAGAAAAGACCTGCATTATGACTGACATAACTGTACCATCAAAAAGAAATATCTCCATTGAATAAATCGAATAACTTTAGAATTACAAGGGCCTTGAGATAGAAGTGACACGAATGTAAGGAATGAAGGCGGCAACAGTTTCAGTCTTATTTAGTGTTCTTGGCCTTATCAAAAAGGGACTTGAAGCAAAATTACAACAGATTCAAGGACAACAAACAGTCGAGAAACTCCTGAAGATCGTACTCCTTGGAAGTGCGCACAACATCCAAAGACATCTCTCCTTAAACTAGACACATCCTAATTACAGCCCAAGACTCATGGTTTGATTACGACCTATCAGTAAAATTAACCAAAGTGCAAAATAAAGCAAAACGGTAGTAATAATGATAGTAATAATAGGAAAAATAATAATAGTAATAATAATATAGGTATATCTGTGGTTACCAAGTTTTATAATTCGTAAAAATATAGGCACAAACATTTAGCACAAACATGCAAAGATGTTCTGCTTTATTTTTGTCCGACAGACTTAATTCCGAATTTTACCTGTTTGAATGTTAAAAGGCAGAAAAGAATTGACATACAGATTTTTTTATAAATGAAACCTTAGTAATAACAATGTATCATTGCAAAATTTTGAAGTTGTCTTGTCCATAGTTATCTGCGTTTTATGTGGTTAAACAGTATTTCGCTACTCTTGAAATCCAAACAATTTCAAGATCTAAGAGTACCAGGTGGTCATAAAGAAGTCCAAATCTTTCAACGCAGAAATCCTGCATCGATTGGGTATCAAAAATATTACACGGAATTGTGGCAATTGCTACTATGTGTAAACATTCCACATTAATTATTAGGTTCCACATTTCTTACAAACCCACGACTCGTTTTCCAGCATCGATTTGGCAATCAAATTGCAACAATAACTAAAAAATCCTGTTATACCTTGCCTTGCTTGCAAAGCATTACATCAGGCGTCGGCGCCGTAAAAAATTTTTGACAACGTTATGTATGATTAGCATTCCTTGTTTGCCCACTTTAAGACTACCCTCTATTTACGAATAACTACGGCTTTTTAATCTCAAGACCAAAGGGTTGTGAGAATATCTGGTCGTACAAGCAAATCCTGTTCTCCTTTGAAAATAAGAGCCTTTTGCTGTTATTGTAAATGTACTTCCCATGTAGAAAACCTACTTGTTCCGTGGTACTGCGGCTATCTTCAGAGCCATTAGGTGCAGAACTACAATATTTCCTGCAAATATCTAAGTGACAAAAATACAAAAGAGACAGGGAAAAAAGGAGGAAAAAAGGTCTCTCCAAAGTAATGAGGAAATAAAAAACAAAACCATAAATGAAAAAATCTGAAAGGATCAAGTTAAAAAAAGCAAAATCTCAATACCAAAAGCTCATCGACTCTCCTGTTTTCCACTGTTTTGCAGAGTATAAATATGCGAAGATCTGGTCGAAACAGGACTTCGTTTGTCTTGAAGTTGCAGCTATACACTGTACCCTTCCATATATATATATATATATATGAGACCCAATTTCTTGTCTCGACTTAAGTAGCTTTTTTATAACAAAAAGCTCGATTACTTGGAATGGCATAAGAAGGAATCGGGGCATCGGGGCATCGGGGCATCGGGGCATCTGAGAAGCTCGAGGATTTCAATCTGCTTATATACCCGTTAATATATACAACCAGTTTATATACATATTTCCACGCAATCTCTATTTAAATATTGTAAGTAAATAGAACTTTATTAATGATGCTTTAGTTTTTCCTAAGTCCAACATTTATTGATCTTAAAAAACAAGTTGTTATCTATGACACAGAGTAAGTTTTTACATTGACTCTTGGTTTTCTTGGAAAGTGCACTGTAGCAAAGCCCAATCTGAACATTCGTTTTATTATTTCGGTGAATCAAATGTTATTTCACCTAAGTGTTTTGTTAGTTAATTCCCTTAAAGTAAACTATTTTGCTCTAACGTTATGTATCTTACCATGTAAGGTAGTACTGAAGAGAACACGGAGTTATTCAAAAGAGTAAAAATTAACACTTTTGACGTACAGTACTTACTCAGTCACACAAATTGCGTATGGTTTCTTATAATTGTAATTTCTGATTGCTCAAATTTTTTTTCTATATTACACGGATTGGGCAGTTACACTAGGTAAAATTAGAAAATTGTTATAAAATGAGTGTTAGCATGCTAGAGATTGAAACTTTAGACTAGGAATACAAATGTTTTGTTGAGATTTCACAGACTTTCTACAATCTAGCAGAGTGTAAGATTCAAAACAGGATTCGATAGAAATACGTCTCATTTTTTAGATAACTCTTTAATGTTACTAATCCTAAAAAATAACGCGTGGTAGCAATTGCTACAGGTTTAAACCACTTTACTCACAACATTTATGTCTGAGTTAGTAGAAGGAATATTTTCACTAACTAAGCCATTATATTGTAAACAGTGTCCGGTAATACTTGGTGACTAATCAGTGCTTTCTTTGATACTTCAAAATTGTGGAAAGACTCGAGTTTTACAATGATTAAAAGGTATCGGATTGGCAGCATATTCCTCCTTTGTCTGTACGAAAACTAAAAATAGTGACATAGTAAATCTTGTAGAAGCAACATTCGAAAAGCTTGCATGATCTTTTTGAAAAAGGAGACAATTCATGTGACATGTAATGTTATTTCATAAAGGTTATAAAATCTCAGTTCTACTTAATGTTCGAAGCGACGACCAAAACGTCGAGAATATGATTATATGTCACATAGGTTGTTTCTTTTTTCAGTACTAACGAGTTCATAGCTTTACCTTAACAATCTTCTAGAAAATAATGTTATTGTAACACGTTACTGTAGTACTCTTATCTATATGTATATTGTGAAAATTATAGCTCCTCGTGGTAGTGAAGGGTAATCAATAGCTTTTTTGAAAAAGGTACCACTTTTATTTACCAAGTGTATAGTTTCAAATTGAAATGGGTGGGCCACGTCCGCAAAACTTCAAAATGCATTCTTTGTGATCGTACATGGTTTCTGTGTGTGAATAATTCATCTGGTGTTTATCAAGATGAAATCAACTTCGTTTTCCCAGTTCACTTGGGTCTTCTTCAGGTCCACTTACGGTAATATCGCTTTTTAAACATCGTGTCTGTTATTGCGAGCATGTGTGTTTTTCTAAATTAAACTAACCTTGTTCCCCTTTCGTTCTTTTCTTTTTCTCCGTGTTTTCCAATTATATCTTTTTCATCCTGCTCATTTTCTTCTAACTCGTCCATTGAAGTCACCCCTACAGGGTTTCGTAGTGGTTTTTTGTATGCTTTCTCAAGGTAAAAAAATGCATCCATGTCCTCCGTTTGAATGCACCGTCCGTTCCCCAGGCCCCTAGAGTACATTTTATTCCAGTCCTCCCTTGTAAAAGCAGATTCAAGACAACGAAATACAAGGAATTTGTAAGAATAAGGTAGGTCCGAAACCTTCTCCATCTATATTTTCTTCATTTATATTTGCATAGACCTGTAAATGTCAGTAGTACTTAACTAGACATTTAATCAATGCATTTGAAATATTTAGTGTTTTCAGCAAGCATTAGTGGTCAGGCAATAACTTATTTAACTTATTAAAAAAACTTAATCTCCTCTCCAAAAGTACTAAATTCTCTGAACATAAAATTCATTTTTTAATTTTATTTTATATGTTTGAATTTTTACAACAATGTTGGTCTGTGCATTCTTTTCTTGCTGCTTTTCACTCTGTTGAATTCCAGTCAAAACCTGTTTTAAATACCAGTTCTCAAAAGCAATCACCTATCAATAAAATATCATGTCTGAGTGACAAAAAAGAATTCATATTAATATTGGCCGTAAATAGCTGATATCTATAGGTGGCCATCGAGTAGTAATTTTTTCCTCCAAAATTCTATTTCTATTACCAACAGCGTAAACATGTCAGTCAAACTCTCTCAGTTTGTGTTCTTTGTTACTTGCTGGTAATGAAAAATGCAAATTATTGGCATTCCTGCTTCTTCCCCAAATATTCAAACTATTCATCATCTTTAAAAGTAAAAGAACTACATTCATTTTAGTAGACGCTCTCTCGCTAAGACTCGGCTGGACTGAGACGCCGAATTAAAAGAACGCAAACCGAGCAAAGTTTCATCAATTGGAAAAACAAAGAGATATTAGAGACAGCTGGTCACATTTTGTAATTTCCAGTGGAAAACAAAAGGATTAGAAACAGCCCACTGTCTCAAACAATCAAAGAACATATTCCAATTTTTTGATATACCAAGGGTAAGCATTGGAAGTTGGATATAAAATGTTTGCAATTGAACGTTGTCTGCAAAGTACGAAGGTGAATGCATTTTTTTGTTATTTACATAAATTTGAATAAAAGGGGTTTTTTGACAATATTTGCAAGTGTACTGACAAAGTATCGGAAGCACTCACTTTAGAATCACACTTATCGTCTTCATTTTGTTTTGTATTTTACTTTGTCTAGTTCTAAACCCAAATTAAGAAATTCAGACTACCGTATTTTCTTCAATAGAAGCCGCGGCTTCTATTTATTTTTCAAGAAAAAAATTGCGGCTTCTATTCAAGGGCGGCTTCTATTAAGTTAAATAAAGTGACAAAATTAACACTTTGTTTTCAATTATTCACATGAAACCATTGGAGTGCAAAAAACACATTGCTTCAAAAAGCAATCATCGGCATGAATTTTGGCATGGAATTCCCCTGTTGCTAGTAGTTTTGTTTTGTAAATATTGTATCCATAGATTCGTGATTACCGATATTAGTCTGGGTGATATTGACGCAAGTCAACGATTATTCTCGGTAGGAACTAGGTGAATCACTTGGGCTAGGTTCGATGTCACGGGTGGTATTGCATGTGTGACATTGGTAATCTGTATGAAGGCGTGTGAAAATTAGAGATCAACGAAGCCGATCATATTTTAGATCTGATTCATGTATTTAGACATTTTGTATATTTACTTGTGATTTTGTAGTTTGAGATTGTCGTAGGTGTGGAAGTCGATTATCGAGTTTTAAAGAGCACGATTATTGGAGCTGTTGTTATATGTGTTCATTATTGGAATACAGTTGTTTATATTGATGGTTAATTTGTTGTTGATACGAATCTTGTCGTAAAGTTTATACAGTCCTCTAACGAAAAGAATCGTCGTTTTTCGGAGTTATCTTCATTTGAATCAGAGCACATATTAAGGAGTCAAGAAAACCACCCCTTTCTCACAAATTTTGATTTCAGTTGTGAATATGGCAGAGAAAAGAAAAAGTTACGACTTAAAATTCAAAGAACTTGTGGTTAAATATGCTCAAGAAAATAGTAACAGAGAAGCTGGTAGAAGGTTCTCTATTGATGAAAGCATGGTTCGACGTTGGAGAAAGAAATCATTGGATATCAGCGATCAATCTTCCTCTTCCTCTCAAAGTAAAATGAGAAGATTATCTGGTGCTGGACGAAAGCCCGTTCTTGGGAACCTTGAAGAGGAACTATTGGAGAGAATTATCGATGAGCGTGAGAAGCATCACCATGTCCCATGTAAATTGATAACTGTTTGGGCACAGCAACTTGCTACTGAACACAACTTGCACGATTTTCAAGCGAGTCGAGGTTGGTTGTTTAATTTCATGCGACGAAACGGTCTCTCCATTAGACGAAGAACAACTACTGGACAAACCATGCCAAAGGATGGTTTAGCAAAAATTGCGAACTTTGTAAAATTTTGTGAAAAGCAGAGAAATGCATTTGGTTTCTCTCCTGGAAATATTGCCAACATGGACGAGACACCAATATGGGCTGACATGCCAAGTGAAACCACTGTCGATAAATGTGGTTTAAAGACCGTTCCAATTAAATCAACTGGACATGGAAAATAGCGAATAACTGTATGTTTAGCAGTCAAAGCAGACGGCTCCAAAATGAAACTGTTCGTTGTTATACCAGGAAAAAAACTCAAAAGTGAAGTTGCTACAATCAAAGGTGTAATTGTAAAATGTTCAAGAAATGGCTGGATAAACAATGAATTGACTGAAGATTGGATCTCTCAAGTGTGGGGAAATTTAGCTTTCAACAAGAGGTTTCTTGTATGGGACTCTTTTAAGTGTCACATAAGTGAAAAAATTAAACAGTCGTTGTAAAAAACGAATACAGTAATGGGTGTAATTCCAGGAGGATGCACGAAGTTTCTCCAACCTTTAGATGTTTGTATTAACAAGCCCTTCAAAGTGATTTTCCGAGAGTTGTATGATGAATGGTACCGAAAAGGAGACTTCGAGTACACGAAAGGTGGGGTTGTAAAGCCACCAAACTATGTTCTACAAGTTTAGTGGGTCGTCGATGCTTGGAAGAAAATCGATCCTGAAATTGTGAAGAAATCTTTCGAACCATGTGGAATTACAACCAGTGATATAAACAAAATTCACTGCTTGAAAGAAGGCCAGCCGACCGAAGAGGCCCGAGTTTTGTTAGGAACATCGGACGGGAACCTCGAATTTGGACCAATTTCAACTCCAAACGATGACGTAAATTTGGAAGTGGAGAATTTAAAAGATGTAACTGATTTAACAGATAAGGTAATTAACGAAGGTGAAATAGAAATATTGTCTTAAAAATACGTCGTTGTTATTCCGTTCCCGGCTTTAATTTTATGCTTTCAAAAAAAATAAATGCGGCTTCTAATTAAGGGCGGCTTCTATTTATTTTTCATGAAACAAAATTGCGGCTTCTATTCAAGGGCGGCTTCTATTCAAGAAAATACGGTATTAACTTTGCCAGTGAATAAATTGTACGTGAAACATTTTTATACTGCACATTACTTACATGAATAGTACGTAAATTGTATATGTAGACAAAGGTCACTAACGTAGGTCTTGGTTTAGAGATTTTGTGCACTCAAAGAAAAGGGTTTTGGACTATGACACATTGAAAATGGCACTGTGACTGTAAATGTGAGGGATTAGACTTACCATAAAGACAAATGGTATGAGATGTCCTGTGAAGAATACTGATATTGATACAATCATCAACTTGTATTGCGAATTTGACCAGATAATCCTGTCATAAAAATGGGACGCCACTGTCCTCACAAAGTTATCGGGATTTTTTGTAAAAAATGACCGTCCTGTTATGTACTGGAAGAGCAGTAGAACAAGGAGAAGAAAAAATCCAGCTAAAATACGCCACGTCCAGAGTATTCCGACACGTGTTAAAACCATGGTCAATATTGGACTTAATACTATTGTTCCTATAGCACTTCCACTGGCAGCAAGACCATTGGCAAGTGAAAGATGATGGTTGAAATGCTTACGAAGAAATACAACAGAAGGCAAGTACAACATACTTGTTCCAAGTCCGAAACAAAGCCCATATGCAAGGAACAAATGGTATATACTATATGCAAATGATGCAGCCAGTAAACCAAACGAAGACAATAAAATTCCGATTATTGTAACCGATTTTGGTCCGTATGTTTCATACAAGGCACTGCTTATAAAACTTGAACCAAAGTTAGTGCTGATTGCCAAGGATCCAACCCATCCTGTGTTGAAAAAAATAAAAAGCAAATAAAATGTCAGGAAATAGTAATATACATTGAATGGGGATAATACGCATCTTCATTTGCCAATACTACATTATTTAACATTTTCTAAGCCATGCCAGAAAGTCCGCTAAAGTTCATCTGGCGGACTTTAAAGAAAATTGAGGAACGGTGTTCAAGGAAGTTGATTTATTTCTGGGAAAGACATTTATTTGTGTGAGTAAAACAACAAAAATAATAAAGAATTGATTTAAAGGAACCGTCTTTTATAACAACTGGCAAAAGCAATGGCATGACTTTTCACCATTCAAATAACAGGACAGAATTAACAAAACAAACTTCAGTGTTCAGTCATGGAGAGACAACGGATATTAGGCCTCTTTCAATAAGCGAACAGTGGTAGCAGGCTAAAGCGGTGACTGTATAGCTCAAATGGCAATGTATTGAACCTAGTATATTTTAACAGCTCGCTTTATGAGAGCAATTCCATTGCGCTGCAATTACGCAAGAAAGGTCCTAAAGGGTAGGAGTCTAAAGATGCTTAACCCCTGGAAAATTGAACTCTTTTTAACCATTTCAAATTTTGATATTGAAAATTACTTTCAGAAAAAGGTCATTTTTACATTTCAATACAATACACACTTTTACAATCAAATTTGATATATTTTAGTTCCAGAGTCTTTGTCAACAAACTATTTAAATATTTCTTACTTTTGATCAGCCAGTCAAGAACATATTTAAGAGTTATTTTCTTCATAAGGCGTAAGACGTTATGAATTAAAAGTACATTTAAATCAAGAGTGTGAAAAAAGCCTATCTGTAAATTGGTTCTATCTATGAATGAAATCCCTTGAATGCCACTTCTCAACATTTGATGAAAAGTATCTTTAAATCGAGGCCACGTGTGGGTACAGCTCACCTGTTATCAATGGCCATTTCATTAATTTCAAGAAAGATTACATTTGAATAAAGGCCACCTGTGAGCAAAGCCAAAGCCTTCTTAACTCTGAGAGTTTAGAAGGTCTTGGCACAGGCCACCCGTCAGTAACGACTATTTGTGAAAACTATGGATACACTGGTTCGAGTTTTAGTCCATAGATATGTAATTATCTTACCTGTTTCTGCATTTGATGCACTATACTGCTTTGCTATTGCGCCAAATAATACTCCAAAACAGTTGAGAGTTCCAAAACTTACAAATGAAACAACGAATGATCCAAAGCAAATGCACCAACTATATGCACTGTCTCTCTTTACATTATTGTTCTCAGATTCTGATCCTGTTACCCCATCCTGTTCTGTGTGGACACATTGCTGTTGCATAACTTTGTCTATTTATACTTTGCGACAGCCGAATTAAAATTTTTTGACCACCCTGAAAATATGGTAAAGATAAGTCACGTTAAACAATTAGTTTAGTAAATTAAACAACAGTATTTAAGTTCAGTAAAATAAACAACAGGATCAAGCTTTGGGGGGTACAATGCGGTAACAAAAATATAACAATCGGAAAAAATCTGTAATAAACAGCCTATGACATATAACTGTTTCCCGTTTGGCCTCCTGAACAAAAAGACGAAGATACAGACAATGTTCTTTGGTTTCTGTTACAAAAAGGTTATACAAATAAATAAACAAATAAATAAACAAACTAATAAAGAAATAGCTTAAGGCAACTTGCACACTAATTTATTGGCAGTGACTTGAAAACAGTAACAAAACCCCTAATTTCCTTGTAAAACTACCATGTTTACTCATTCTAAATTCGTTCAAATTCACAAAGGAAAAGAAAAATTCCGAGTACCAGCCAGAAGACTAAATGCCATACCCGAACTGGAAATAATGTATCACCTCAACAACAAACACACCATTGAAAAACTGGACAAAGCCATCATGGAATTGGTCAATGGCAAGGCACCAGGAAATGACTAATTTCACTGGAAGTAATCAAGTGTTGCAAATCATTGCAAGTCTTCTTGACTTGCTCAAACTCTGAAGCGAGAAGTCCCCGCCACAGGTATTGCAACTTAGACTTTCTCAACTTGTATAAGAACAAAGGTGATTGCACTGACTGAAACAGCTTCTGTTGTATCTCACTGCCAGTAACTTTTGGGAGATTATTTGCCAGAGTGATGCTTCCAAAATTGTACAAACCTTGTGTTGTGATAAAGTAAAAGCAGCGAGAGACATATAAACAAATACGGCACGATATGATTTGCATAAATTGTAATAAATGGTAACAGCATAATTTATACTTAGCTCAAAAAACAAAAGACAAAAATAGGGTCGAGTGATTGGCAGAACAGACAAGGGCGAAAATCTGTACTGAACAATTGGTGCCATTGGGCTGCACAATCTCTAACATTCTCCCACTCAGACCAAAGGCACCAGTCCCACACTTCCTGACGGGCGCCGAAAACAGTCTCTAGGCAACGGCTTTGTTAGTATATCAGCTATCATTGACTTTGGGTCACAGCATTACAATTTGATGTTTTTCCTTGCTACTTCATTCCTTACAAAGTGATATTTAATGTCAATGTGCTTCGATCTCTTATGGTGCACTGGATTTCTTGTCATTGCAATAGTGGCTTGATTATCTTGAATTATCATCACTGTGCCTATCTCTACTTCGATTTCCTCAAATATTTGCTTTAGAAATAAACCTCATGCAGCTTCACTCAATGCAATATACTCTACATTTGCTGTAGATAGACTGACTGTCCTTTGTTTGCCACTGAACCAGCTTATTGGAGCTCCGCTTAACATAAAACACGTATCCTGATGTAGAGATTCTGTCATCAATATCTCTAGCAAAGCCTGCTTCCGCATAACCTAAATCACTTGATACACGCTTGTAAAACAAACCTTTTGTCTTTGTACCTTTTGGATAAAGAACAATTCGTTTTGCAGCTGCGTTTGGGTGGGGCACGAATTGTAACGAGAACAAGCTCCCACTGCAAAATTGAATGTCTGGTCTGGTTGCTAATGCAGCATAAAGTAAACTTCCAATCATTGACTGATTAACGCTTTCAGACCTATCATTTTTACACAAAACAACATTTGGATCGGCAGGCATAGCAAATGTCTTTGCATCTTCCAATTTGAACTTTTGCAACATATTATTGATGTATGCTTCTTGATTAAGATGAATTCCGTCTTCAGTTTGTTTAATTGCTACACCAAGAATATAATGTAATGAGCCCACATAAATCATTTAAATTCTTTAATCAAATCAGACTAACTGTTGCATCTGTAATAAATTTTCTGTCATTAACACTAAATCATCGATATAGACTGTGATTAAAATTAGAGGATCCTTTTTAACAAAAACGCAATAGTCACTTTCACATCTTTCGAAACATAAGCCTCGAAATACTTTCTAATTCTTTGATTCCAGCAGTCTGGACTTTGCTGGAGCCCATACAATGAACGCTTTAATTTACACACCAAGTTTTCTTTGCCTTTTTCTGCATAACCGGGGGGTTGTTCCATATAAATTTCCTCATCTAAATAACCATTTAAAAATGCTGCTGTGACATCCATTTGATCAATTAGTAAATCATTCTGTACTGCAAAAGACAGCAGTATACGTAAAGTATCGAATCTTACTACTAGAGAAAATGTCTTATGATAATCAACACCATATCTCTGAGAATATCCCTTTGCGACAAATCTTGCTTTATATCTCTGAATTGACCCATCCTCCTTGTATTTACGTTTGAATACCCATCGACAGCCTATTGGTTTACGGCCTTCTTGCAACTGTACAAGTTGCCATGTATTCATATTCACCAGCGAATTGGACTCTTTGTCTCCAGCTTCTTGCCATTTCTCACTTTCTTTACTTGACACAGCTTCATCAATCGTCCTAGGTTCATCCTGACTGATGTGAAGTAAATAATGGCATCTCTCTGGCTGTGCTACTGCAAGATCAATTTAATCAAATTCTGTGACATCTAGTTCATCACCCTGAATCCAGTCACCTAAGCGATTTTGTTCTTTCCTTTTACGCAATGACCTTCGAATTACAAGTACTGGTTCAGAATTATCAGCTGGCTGTAGATTCTTACATTCAACTTGTTCATGGTTTGACGAAGAACTTTGTTGAACTGGTGTTGGAACAGGATCACAATCAAGTACTGTTTCTCTTCCAAAGTCATTCTCATTAAATTCAACATCACATCGACTAATAATCTTTCGGTTTTGCTCATCAAATAATCTGTAGCCAATAGAATTTGGTCCATAACCAACCAATCGTAATT
This sequence comes from Morbakka virulenta, assembly GCA_003991215.1. Classification (NCBI taxonomy): domain Eukaryota; kingdom Metazoa; phylum Cnidaria; class Cubozoa; order Carybdeida; family Carukiidae; genus Morbakka; species Morbakka virulenta. Next base: position 393,988 of record RDPX01000318.1, read on the forward strand.
TCTCAGCTTTTGGCACAAGCTTCCTGCGCTCTGTTTCCGGTAACAACGCGTATCCATATAAACCAAAATACGTATACGGTCTACTCTTGGCTTTCGACCAAAAAATCTTTGATAGGGGGTAACGCCTATTGTAGTCATTGGCATACGATTGCAAATATAAACTGCAGCTCCCACTGATTTAGTCCATAAGTTAGGTGGTACATTTGCATGTACAATTTGGGCAAGAACAATTTCATTAATGGTGCAGTTAAGTCTCTCTGTGACGCCATTTTGTTGGGGAGAATGTGGTACAATTTTTTGATGCACAATTCCTTTCATCTTTAAATAATCTTCAAACTGTTTGTACGTATATTACCGCCAATATCTGTACGTAGTACTTTGATCCCTTTCTCTGTTTGAATTGCGACTTCCGCTTCATACTTTTTAAACCTTGAAAAAACTTTATTTTTTTATTAGTAAATTAATGTTTATACAAGATACAATATATATATGCAAAATATTCATATAAGCACATCAGTATTTTACATACACTGTAAAAACTGCTATCAATGTGGTCCTGTTATCCTTTGTACGCATGAAATAAACGCCGCAAATCCTGCTATAATCCTCAATGAAGATTACAAAATACTTTGCACTGCCATAAGATGCTGTTGACATCGGTCCACACACATCACTGTGCACAAGTTTCAATATATCATTTGTACGTACCTCACCAACGGGTTTAAAAGCTTTCCTTGTTTGCTTAGCTTGCGCGGAACCTTGACAAAATGACATATGTAATCTACCACGCTTTGCTAAATTAACTCCTCGAATTAGCCTTTTTCTCACTGCATCTACTAAACGCCCAGCACCACAGTGTCCAAATCTTCTATGCCATAAATCCATTGTAGCTGTCAACTCGTTCTCACCTCTGGCTGTGAGTGCTGCGGTTATTGCTTGCTTTTCGAAGTTGACCTGGGTATCTGCACGAAGAACGAACACCTTGCTTTTCGATTCTCCTTTAGCAACAAGCTCTTTCTTTCGATCATACAACCAGCAACACAAGCGCCCAAATACAAGCGAATTGTCCTGTGCTGTCACTGTGCTAACTGAGAAAAAATTATTATTTAAAGTAGGTACAAACAACACATTTGTCAAAATAAGTTCGCTAGAATTTCTATCATTAGCGTAAACATTAAGAATAACTGTCCCAATCCTATTGCAAAAAACTTACTGCCACCTCCTAAAACTACAGGTTCTGGGGACGTAAACTGTTCATAACTACTAAAAATATTAAAATCATAATTCATGCACACTAGCACCACTATCAATAATCCATTGATTACGTAGCTGTAAGCTTCCATGATAAACAACAGTAAAAAAAACCTGCGTCTTCTTCATACTCATCCCTGTCTTCTTCAAAAGTCATTTTTACATGATATTTCCTCCTGGATTGAGTCTGCTTGTCACTTGAATTGCTCTTCCTGTTACTTCCACGTTTAGTAAACTGACTTTCATCATTATACTTGTGCGGACAATTACGTTTGAAGTGGCGTTCCCCTCCACAGTTGTAACAAGGACCAGAATAAGCTTTTCCACCACAATGTTTTGAAATATTGCAATTTGCAACATACATCACTGACGAACTTAACGACGAATTCCTTTTATCCTTTACTCTTCGTTCCTCTGTTCGTAGTCCTTCCCGCAACTCTGACAGTGTGACTTCACCTTTTGCCATGTAAGCAATGCATAAATTTTTGTATTTAGGCGGTAATCCACGAAGAAGAACAGCGATTTTAATATCTGGAGCAACTGCAGAATTTATTGCAGCTAATCGCTCAGTTTTGTTCTGTAAATCCTTAAAATTTGCATTCACAGTCTGATCTGACATCATTTATAAATCGAGTAGCTGTGAAAGTAACTGCAACTTGTTTGACAACGAAGTTCTGTCAAACGTTTGAACCAATTCATTCCATTTCTGACACTGGGTAACTAATTCCAATCTAGCAATGACATGTAACTGAGAAGTGCTTACAGTCTGTAGTAAAATTGAGTCGTCCCCTGCCTCTCGCACTATAAGTCAAGTCAACGCCTCTTGATTTTCACTATCATTTCCAGGACGAACAATAGATCCATCTACTAGGCTCCAAAATTCCTTAGCTTGTAAATAAGCAATCATTTGCAATGATTGCTTATTTGTACTAACCTTGTGTTGTGATAAAGTAAAAGCAGCGAGAAACATATAAACACGTACGGCACGATATGATTTGCATAAATTGTAATAAATGGTAATAACATAACTTGCACATAGCTCGTGCAAATACACTTGACTAAATGAAAAAAACAAAAGACAAAAACAGGCTTGAGTGATTGACAGGACAGACAAGGGCAACCGCTGTACTGAAGCACTGGTGTTACTGGGCTGCACAATCACTAACACTTTTATGCTAAAATTTACCCTGAGTTTCAATGTGGTTTTAAAGCATACTGCTAAACAGTACTCACAATATTTTCCCTTCGTCAACACAAAGAGTAATGTGGGGAACAAGACAAACCTCTCCGCGTTGCTTTCATTGCACTTCGTGAGCAGAGGCGGAGTCTTCAAGATCATAAAGAGGATCAGCTGGCTGCCTTCATTACTAATTTTCATAATATCATTTAATGGAAATTAGCCTTGTACATTGTAAGGTAGTAGCAAATGGTCATAGGTCAAAAGTACTATTAACCATTCCCTACGTCAATGATGTTAATCTTCAATTCGTAATACATCTTAAACCAAAGCTAGTATGCATACCTAAGCAGAATGGATTAAATACTATCTTGGTTTAAAACAATTAACTGTGACTCGGTCTCATTTAGTAAACAGGCTTTCTTCTCACATACAATAAGCACTACGATCAAGTTTAAGATTTTAATCTTTAATAAAAAATGGGAACTTCGGTCCAGTTATTATCATTTTTTATGTTGTACGCGTTTCTCAATGCAACGAAAGTTTAAAGAGGAAGAATAAATACATTTTAATGCATGCACTGAACAAAATGTGATTTCTGGAGCTATGCGTTTATAGAAAAAGAATACTTTCACCAAAAGATATTTCAAGAAAAGTTTGTGCTGAGTCAAGAAGTTGTTGGTCAGATACATTAAAGATGGATCTTAGTATGGACCCACAGTGATTGAAACTGGGTAATATAAGGAAGTAGACCATGACTATTGAGTTGGTTTTTTCCAGTAGTATATCTGTCATTGCCAGCCCGGTCGCTCAATGTACAACGCAACCCATAATAACTCACGTGATGGGTAAAGTGGTTTAGATTTCCTTGCTTAAGAGTCATGACTAAAGAATTGTCTGTTGCTGTGCAGGTAGTGTTCCCATCGTCTTATCAACCTCCGCTGTTCTGTTTGTCAAGTCTTCCACCTGGCCACGTGGTGCATCAGCAGGTGGTCTACTTTGGTCAATTCTTCCGCCTGAGTGCATCAACTGACGTGATGCTGCCCACGTCTTCACCATATCCCTGACAGCGGATCTCCCGAGGTTATTCAGCTTGCTCAAGGACTAACCTAAGGTCCATAGGAAAGAAGCACTTCGCACATACGTACTAGTTATCCGAAGAGTCCCGCTGCAAGCCCAATGGAAATACACAGCTGGTAAAAGTGGAATCATATCCCCGCATGGAGTAACAAAAAAATGCCAGGGGGATGCAGGAATAGATTTGTTGTCCTCATGCAAGAAAAAGGTAATGCTTAAAAGTGGGATCTGTAACCCAATCAAGCTGATAAAGAACTTGATTTTTGTTAACCGACTGAAGACCAGCATACTAGTAGCAGTATCCAGATATTCTACAATTGTTGTAGCTCCGTAAAAGGAAGCAGGTAACGGTGCATTATTTGTAACGCCACAAATAGATCTGGAAAAGGTCACAATAGGATGACAAGAGAAGAGTATTCTGGCCACTAAAAATGTGCACAAATATAGGCACTGTTTAACCCTACGACAGAGTTGAAAAGTAAACTAATTTTTTTAAATCTCTGTATTTGATAGAGTTAAGAAAAACGTACAAAAATGTAAGCAATTGAAGCCACTATTCACTGACAATCTAGCTGTAGATGCAGAGAACAGCAAAATAAGTGAGAGTGTTGGCCAGGAGAGGGACATTTGAAAAATGGGGTTTGAAAGAAAGTACATACAATACGGAAAAAAATGGTATAAAGCAAAGAAGGACAAGAAAAAATCATTTTTTGCAATGCAAGGAGTGCATAAGAAAAACAATTATAGCTTTATGTAAAATGGTTCAATCCTGCAAAGTGATACAGAGACAAAATGCATAGATGAAGGCAGGAGAAACCAAAGCAGGCTGCGAAAGAAGATAAGAGACGGAGGAGTCCAATACAATGAAAGAACAGTGACAACAGTAATAACAATTGAAGGGAAAATTCATCAGTCTAAATGTTAGTAAAAACATGTTGCTGGTTTTAATGATATAAGCTTGTTGGCTGTATCTTTTCTGGCAATTTTTAATGGATTTTTGAGTTTGAAAAAGTATCATCTGATTACTATTTCTTTTTACATATTTTACATTTTTATTGCTCTTATACCTTTTGTCTTGTTGCGTCTTCCCGCCTACTATACAAGTAGCAGTACGAAAGTATTTCAATTTTTCTTAGTCCTAAAATGTAATGATGTAAATGAATAGTGTTACAGATACTTTCATGTATGAATTGTAAATCTTTGACTGCATGTTATATTTAGCTACTTCTTTTCTTTGTAAATATATATGTGTATATATAAGATAAATATGATTAAAAAGTCAGNATAGATGAAGGCAGGAGAAACCAAAGCAGGCTGCGAAAGAAGATAAGAGACGGAGGAGTCCAATACAATGAAAGAACAGTGACAACAGTAATAACAATTGAAGGGAAAATTCATCAGTCTAAATGTTAGTAAAAACATGTTGCTGGTTTTAATGATATAAGCTTGTTGGCTGTATCTTTTCTGGCAATTTTTAATGGATTTTTGAGTTTGAAAAAGTATCATCTGATTACTATTTCTTTTTACATATTTTACATTTTTATTGCTCTTATACCTTTTGTCTTGTTGCGTCTTCCCGCCTACTATACAAGTAGCAGTACGAAAGTATTTCAATTTTTCTTAGTCCTAAAATGTAATGATGTAAATGAATAGTGTTACAGATACTTTCATGTATGAATTGTAAATCTTTGACTGCATGTTATATTTAGCTACTTCTTTTCTTTGTAAATATATATGTGTATATATAAGATAAATATGATTAAAAAGTCAGGAAAAGAAGACTAGTAGAGTGTAGGGAATTGAGTTTGCTATGAATAGATAGAGTACTAAGATTTGCCAGCAAAGAATGTCTTATGATAATTTTTCCCCTCGTGTACTAGTGAGTCATCACACATCATGCTAAAAGCCACTCGAGGGTGAGGGTTAATGAGATGGATAGACTGACAGGTGGATGCTGATAAGTAATAATAATGAGTAATACCTAACCTACATGGAAAAGTAATGCTAGAAGATGAGTGAACGACGTTCAAATATCTTTATCCAACATTCCCTGACTTGCTTAATCCACCACCCCCACCCCCAGCCCGTATCCTTTTCTGGTATCCATTCCTTTTTTAGGTAAGGTGATACTCTGTTAACTCAACTGTTCTATCCGTTTCTCTGCAGTAGTTTGAGAAAAACGTGCACATGTATATTACCCAAAACATTCTCTCCTGGGCATAAGAGTAATAGGAAGGTAAATTTTACTCCCAAATACATCAACAAACTGACCATCAACATGCAGTGTCACGGAATCATAAAATTTACAAGTATGTGTGAGCAAGTGGCAAGTTCCGTTACCATGTCACCCTCTCCAAATTAGTTGCCAGCCAAAGGATATTGGTACCTGTGAAGCAGGTTCTATCCTGTTGTATGTCAACGATTAAGTTTATGGTTGGCTAGCAGGCGTTACAACTTACCCAAGGATAAAACAGAAGTACTTGAGGCAAAATTAGCCTTCGTTACCCAAGACATACATCCCCTACTAGATTTACTTTAATTTTAACAGTGAGGAGTAATTATTATTATTATTGCTATTCTTCTGTTGTCACCAATTACGAACGTTGTGTAAGATCTGAAAAATGCAAGCCCCGCCCTCTTCTCGCGTCTAATTTGAAGTGAAAATATCTCATACTTCACAAATTTTCGCTCATTTATACACTGTACTAGGGTTGTTCGGCACAGTTACAATAATTAGGACCCAAGTGCAGTTGTATAATTCAATCTAAAATGACAACATCATTCTCATTTACGCCCTTTTGGGACTCGATACACTACTGTTTACAGCCTCCAGGTTTGTTGTTCACATGAAATTCTCATTCCACATTCTTTTTTCTCTTTCGGCTGCTCCCGTCAGGGGTCGCCACAGCAGATCATGCATTTCCATTTGGTATGGTCCTCAGCGTCCTCTCTTCTTACTCCTAGCGCCCTCATGTCCTCTTCAATTACATCCATGTAAGGTCTCCTTGGTCTTCCTCTTTTCCTCCTCCCAGGCAAATGTACCTCTAACATTCTTCTTCCGATATAGTTCTCTTTCATTCTCATCACATGTCCAAACCATCCAAGTCTTGTCTCTCTTTGTTTCAATCCTAATCATCTAACATGTGCTGTTCCCCTGATGTACTCATTTCGGATTTTGTTCAGGCGTGTGACTCCAAGCGATCACCTCAGCATTCTCAATTCAGCCGCTTCCAACTCAGCTTCTCGTTTCTTTGTTGTTGCTACCGTCTCAAGCCCATACAACAAAGCTGCTCTCATTACTATCCTGTATTCTCTTTCTTTCACATTTGGCGATAGCCTTTTGTCACAAAGTACTCCGTTACCTTCCTCCACCCATCCAATTCTGCCAGTATTCGCTTTTTAACTTCCCTGTCGCATCCCCCCTTCATACTGCATTGTGGGTCCCAGGTACTTGAAAGCTTTAGCCTTTGTCCCATCTGATCCTTGCATGGTTATTCTATCATCCTCTCTCCAAATTAGCAAAAGGTATTCTGTTTTTGCTCTACTTACTTTTATTCCCCTCTTTTCTAGGGCATCTCTCCACTTCTCCAGTTCTTCTTCAGCCTCATGCCTTGTCTTGCTGCACAGCACGATGTCATCAGCAAACATCATTGTCCATGGTGCTTCTTTCCTGACTTCGTCAGTGAGTCGATCCATGACTATGGCAAATAGAAAGGGGCTCAGCGTTGATCCCTGATGGAGTCCAGCCTTGACTTGAAACCAATCAGTTATTCCTGCTGCACTTCTGATGGCAGTCTCCCTGTCTTTGTACATATCTTTCACTGGATGTTCTTATCCAATGCCATAATTCTTCCCTTGGTACCCTGTCATAAGCCTTTTCTAAATCTACAAAGACACAATGTAATTCCTTTTGTCCTTCTCGGTGTTTTCCCATCAAAATGCGCGGAGCGAATAGCGCGTCTGTTGTGCCCTTTCCTGGTATGAAGCCGTACTCTTCCTGACTGATCTCCACCTCTTCCCTGATCCTTGCATTTAAGACTCTTTCCCACAACTTCATGGTGTGACACATGTAGTTGCCACACTCTTGCGCATCTCCTTTGTTCTTATACACAGGGATCAACACACTCCTCCTCCATTCAACTGGCATTTCTTCGAGCTCTAAGATCTTATTGAAGAGCTTTGTGAGCACCTCTAGGCCTAAGTCACCTAAACATTTCCATGCTTCAATAAGTATATTGTCTTGACCTATATCCTTTCCATTTTTCATTTTCCTCAAATGCCTTCCTGACTTAACCTTTGTCTATCCCTCCAACGTCACATTCAGCTCTTTGAGATTCTTCAGTTCTGACTTTTTAGGTTTTCGGTGTTCATGAGACCTTCAAAGTAGCTTTTCCATCTTTCTTACACCTCATTTTTACCTGCCAATAGCCTTCCATCTGCATCCTTGATGACTCTAACATGTTGGATGTCCTTTGATGCCTTGTCCCTTTGCTTCGCAATCCGGAATAAATCCTTTTCTCCTTCCTTTGTGTGCAGTCTGCCATAAAGATCGTTGTACGCTTCTTCCTTCGCTTTGGCTACCTCCATTCCATTCTATCCTCCTCTTGACCTGATCTGTCAAATGCCTTCTTTTCTTCCTTCTTGCTTTGGATACTCTCTTGTACTGTATCATTCCACCACCATGTTTCCTTGTCTGGTCTACTGCCACTTGATGTTACCCCCAGGACTGACTTGGTTGCTTCTCGGACTTTTTCAGTAAGTTCAGACCAATTTTCAAGCAAATCTGTGACTTAACTTAGTTCTTCTTGTAACTCACGATTGAACTTCCTCCGACACTCAGCTTCTCTCAGCTTCCACCACTTTATTCTTGGTTTAACGGCCTTTTACTTTTCCTCTCGGTTTTAATCATGAACTTGCATATTACCACTTTATCCTGTGCAGCAACACACTCTCCTCCAAGAACAAAGCAGTTAGTAACTTCGTTCAATTGCCTTCTTCTGTAACCTAGGTACTCCACTTGGATACTCCTTCCATCACTTTTATAGGTGATTCTTTGGTCCTCCTTATTCTTGAAGAAAGTGTTTAGCACTGCCATCTTTACCCTCTTAGCAAAGTCCACTATCTATTGGCCCTCTTTATTTCTCCTTCTAAAACCATGGCCTCCCATCACCTCCTTATCTCCTCTGTTCCCTTCTTCCACATGTCCATTGAAATCAGATCCCATCACACTTCTCTCTCCTCTAGGTATCCCCATGAATATGGTGTCCAAGTCCCTCCAAAACTTGTCTTTCTCCTTCTGTGAATATCCCACCTGTGGTCCGTATGCACAAACCACATTCAGTAGTGTCCCCTCCACATCTACTTTCACACTCATCACTTTGTCAGATATTCCCTCCACTCCCAAAACACTATCTGCATAACAGGGTTTCAGCAGAATTCCTACACAATTTCTTTTGTTGTCGGATCCATGATATAATAGCTTGCATTCATTTCCAAGTTGCCTGGACTTACTCCCTTTCCATCTTGTTTCCTGGACGCATAGTATGTCAACCCGTCTTCTTTCCATCAGGTCTAAAATTCCTCTTCCTTTTCCATTCATTGTTCCCACATTTAATGTACCCATTCTCAAGGTCATCTGCCTGGTCTTCTTCTTCTTGCGCTTTTCCTTCCTCTTTTTGCCTCCTCTTCTTTTTACTCTTTTCTTTCGTTGTTCCGCAGTAGCATAGTTTCTGGTACCACCCTGTTGGTCAGTGGTGCTGGCGGTCGTTGTTAACCCGGGCCTCGACCGATCCGGTATAAATTTTCGATTTGTGATCTGCATGTTTGGGATTTGGCAGGATTTTCTACAGCCGCATGCCCTTGCAGACGCCAACCACAGTTATCGGCGGTGTGCCTAGCCTTTGGTAATCCAATACCTACTCACAAGGCAGTGAGGGATTTTTAACCCATTCATGGGTGAGCAATTTGGTGAGCGTCGGAACTTTTCCACACGTCGGCGGGCCCTGCACCCTGCACCTAACGGGGAGCTCATCCTCCGGTAACAGAAATTCAGGCTGTTACTTCCTAGCCAGAGCCTCTTTAGTTCAAAAGTCGCCAGAATTCCTATCCAGGGCACACCACGTGGAGGTGAGATTGGCTTGGCGGCAGAGTGGGTCACAGACAAGCTACTTGATTTCGCCTTTCACCAGGAGGTCAGTCTGTCCCAGTCACAAACCATGGCTTGAACTGAGCACTCCACGTCCCTTGTGCCCCGAAATTCTCATTCCACACGCACAGTAATTTTTCATGATAAAGATGATAACGAGTAAGTAGCAAAAGATTTCCGAAATAATAACATCTATTCAGTGCCTAATAACTTTTCGCAAAACCCTGGCTTTTACTATGATCACTGTTTTTAGCTACAATCAACCACAAAATACTCAAGAACCACACATTAACACATTTGTCATAACATGGTATTCCAAGTGCTTTTGATCCGCCTTAAGGTACTGGCCATACTTGTTTTAACACCGTTGTTTACTGGTACAGTAGTTGCTTTCAAATAATCAATTAATCAAATTTACGTACAAAGAGAGTGTACATAAGGTGATATGTAGTCTTGGACAAAAACACAAATTTTGTCTCATAATATGTTTAACAGTAATTATTCTATAAATACTCAAACAGTGGCTTTGAACACATATGTCAAATGTGTTAAATATTGATTCAGCAAAGAGCAATTCACTACTTTGCGTGATCTTTAAATAATATTATTTTACACAGATGAAACATTGTTATTTAGTATAGATATTTAAAAACCTGATTCGTAGATGAAAATTGTTTCAATTAAAAATGTAAAAGACTTCAAGTATAATGGGTATTTCAATTTTATTTCCTAACCATAATGTTGTCATTAATTGGTTTACAAACTCGCAATGCCTGTCAAAATGCAAATTAAAAAGAAGCAAGTATTTTTTAACATTTCTTAAATTTATGAACTCACTGGAAGGCAAACGTAATAAAGCTTTTATCATATCACAGCTATCACCACGTTTAACAATATACATTGGTTTCCGGTGCAGATAAGCCTTGCGATTGCAAGCTTTTTACTTTGTAAAACCTGACGGGGATTTTTTATTGCTTTGGTCTTACTAGCTTTTTTTGACTCACTTTATGAAGCTTTCTCTATTGCAGAAGTGGGCTCAAATGGGTACTGACATTTTTGTTTCTCTCTTTCAAGTCAGCGACCCTCCCAGCAACTTTTCATAACTAACCACAGTTTATGCTGATAATACTACCTTTTTGTTATTGTTTTGCAGTCCTCCTTTGGACACCTGAAGTCTGTTATTGACCTTACGATGGATTTTTTGGTTGTTAAGAAATGAAGATGAAGTGGCACCTATCCTTTATAGTTAAAACACCCACACTACTCCAGAAAAGATATTCCATAACAGAGTTTGATCAAAGAACCTCAATCGCAAACTAGTGTCTGATCCCTGTAAAGCGATCTCTTCACTGGTACCTATAGCTTGAATACAAAATCCACATACAGTCGATTGGAAAGTTCTTTTTAACGTTTGGTGATTATATAGGACTAACGAGTACCTCAAATCCTTGGCTTATTTTGTATCTTCACAAACCTACAATACGCCGTTGCATGGAATACTATTATTATGTTTTGCCATCTTACTGTCTTGTCATTTGGGTTTAATTAACTTTTATTGACCTTTTCCTGATTTAACTTTGAAGGCCTTGAGACATTGGCACAATATAGCCAGTCTTTAGTCTTTTTCATGGTTATTTCTGAAGGGAATGCTCTAATTAGTTCTTTGGTTTCAACTAACTCTGTTCCATCTCGGCTAACCATTTATTCTCAGCTTCATCATCCAAATGCTGTTGTGTTTGCTCTCACAAGAAGATTATTTCTATGATCGTAGCTTTTTCTGCGTACGTTTGGAGCTTGGAATCTCTTCTATCTTAAATATTTTGCTTTTCCGTACAACATAAAGTCTTTACAGTCTAACCTGAATTCCTTCTTTTCGTTGTAAACTTACCTTGCTTCACATTTCCTTACACGAAGTGGCTTCTTACCTTGTTTGTCTTCTACTTAAGAATAAAATTTACAGATTACATTACTCGCTTTATTTTGACCCTTAACCATAGTACTCTTTAATTGTTGTATTTAGTTATATCAATAATTATAATTTGGCATTCCATTAGTTTGAATTTTTTTCCAAATTTGCTATGTCTAGCTTAGCCTCGCTGCTATTGTCGTGAAACTTCTTTAGTCTTCAGTTTGGTTGCGATTTAAAATATAGTTTTAAACAATTACTGAGAAATAATTATGGCATACTGTTACACTAGTCTTAAACGGATATAACTATTCAATGGATATCAGAAAAACTGAGAGTGGTAATATTGGTACAAAGATGGCGAAAAGGAAGTTAAGTATGAAGATGGTGACATTCACAACAACCGTGACAAAACCAATTTTTTAAAAAAGGTTATAAACCATACAAAGCATAATACCATTAAGTGTATGGAACTGTGAAGAAATGACAGAAACAAAAAGAATGAAAAAAGAAAAAAGAAGGTTAAACCAAGAGATAAGAGTAAACTTTAAACTTTAAAACATATAAGTCATATGATGTAAGAAAGCACTCAGATCCAAAACAATTTTACAATCTTGAAGTACGAGAGAAAAAACCTACAATCACAGATCGATTACAACGAAAGTCAATAACTGCAGGAGGAAGACATTTAGAGAAACGAGTTGCATGAGATTCAACAAACTGAAGTGGTGCCAATGAAGAAACCTTGTCAGAACACTTCCCGTAATGCCTATAGAAAAGACCTTGTAACTCAATAAATCCAGTATCTTCCCTTGCAAGAAGTAACTGTTGCCACATTTGGAGAGGTTCTCCTTCATCCCATGGTGTTGTTCTCAATCGAAGTCAAAAAACTGTTTGTAACTTGATCTAAACCTTACTGCTACTCTTCAACGGTTGTCTCGTCGACGAAATGTGGCTTATCTTAGTCTGGTCTCATACGTATGGTGATTTCTAGCATGATAAAAAACTAACCTGTTTAGAAGAAGACTTGCCAAAAGATTTAAAAGAGGAACCCCAAATCTGGACCAGTAGCTTTGGTTGATGAAGCTTATGAATAATCTTTGTAATCAACTTTGGGTTTATGACGACAGAGTCAGAAAATCGGATTATTTTGTGGAGGCAACTCTGCCAAAAAAACATCTGTGTCATTTAGAGAAGAATGGTGGAAAACAATCTAGGAAAAAGTTCAGCCTAAACTCTAGAGGACAGAAAAAGTTGAGCACCATCACAGAGTTGAGGAATAATCTACTTACCAGAATTCAAAACACTGTTGAAAATCTTTCAAAGCTTTTAAGTCTGAGTAGAAATAGATTCTCGAACTTACTTAGCATAGCGATATTTAGCATCTGAAATGCCCTTTTACAAAAATTCTCACCCAGTTAGAAAGAAGCCCTAGATTTGTCAGTTCCATTGAAACTCGACAGAAATGATTGTGAGAAACAAGGGCAGAAGAACAACGAGCACTAAACCATGGAGGAGAAAGAGAGTTGACTTTGTTACTACGACTTGGTACAAATGTTTCAATACCAACTTTTATTCATTCTGTAAATTCAGTTGCATCATCAATTTGTTAAAAACTGAATCCTATGGAAAATCATAAAGAAATTGACAAAAGAAATTGAAAATGATTACACTAACAGGATAGAATATTATTTCTAAGCAGTAGTTTATTATAGGATATTACTACACTACTTAGGAATGAGCTAGAAAATTTTTTTTCTTTGCATTTTTTCACATTTTATTTATTACAGTTATGTTCCTCTTATTTCTATCTCTATAAATAGTACAAAAGAAATTCAAGAAGCTGAATAACATACTGAGCTGTGAGAACTTCATTAATTTACTTACGACTTACCTCATTCTTGCTATTCATATTTTTACTCTGATACTACACGAAATAAGTTGATATAAACGATTAATAACTGAACAATTATCGCTGTCACAAATTGTAAGACGCTTACTTCGGTATCCACTGGAAGTCACCTTAAAACTCCAATAACAAAACATTAATATAACAAGCTTATGTTGTTATGATACTTACGTTAGTATTCTAGAAGTTAAAAGAGGATCCACTAAAACTGAAGAAGATAACTATACACAGGCGAACAACAGAAAGATCTTTCACTGTGTTTTGAAAGAATGTTAAAATTGGCAAGTGGCGGAATTACTACGCAGACTAAATTTCTTCAGATATTATTTCATATAAAATGAGATAACCTTATTTCTAGGGAGACCTTTTATCCACTATAAATCATTAAATCCTATATCTGTACTAGGGAATACAATCACCTGCAAAAACTATATGGACGCTTTGTAAAAAAACCCATGTATATTCATATTTGTTTAAAATCAAAATAACCAATTTGCTTGCTTATTGTTATTGCACAAATAAGACGACGTAAAGGGGGAAAAAAAGATTTTAAAAGGAAGTATTGCTTTTTTACAAAGGTAACATTATACCTCTTTCTGTAGAACATGTTGGCCAGTTAAGTGAGTCATTCAGATCTTTTATAGTAATTAGTATATATGAGTAGAAGTGGCCGATTTTTCATCATGCCTTTGCTACGAAAGAGATTTCTTTCCCATGCCTCAGGTACACTATTGGAACCACTGCATCCGTTATTTTTCTACCTTAAAAATAGGGTACTAAATATTTACATGTATTTGGAATTTGAATTGCAAAAGGGACGAAAACAATAACTCGATATACTGAAACAGAACGAAAAAGCAATAGGAAAAGTGAATCCACCCTTCCAATTATTAATTTCTAGTCTTGTTAAGCACGAATCACATAAAAGCCATTGACCACTGCTGTCAATTTCTGTAGTGAAATTTTATTGACAGTTTATTGCTATATGGTGGCGAGACTGGTGGTATTCAGACAACAGCAGTCGAAGGCAGTCAATCAAATTGATACCTAATACTTATAATATTTCTAACAGTTATCTGATTATTGATACAAGATCTAATGGTACGTTTTTGTGATGGTGTCTCGGGTTGTATCATTGGCAATGGTAAGGGCAATGTTATTGTAAATGGATTAATAACATTGTAGGATTGAGATTCGCCGTTTGCTTGGACGTCAGGCGATCCAAATTGACAAACAACTTGTAGAATAGTTGTGGTGCAGTCTGGTTCTGCTGAGAGTCATTTTAACGGGGAATGTTAGTTTTTATAATTCTCAGTTTATTTTAGAGTTAAGAACGATGGATAGTAGTTGCACATAACAATTTTGTGTAAAGGAAAATGACATGTTGAGAATCTTTACTGGTACACAACCGTAGTAACGGCAGAGTTACAGCTTGTTTTGACTTTAATACTGTTACAATACTATTTATGATAACTAGCTTACCAAACTCTGTTTTGTAAAAGAAGTTAATTCTTTTTCTTACAACTACTTATGGCTTAAGCTGATGTCATATCAATCATTTATATTTTATTTTAATTCTCACTGGTTATTGCTAACCCTCCCTAAAGTTAACTTCGAGCAAAGACGAAAGTCATGTGGATTAATTTCACCGATGATAAGACAAAACTTTTCCGCAAGCTTTTCTAAGCAACTAAGCCTTAAGAAAAGATAATTTTACCACCAAAGGACCATTAAACAAAGGTGTAATAATAGAATAACCCTATTCATTATATTGTTATAAACCGTTTATGAATACATTTACTAAATCTCTGTAAAAACAGCACCTTGTTTGTAGTCTCGGCATTGGCCTACTCTATAAATTTTTTGACAAGTATTTTTTGCCTGTTAATACAATATTACAGACTCTTCCTTTTTCTTCCTGTAGAACGGATAGTAAAAGTAATTTATATGGACAATAGCTTATTAAAAGGTAGAGTTAAAGAATGGTGATATCTTTATCATGGTGTTAATCATGCATTATTTTTAAATAGCAGTGGTGTCATTTAACGTATTTTTACAGTCTTTTCTGTCTTTGCAGCAGAAAAAGCATTTTCAATTTTACCCAAATGATCATTTTTATACGGTCACTTATCCTTGTCTTCTATATTTAGCGGCAATAGCGTAGTTTAATATGTACCAGCTGGTAAAATTTTGCATTTACTACACCATATAGTGGTACATTATTTCCGAAGTTCACACTTGAGATGGTCACCAGCTGGTATACCTATTTTGTTACTATAAATATACGTGTAACCATAACCTGTTGATTGATTATGCGTTTCTGATTGTTATAACTGTTGCTAATAGTAAGTGCAGCTGTTTAGTACCAAAAAATGCAGGCACGAAGTTAATAGAAATATCAACATACATATTACAATGTATAGTTTTGTGTTTATTATAAGTATGTTACAAGCAGTGACCATTGTTGTATACTTGCTTTAGTTACCTGTTTTCTTACTCAGCTTTCTCTCCAAGGCTTTTCTTTTAGAGCTCCTCTGTAGCATATTTTTTATGTGTCCAATCACTTTAACAAATTAATCAACACTCCATAACTTGTACCACGCTAGCATCCATCTAGCTCTTAGTCCTTTTGCTTGTCATATTGTTACTTTCATAATGGCAGGTGCAAGGCTGAAAGCCTGGCCTTTATTACATGTTTCTGAGTTTGTTTTCATCAGCACAACTGAAGTCAGTTTTATAAGCCTGAAAATATGTATAGAGCCATCACATAGCGATATTCTGTAGGTACATTCTCTTATAGTTATGAAGTTACCCTACAGTGTATTTACATAAGAATTATCGAGTGTAGTCAGTTACCACGAATGATACTTAGGTAATTACTACCAAAGTCATTGAGCTAACACATGCAATAGGTATAAAATAACGATCAATTATAGTTATGTATTTACTACCCTATGTAACTATGGTGTTATTAATGACTGTAGAATACTCTAAAAGCACAGCAAATCATTAAAGGTAAAATTTTGTTGCCTTCTCTTTGTCTTGAATTTTCTATCTATAAACATGTATATTTTTGTCTCAATATTTACATCATTTATTTTTAAATAGTCGGCGAAAAAGGTTTTTGGTTTTATCCGCCGAATGTAGCTAGGCTGTTAACAACCGTAGTAGTGTTTTAGCAGTTTTCACCAAGTGTAAGTACGTCAGTAACAGTGAACGAACTTATATAGCTACGGCTGAATGTATGATCTATATTTACTTAGCATCAACTGTAGATATGTAGCTGTTGCCAGAGTGCTACATGTTTGTTTCTGAATATACTTGTTTGTATTTGTTATCAGGTTAGTTATACCACTACTATCGCAATTAGTTGGGACACAAAAAGTGTTGTATATTCTGATAGTTACAGGTACAGCGTTTAGAAAACATGGGTGAACAAGAGGTGGAAGGGGTCATTAATTTTTTGTTCTTCATTATATATATATACGGGAACCTGTTGTTAGCATAATGCAATGCTCACTGCGCATGCGTAGTTTGAGCACTCTGGCAGGATCCCACAATAACTCTTTAACCTGTGTTTGCTCCGGCAACATGGCCAGAGAGTTATTTCTCAGAAGCCCTGTGCTGCACTGATGAGCCCACAAAGGGCGAAACAGTACTGTCTGCAGATTGAGTATATATATATATATATATACACACACACACATATATATATATATATATATATATACTAACTCCTCAGAAGTCTTAATATTGAAGAGATTTAAAGTTATTTCCTTTAAATCTTTTAGAAT
>RDPX01000318.1:411252-447204 GCA_003991215.1 Morbakka virulenta
TATATGCTCACTGCGCATGCGTAGTTTGAGCACTCTGGCAGGATCCCACAATAACTCTTTTACCTGTGTTTGCTCCGGCAACATGGCCAGAGAGTTATTTCTCAGAAGCTCTGTGCTGCACTGATGAGCCCACAAAGGGCGAAACAGTACTGTCTGCAGATTGAGTATATATATATATATATATATATATATATATATATATATATACATATACTAACTCCTCAGAAGTCTTGAGTCTTGAAGAGATTTAAAGTTATTTCCTTTAAATCTTTTAGAATAGAAACCTATGTGATTGTGGTGTAAAAATGGATACGAAATCTTTCAATCTCAACCAAATCAGACTCTGTTTACCTCCTTTAGAGGCTATAAACTTAAGTAAATGTGAAAACTAGAAAAAATAAAGACAGCTGGTTTGAAGATGTAGATAGCTCTATGTAGCAGAATTGTGGTGCAGGTAACAACATGGAGGGCTAATTAAACCACAGAGTTCAGAGTAAAGCTTTTCAAAAATTGGTTTGTGGTTGTTGAATTGTTTAATTATAGAAAAATCTTTAGAATTTCAAACAAAATATTTTTTAATTTCTTTGTGTAGCAGACCAGATGAATAGTTGTAGTATACTTCAGTCAAAAGAGGGTCAGCAAAACAGTATTAGCTGTGTGCAACCTTTTTCAGGAGGATAGCAAGGGGTAGAATGCCTTAATGCTTATATTTTAACTAACTGATATCAGATATTTTTTATTCACTTGTCCTATAAACTATTTATGCTTGCAGCTATAGTTGCGGGTATTTCAGTTTGAAACTCCCAAGGAAAGGCCATTTGATTCTGGGTACATACGTACAAATACATAGTATTCTCGAAAATGAAAAATATTTTCCTCAGTGTTAAGCAAAGCATTTTACCACCAAATGTCACACCGATGTTGCCACATACTTATCACATACTTACATACTTACATACTTACATACTTAAATGTCACATACTTACCAATGCAAAAAATACCATCTCTAAAGCAATTAAACAAAAACTACATAAAACCCATGCGTGGTTCAATGACAGAAAACTAATAACTTTCTACCCAGGCTACCACTTTGCTTATAAAGAAAGGCATACCAATATGGACAGGTGTCTTCAATTTTAAGTGACATCAGTTTTTGGCAAATTTTCATTCTCTGCAGCTTATCCTTTTTTAATGCACCTTTATTGATATTAAAAAGAAATTTAACAAAATTCCATTCCAAAGTGTGATTTTTTTAAAATCTGAATTTCGATAGTTCAACTAACCTCGTTTACATACGATCACTGGCTCCATATACGTTGTGAAGGCATAGACGTCACAGCGAGAACACAACTTTACCAATTTTTTTTCAGACGACGCGCTGTACAATATAGTAGATGCTGAGAATTACTATAGTGGGTCATCTTGTACATCTTACAACAATGACGCAGAATATAAGTATGAATGTAACAGTTCCGAGTTACCATCACATGAAGAAGCAGCAGGTCAAAAAAACTTTACATATGTAAACCTAGAAAGGCAGTTCCTGTTGTTGGTGAAAATGAAGATTAAGCAATGGTGGACGAAGAGGAAAATGACAACGTTTTAGGAAATTTAAAATGGTAAATAATTTATTTGAATTGTCTCATTTTTAGGCATGCTGCCTAAGTATAAGCAACTGGCTTTATTTCTTTATATGACACAAACTGCTTAATTTCAATGTTTGACCTTTTAACTCGTGAATTCCTTTACTGAATTTTGAGTGCAGAAAAGACCAAGATTCGCCTTGATAAAAAGCGCAAATTGGATGTAAAAGATCTGTTTGTGGGACAGTTCATCAGACAACCTTTGACCAAGATGAAGTGATAAAGTTGTTAAAGTTCTTGTTGCTCATGTACAGTAGTCAGTCTTATAATTGAAGTGTACCTTAATTAATAATTGGAGAGTAAACTCACATGATGGACAAAAATAAGGTTTTAATTTTTCGATTTTATACAACTAAGTATTGGCTAACAAAACTAAACTTGTTATTGCTTTGAGTACTAGCTGCTTGATTAAATCAAATATTCTCATTTTTAAGGGAAGCTCGTAAGCTGAAGGCTCTTGACTTGACTTTCATACCTATAATACTTGGGATGGTATCTAAGAGCTCTCTTTCCTATCTTGCAAACTTTACCTGCCAAAAATGTATGTTCTAAAACAAATTTGAATTCTTTTAGGATTAGATTCACAGTATGATGTCATTAGGACTAATATTTAAAAGGGTAGGATTACAGGTTTAAACACTAGTGTCTACAATACGTTTTTCCCCTTTTCTTTCAAGCTATTTACAGGCACAGCTGAACGCCCCCATCTTCATTAATGTTTCAAAGGCACATTTGTATGAAAAAGGCAGTATGGGTTCTTCATGAAACTCTGGAAAAACTTCTAGACAGTTTTAATGTAGTTGGGAGAAAGTATGTTTTTCTTGTTTCACTGATCACCAAGGATTCCAAAGTAGTTGGCCTGATCCATTTGCTTTACAGGTGGCTTGACTGTGTTACAAGCACCATCGTGAAAATGCATACGAAGGACCGACCCATAAAAGATATGGACGTATGACATGTTGTCTTAAGCTGGTATATAAGGTGAACTAATAGTTACTTTTGTAAACAAATCAGAGTTAAGCAGGGTACATTTTCCTTCACCTGGAGATGAAGAACATTTCAAATTTGTGGGATTTTAATTCCCTAATCTGTAGTCTGTAACACAATAATTATGCCGTGAAACAAAACATTTATCTCCTTCGAGTTATAAGTGTAAATAAATTATGGTTAGATTTTCATACGTTTAGTACTTTTACTTTCACACTTACAGTCAGAAACTGTTACCTATAATAATATATAGATACCGAAATATATATATGAATATAAATTGACGTAGATATACATACATATGTATAGGTAGGTATGTGAGTATTTGTTGGTGCTGGATTGTCACTTTTCTAACTAGGTTATAGTAAAAAGCCAAACATAATTTACTGTTGCTATCACAATGTGAGATTTGACAAAGGCTAAATTGTGTGCTGAAGGTTGGAAGATACGCTTGGTATTTGAAGTACAATTCATTAAACATAGCGGTAATTTTTGCACCTTTTTCTTGTGAATTACCGACAGGAGAACTTTGTTCACCAGAATTTTTAAGTGCAACTTCGAAATCAATTAATATAACATTGTATATTAATGAAATGATTGATTATTTTACAGCTAAACAAAACGAAGCATAACATAACCTGTAAAAATGAACATTTTTATAGATTATGGCATATAAAAATATTGTTTTTGTGGATAATAAATAGTCATAATTTGTACTGGTAACAATTTGCTACAACTATATGAAGATATAAATTTTCACAGGCTTCATGGATTTCAAAATACTGAAATGAATACAAAAATTCAAAATTAGCAAGACTAACTTGGCAGCTTTGTTATGGTTTAACATTACTTTTCGCTCTAAAGCAGAATCTAGCTTTCAGAAGATCTGTGAAAATTGAGTATTTGTAAAATTTGGTCAAAATATTTTAATTGCTGAAATCACTAAATAGAAAAAGGTTGTAATTATTATTGGTCTATTTAAATTTACTGATATGTTTGGTAGCTGCATTCTCTTTATTGGGCTTAGCAAGGTTACTACAGAGTCGAGCTGATAACTCAGCATCCTGCTGCTTAGCAACATCCTGGGACTGTACCTTAATAGCAACGTATCCAACAAGTTGTCAACATAATTGTAAGTGCAGTTACTAAAAATCTTCCTGATAATGTAGTTTTCTTCTTTTTTTTTGGAAATGCAATGGCAAATTCTATAGGTTCCTTTCTTGTTTCTTTTCTGTGGTCTACAAGTATTTTCCTTACAGTGCATAGCTCCTAACAGTGGTCTACTCTTCATTCCGAGAAATAAAACATGAACATCAATAGAGCAACTGATTAACCAGTCTTTCATAATCTTCCACTAGTAAATTGTGACTCAAGGCAGAACTGTTTCAGTGTCCTTAGTGTCTTGTTAATCACTACTTTCTATAGTGCATCACAAACCATAGTGTCAGGAATAAGCCATATTGTGTTACCTACGTTACTGGAACTACCATGCTTCCAACCAAAACAGAGCTCACATTTACCTTTACAGGGAAGTCGCAATGGCATATTGACAGCAGCAGTAACACTAAGTCGTGAAACGTTATACACTTGGGATAAATATCAGGCACTTAACTGTCATGGAAGGTTTCCCGTGCCCTTCACTCGTGTAATCATTTGGGATTTTCTTTGGTTACATATTTGCCTTTTTTGTTTTCTGAAAGCATTTGCGTTTCATATTTGCGTTTTTGTTTTCTGAAAACATTGGCGAAACAGCATCTAAAGATGTCTGCAAAAAACCTGTTTTATGAAGTGGCATGTTGATTTTCCTACCAGATGTTTTTGTCTGAGTTGACTTAGGGACTAACGTTGATGATAACCCTTTATTTTAAGCACTATTTGATATCATGTTACCATTTGCTGTATTTATTGCCCTGTCTGTATTAAAGGAAGGTCTTGGTGTTTTAGGTGTTACTGGTGTAGCAGGAGAGGTAGCAATAGTAGAAACTGCAGTTCTCTATTGTCGGATGCCTGAAAGCGAGAAGATTAATAAGATAAGGTTAACCGTACACTCAAAAAAATATGGCCTCAATTAGACTCATTTCTAGATTTTTGTGTTGTCTTTGTTATGACCGGAAATAGATTTTTTAATCTAATTTTTGCTATAGACAGGTTAAAAAAATAACGCTGCGTTGTCTACGTGATTACTAGGAATAATTAGGAATAGGTCCAATTCATGAGACAATTATTATTTTGACAATTTAAAGCAATGTTATGACAAGATTTTATAAATTTCAAAGTCAAATGAACAAAGTGTAGTAGGTTAATGACAATAAAGGAAACCACAGAAATAAAAGAATAATAATGCAAATTCATAATTTAAAAAATCTGAAGAGATTTAGCCTTCTCTTTTCAAGAGTGAAAGTAACCAACAAGGCCAAGAAAAATAAATTGTAAATAATTGTATAAATATCGACCTCTAAGTCTATAACAAGGAACCTATCAATCCTTCACCTTGTCCTTCAATAATTAAGTTACGATTCATCCATAGATCAAAGCTCTAGGCAGCCTGGATGTGTAGTTAATACAGTTTGTAATATTTAACAAACTGACAAATATGGGTAGACAGATCTGTTGTTTTTGTAAGATATTTTAAAGGTGACTATTAAAATTATTACCCTTAAAGGGGTCTTGGATCTTCACGACTTCAAATTACAACAACAAAAACTAAAAGGTTCATGCAAATATAGTTCGTCCTTATTTTTTCCAAGTCAGAACTGAAAGGTCCAAAATATACAAAACCTAATACCTTGCAATGCTTGCTCCATAAAACAAAATGTTTTGTGTGCTTCCATTTGTCCCTTTTCGTTTTGGCTAATGTGTTCCATTCCCTAACCAACGAGGGATTAGATGGCCACTTGAACAGTTGGTTATCTTTATAGCCACAGCCCGGAGCTGCACATCTTCTCTGCATTATTAATTAGAACATAGAGAATGTGTATGTTCTACATAATGCACAGACTCCAAGTATCGCTATAATAAGAGAGAAAAAAAGTCGGTAACACGTGGGTTCTGATCAACAAACTTGTTGCTTGTCTTCCATACAGTTCCAGTGAACTTTCATCTTTTCAAGAAATTCAGCGTTGCAATGCGAAAACTGCAGTATTTGAACTCGCTTCAATTACATAAAACCTTATCGAAATTAAAAATTTTTTAGCTTGACAACAGTAAAAAATTTGACCTTGCTAACCTTCAATTTGAGAAAGAAAAGAGTGTACCACTAGCTATGACATATTTTTTTGAATTTAGGAAAGAAAGTTGAAGGTTTTCAAATAAAAATTAGCAGTTGTATACAATTCGTATCAACAGGCATGCCAGAAAAACACATCAACTACCAGACGTTCACTCTTAGCAGAGTTCTTACCAGGATTTTCTGTCCAAATCTGTTATTTAAACTTCTGGACAACGCTTACTAGTAAATGTAAAACACGATTTTATTAGTTACTAAAATTCATCATTTTTGCTGTTACTGTTAGTCTACGGACACATATTTAACAGCCTGCAACTGACAAAGAATGTAGCTTAATTTTGTTTAAGAAATGAGATTGTTCCTTTTTTCGCATTCTTTTATGACCAACGTATGCCTAAAGCTCTACTGCTGTTAATACCCTACCATCAGCATCCCAACGCAGTTATTCTGAATTGGAAAATGACTCTTTTCTTCTGTTGTCGAATGTGGCAAAATTAAACCCCTCCAGTTAAGCGATTATCCTTTCCAAAATTTTTGTTTTGGTTAGGGGCTGTTCCTCATTTTGGCGCATTACACTTTTGATCTTTCTCAAACGTCTACCCTCGTAAACAGTGAAAAAGGGAGAATCTGTAAGTTATTAACGAATTAAATATTGACCCCCACCAGTTACTCATCAACAGGCTTAATGACCAGAGTTGAAAGGATCAGACGCCAATGTGCAACTGCAAGACAGAAAACAAAGGTACAAAAAATCTGAAAGAAATTTTAGGACCAATTACACTGGTCTACAAAAAACATTTTTCTCTCTGATGACATTCACTCAAGATGATTTTAGACCTTTTTTATGAGCTGATTCTAAAAATGACATCCATTTTTGCCCATTACGTCCCAATTTTTTTATTTTGAGAAAATCATTTTTTGTCAAAATCACCCTTTTTAAGGCTTGTTGAACAGGATATAATAACACAAAGCTGACATTTGTTACTTCAAATGTTTTATATAGATATTCTAAACTTCATAGGAGTTTTTTTGGGGTGGTCAAATTCATTAAGTAAAGGGTCATAGGTGCTTAAAAGTCTTTAATTTAAAATTCTGGCAACTGAATCGTGGTAAACAAGCCCGTTTTAGTAAATTTTCAAAATTTTGGGTTTGAATATCCCAAGTACGCTACTTAGAATAGGAATCCTTCCATTTTGATACTTTAAAAACTATATGGGGCAAATAAGGACGAATATGTGCGTGAAAAATGTTTTTCATAAATACTTCAGTCTTACAACTTCACAATTGGTATAGTGACTATCGTTCCAAGGAATTTACTACGAAATGACAAAGAATTGATGAACACAATTTGTGAACTTAAATACAAAAAACTACAACAATTCTATAGTAATTAATTTAATGTAGGCTCTACTCCATCAAAGAGCTAGAATGCTTTGGAAGGAATTTCCATTTCTTTGATTGGGGTGAATGGTTAAGTTCTGGATTGCTTCATTTAATGCTCCAGCAATAGTCAGCCATCATCCAAACATCCCATCTGCCCTGGTACCTGCTCTCCATTTCTTTGATATTTTGATGGAAATGCTCACCTTGCTTGTCACTTACATCGCCACAGTTGGAAGGAAACTGATCAAGATGGTTGTGCAAAAAGTGCACTTTGATGCTCATATTTGCCCCAAGACGCTGATACGCATCCAGCATGCTCTTCACTATTTCTCTGAAGTTGTCTGCCCTCTTGTTGCCAAGAAAGTTTTGTACAACTCCAACAAATCCTTGCCATGCAGCAGCTTCAAGAGAATTCATGGAATTCATGAAGTTTGGGTCTCTTATCAACTTTCGTATGTCTGGTCCATCGAAGATCCCCCCTTGAGCTTCTCAATACTCAGTCCGGGAAATGATTTGCATATGTATTGAAAACATTTCCCATCCTTATCTAAGGCTTTAACAAACTGCTTAATGAGTCCCAGTTTAATATGCAGAGGGGGTAAAATTATCCTATCTCCATCCACAAGGGGTACATTTATGATATTCTTATAACCAACCTTCATTGTTTTTCGAGGAGTCCAATCAGTCTTCACCCAATGGTTTGCTTAATCCCGACTGTCCCACAAACATATGAAGCATGGATGCTTCGTATAGCCAGATTGCTGCCCAAGAAGAAAATTGACCATTTTTTAGATCAACACAAATTTTCCAGTTATGCTCACTGTACTTTATGCACCCAAGGACCTGTTTAATTGAGTCATACTCCTCCTTTAGCTTTATTGAATGGCCAATGGGAATTGATGCATACTAATTAGTATTATGTAAAAGCACACCTTTTAAGCTTCTCTTAGAGCTGTCAATGAACAGGCGCCATGAGTCAGAATTATAAAAATCGTGTAATGCAGATGATACGTTCGAAGACTACAGATATTACTAATGGAATCAACAAGACATACATATAAGAATGCTTCTTATTCGTGGCACCATTACCACTATTTGTTGTAAGGAAAATTATGCTTTAGTTGTACTATTTCATCAACATTATACTCTGTTAATCTATGATTCTCTTGGAAGGCTATTTTTTACTAGGCGTACTTTCAGTGCATTCTCTCGTTAGCTGATACGGTTTTCCAGTACACTTTAAAAGTCCTAAATTAAAATTAATTTAAAGAAAGAAAGAAAATGATCGTTTAGCATAAAATTCTTAACCAAGACATAATAGTTTTTTTGCAGGTCTTCTTGATCTTTTTCTGACAACTTACATTGAATAGTACACAACTACCTTTATTTCGACTCTTAGGTCTTTCGATCACTCAGTTGTCTTTGTCAAGATCAACACCAAGTTGAAAGAGTCTTCTGATAGGATTTCCATCCGAAAGTGAGTGTAATGATACTACAACCCTGACTGGGAGAGCTTTAAAGATATATCATCTCTAGATTATTTTTCATTCTATTTTCGGAATAAATATGCCCCCTTATTGCCTCCGATCTATCCGATTGGCTGATTGCTGATATTGAGAGTTGATCGTATTTATGAAATTTGAACTGATTTCAAACAGCCCTGTAAGTGCTGTCGCCATTGCTTCCCGAAATTACTACTTTAATTGTTGTCATAGGAAAAAAAGCACTGAATCCAAACCTGCCTTTAAAACTCCTCTTAACTACTAAGAATGAGTTTCAAAGAATACCAGAAGTCCTATGTTGAACCTATTAAGTCTGCAGCTGTTGAGTGGAGACTTGGTTCACAAGGGTTCTGGAGGATAACAAACAAGAAAATTGACTAAATGTAAAACTTCTACTTCAACTGTTATTAGGTGGCCAGAGATGATTTCTTCAGCATCTGACAAAGCTAAGTGTTTTGCAATAAACTGTGTTTCAAATTGCATCCCTGTTGATCAAGGCCATTCACTTCTGGAACCACTGAAAATAATGTAAGTGGTATCCATGTATATGATCGCAACGTTTCCAAATTTATCAGGAATCTTGATGCCAGCAGGCAAGTTGTCCTGACAATATACTAGTCATTAATCTTAAGAAACTGTTTTCTGAACTTGCTCCCATTCTTACAAGGCTATTCAATATTTGCGTGAAAAAGAAGCGCTTTCAATGTTATTGGAAACTTTAGTCAGTATGACCTGTTTTTTACAATACTAATAAACGGTCTTCTTTATCTCAGTATCTACCAATCAGGCTCCTTAGTGTTTTTGGTTAGTTGTTTGAAACTGATAATTTATGAGGTTTTCAGATCACCTAAGCAAAAACAGTATACTTAGTAACAAGAAATGTGGAATTTTTACTGCAAGATCCACTAAACCTTTTGTTGCTATTGATTTTACAAAAGCAATAGCTCTCGAGATATCAAAAGCACTTGATATGGTCGGACAAAGAAATTTTTTTATAATTTTGCTAGGGGGAACAAGTCAAACTGACAGGAGATTTAGAGAGTGATCTTTAGACTGTCAGAAACTAAAGAAGGAAACGGCTGGGCTTTTTTTTCATTGCACCAAAACTGCAACTGATGTTGTTCAATAAATAGCTGACCCCCTATCTTCTTCTAGTGTTTATTGACCATCATTCTGATATTAGTCATGATGAGGCTGCTTTCTACCCTCAAGGAATGGTTATCAATTAAATTGATTAACTTGTCCTTTTCTCAATCTTTTTTTTGATTTGTTATGCTCAATCTATTTGTAAGTCTATATTTGGGAAGATTGTTTCTTTGTTTCATCCTAGAGAGTAACTTTTGCCCGAGGCAAGTTTGAATTGTTTTAAATATACTATCCGAGCTTACATAGAGTACTGCTGTTACATCGAAAATGGTGTTCTATCATCTTATCTTGATGTTCAAGGTCAAGTTTTAGTGGTGCGTTTGTAGCTTGAGAAGTCCATATTTTTCTGCTTCTTTTCAACTTTTAAATCGGGGACGAAATGTGCCTTGTCTTAGTCTTTTATATGAGTATTATCATGGGAGGTGTTCTGTTGAACTTACTTTGTTGTTTTTTTGTATTTCCCATGACTCGTTTCTCTTAACTGTTTCATCCACAGGCAATTCCTGCTCCTGATTGTAATATATGTTTCTATGAATATACTGCTTTTTCCTTGGACGGCTAGATTGCTGTGTTAAATTTTGGACATATATAAGCAAGGATTTTATTGAACATTATACTCGAGTCGAGATACACGTGATCAAGTCCGGAAGAACAGTACATGACGTTATTTCAGAGTTGACGCTCACATTATTTGCTCTTTCTTTCATCACCCTCCAGTTTGTCAGGGTGATGAATAGTTTGATTTAGATGGATTGTGACGAATGGGTGGTACTTCTTACCGATGGACATGAGAATTGCTTTGTCAGCTCCTTGTGACGTAATTTGTTCATTCATTCTTTTCCGATATAACACGAATTTTGTATCTATATTCAATGAGAAATGAGAGCATCAGAAGATGTTAGTTCTTTCACCATGGTCTGTAGAAAGTACTGACCATGAACTGGAAGAACCGGATGTATCTCGTTTAGTTGAAGATTTCGTAGTATAGCTATATTGGGAGTTTTTATTGCTTGAATGAATTCCCGACAGTTGATCTCTTTGATTTGTGAGGCTTCATTCCAGAAGATGACTTAAATATTCTTAAGTCTTCGGTCAATTTTTATCTCTTGGAGTAACTTTTTTTACTTGGTTTTTATTGTCTCTTCAAGTTCCATACTGAGGTGTTTGAATTGATACAAAAAAAACGGACAATAAACAAAAGCAGTGGATTGTGCTAATCGACTGTCAACAACCTCCGTGCAAAATGTAAGTATACCTCCCTACCAGTTAACCAAAGTAATCTTTGAGTTACATCAGACATCCTCATGACTTTGGAAATCCGAAAATTCGTTAAGGCTCTCTAGTCATACTGAGGGATAGTATTTGGGTTAAGAGGCAGTGTCTGTGTTAACATGTAATAACAAGGAGCTACACATATGAAGATCCAATAACAAATAAAAAAAACTAAACTAAACTATAAAATAAAGTTAAAGAATTACGTAAACCCTTTTTAAAAAGATGTGATGTCATTTCTTTTTCACCGGAACCCAAGGCTATTACGCACGAAAGCATAGCACTAAATTGTACATATACAGTAAAAGGAATATCATTGATAAAAGGAATAAAACGTATCATAGTAAACAAATAGGAAATTGTTCCTAGGATGTTTCAATATCTAGATTCCAGTATTTTTGCGTCTAGGGTAATAATTAGTATAGCTTTCCCAAATCGGTAAGGCGAAGTTAGGATAAGCGAAGATAGGAAAAGTCCAACTAAAACAATAAACTAGGGCAGAACTTCGAGATATCACCTGATTTTCTACAGCATATACTAAGGCATTTTCTGTTACCAATTTTTGATTTGTAACTTGTAATTTTTATATGAAATTACTTTTATTTCTTTAGGCTATTCTTTTATAAATCAGGTTATTTGGGAAATACCGCATTTCTACAACTGTTGTGAAACATGTTCAATGATCATATTTGCTCATCTCGGGAACCACTGCTTTGAGGTAATTCCCACTAGGACAACTGCTAGCCTCAACTTGGAATACAGCAGTCAAGTTTGATCTTCTGATCTTCAAGCCTTCAATAATTGCTTAAACAAGCTAAAGGTAATCCACTGTTGTTTTTATTCTCTATCTACGAGCTTACTAGACTTCAAAGCAAAGGGCTACTCCTGAAAAGTGACTGGAGCACTCTGGGTGGTATACAATTATGACTTTGCCCTTGTTTCCTACAGAATCTTTTCTCGCTTGCAAATATTTTTCAAATCTCTCTCTTTTCTGTTCATGCTGGTAATTTTTCTTTACTTATTATATAAATTATTTTAAAAAAAATAATGATGTAAGATTTTGCTTGGAAATTAGGGCTGGAAACGTACAGACTTTAGGAAAACAGATTTTGCTTAGTGATGACACCTGTTGAAACAATGGGCCCAAATTTTAGGGCTTCTCCTCCTGATTTTTTTTCAACCTCAATTACATACCAGTGCCCAATGTAATTTTTACTAAGTAGGACATTTTTGTCTACAAAGCTGCAAACGTATGAAAAAAGGAAAACACGTAAATTGAAGATTTTGTGATAAAACGTCGACCAATTCAATTGAAAGAAAAGAAATAGAAAGAGAAAAGAAATAAACTGAAACGTGCAAATAATGGAGGGAATATTCTTTAATAGTCTAGTTAGTATCAACTGAAAACCATGCTTTAAACAATGGCTACTCTTAGTTTTAGCGTTTCACAGATTTTGCCGCAAGTGATGCAGAATCTGTAAAATAGTGGTCTTCTCACTTCCATTCTTTTTACTTCAACTCAGTGACGGTGCGTGATAAGTTTTCTTGTTGGGCATGTCAGAATAATGAGCTCATCGATTATTGATAGGTACAGTATATGCTTATTGACATCTTCAAATGTACTAAGAAGTTTTAATTAACTTCCTAGTGAAGTACAAAAAGCATTCTTTATTTTAGGCCTTACACACTTGAAGTACCACGATAAATTGGCAACAGATAGTGTACTACGATATATAGTGAGAACATAATACTTTTTTAAAACTTTCATTTTCATGTACTTACTAAGTTAAAAAAGTTCTTTATATCTACTAGCTAAAAAGTGGAAACAAAAGGTTATAATATACATTGTTTTATCTAATGAGGGATGTATGGGGGGCATAGAAGGTTAGCACCTTTGCCAACCATCAGCTGCATCTTTGGATGGATGGACGCATTGGTACCTTCTCCCTGTCCTCAATTCTCACCACTGGCTCCTCGTAGTTACCAGTGCACGGTAACGGCCACATCCCGGCTCTGCGTCTCAGCTGGCGTACCAAACGTAGTGAGGGGTTGCCGCTCTGGCAAGTGGGGTAGTGCAGCCTCCAAGTGCACAGAGACTGGAGTGGTAGTAAACACTAGCATGGTAGGAGGATGCCTGGGACATCCAGGGCAATAGCTCGATAGGGCACGCTTATGCACCTAAGTAAGCAGTGGCCAGCCATTTCCGGAGAGGAGGTGAGCACAACTGGGAATAACGCTCTTCGAAACTTGTAGCGTGATGACAGCAACAACCAACTCTAACCACATACCGGATCGGCCGTGGCCCGGGTCACCAACGACCATGCCCTCTGCTACTGCTCCGCAGGACAGGGGTATTAAGTATGCTACTGGAGAGAAACCTAACATTGCAAAACAGACGATCGTAATCGGACACTGGGACGTAAGATCACTCTATGCGACAGGAAAATTAAAAGAACTAACGTATGAGCTGGAAAACTACAGATGACACATTTTAGGACTCTCAGAAACGAGGTGGAATGGGATTGGTGAACACACAACAGAAGAGGGTCATAAACTTTGGTATAATGGAGAAGATCACCATCAGAAAGGAGCAGGAATATTATTGAACAAAGCTATCAAGTCTTCAGTCCTTGGATGCAAACCTATTTCAAGCAGATGTATAATACTTCAAATCAGTGCCAAGCCTCGCAATTTGACCATCATGCAAGTCTACGCCCCCACAAGCGACCACAGCGAAGATGAAATCGAAGAATTCTATCAACAAATAGAAGAAGCCTTCAGTGTGGTGCCAAGGAAAGACATACTGATAGTACAAGAGATTGGAATGCAAAAGTTCGGGGGAGCTACGACGAGTGGAAAGGAACTGTTGGTAAACATGCGCTAGGTGAAACTAACAGCAGAGGAATCAGACTATTACAGTTTGCCAAAGAAAACAACCTGGTGATTGCCAACACACTATACCCGCACAAGCCATCACGAATGACCACATGGCACTCTCCAGGCAATCTATACCACAACCAGATCGACTTCTCTTTAATCAGAAAGTCCTATCAATCATCAGTCAACCTAGCTAAAACCCGTACATATCCTGGTGCTTGTATCCACAGTGACCACGACTTGGTTCTGATGACCATGAAGCTAAAATTGAAGAAGATGCAAAGCCAACCAGAANTCACGAATGACCACATGGCACTCTCCAGGCAATCTATACCACAACCAGATCGACTTCTCTTTAATCAGAAAGTCCTATCAATCATCAGTCAACCTAGCTAAAACCCGTACATATCCTAGTGCTTGTATCCACAGTGACCACGACTTGGTTCTGATGACCATGAAGCTAAAATTGAAGAAGATGCAAAGCCAACCAGAAGTGAGAGTAAAATTCGACTTGGGTCGGCTGAAAGATCCCGAAGTGTTAAAGTCATTTCAGGCCCAGCTGGGAGGAAAATTTGCTCCCCTTCTGCTATTAGATGAAGCCCCACAAGAGCAAACTGACAATTTCACCGAGGCAGTCTTCAAAACTGCAGAGGAAACGTTAGGCAGAC
Organism: Morbakka virulenta; assembly: GCA_003991215.1. Lineage (NCBI taxonomy): Eukaryota > Metazoa > Cnidaria > Cubozoa > Carybdeida > Carukiidae > Morbakka > Morbakka virulenta. Next base: position 425,957 of record RDPX01000318.1, read on the forward strand.
GAAAGCCAGTCCGACAACCTTGGGTGACAGAGGAAGCACTGAGAAGTTGCGATATATGAAGAAAACTAAAAAGTAAACGACATCGCAGCAGAACAGCAGAAGAAAAAACAGAAAAAAACAGAAAAATAAACAGGTACGAAAACTTTTGAGAGAGGCCAAAGATGCATGGATCAACAGGCAATGCCAGGAAATCGAGAACTTCATTAAAAGGAACAACTCAAAACAAGCATATGACACCGTAAAGAAACTGACGAAAAACTAAGGCCAAAAAGCAAGTGTCATTAACAACAAAGAAGGGAAATTGTTGACAAAGCAGGAAGATGTTTGTGAAAGATGGAGAGAATATTGCGAGGACTTGTACACCACTGACTTAGGTGTAAACGAGGATGCAATGGGGATCAGTCATTCAAATGAAGAAGTTGAACCGGAGATCCTCGAATCAGAAGTTGAAGCAGCTATAAGAGCACTGCGGCCTAACAAATCCCCAGGGATTGATAGTATACCTAGTGAATTATTGCAGGCAGGAATGTGTGAAGTAACTCCTTTACTCGCAAAGATCTGCAACCGGATCCTAAGAACAAAGCAATGAAAAAGAAACAATGTGTGTAAAGCATCATGATCCCACTCCACAAAAAGGGAAACGCGAAAAAATGCTCCAATTATCGCACGATAAGCTTGATTAGTCACCCTAGCAAAGTCCTACTGAAAGTACTACTTAGAAGACTGCAGCCAAGAATTGAGTCGATCCTTAGCGATAAGCAGGCTGGTCTCCACCCAGGACGCAGTACTGTAGAGCAGATATTCAATCTTCGAGTGCTCATAGAAAAATATATTGAACATGGCCTAGCAGTTTTTGTCAATTTTATCGACTTTAAGAAAGCTTTCGATAGAGTTTGGCACAAAGCACTGTGGAACACAATGTCAAAGAACGGCATCACTCAACACATAGTACACCTAGTTGCTGAGTTATGTTCTCAAGCTGAAAGTGTCATTGCAATCGAAGGTCAACACAGCTTGCCTTTCAGACCAACCGTCGGCGTAAGACAGAGCTGCCTACTGTCACCCAGTCTATTCAATGTCCACCTAGAACAAATAATGACAGCAGCACTGGAAGATTTCGAAGGCACTATAAAAGTCGGAGGAAAGCACGTCGGTAATCTGCGCTTCGCGGACGATATCGCATTACTGGCGGGTACCGCAGAAGAATTGCAAATACTCTCAGACCGTGTTGATAGAGCTGCAAAAGAGGTAGGAATGTTTATAAGCGCCGAAAAGAGCAAAATAACGGTATTTAACAATAACAACAAGAATGAACCGATAGTGAAGTTGAATTCAGAAAAATTAGAAGTTGTGAATGCTTTCAATTACCTGGGCTGTACGATGACATCAGACGGAAAGTCCACCAAGGAGCTCGAAGTAAGGATCGCCCGTTCTATCAATTCTCTAACGCAACACAAGACAATATGGAAAAGTAAAGCAATTAACCTGAAGACAAAGATATGATTCATGAGAAGCATGGTTCTTTCTTGTTTTCTATATGGGTGCGAAAGTTGGACCTTGACACCACAAATAGAGAAGAAAATAAGAAGCCATGAACTGCGATGTTACAGACGCCTACTCCGAATCCCATACAGAGCGCATAGGACAAACGAGTCGGTAATGGACGAAGTCAAGTGTCACGTAGGCCAAATCGAACACTTCACAGAAATGCTAAAAAAGCGCAAATTACAATGGTTTGGGCATATAGCAAGGAGCAATAGCTTGCCGAACACCATATTTCAAGGAATGATAGAAGGCATAAGACCGAGAGGAAGACCCAGAGCGATGTGGAAGGATGACATAACAAGATGGATCGGGAAAAATATACATGAGCTACGGCTGCTGGCAAAGGACCGGAAGAAGTGGCGAGCCCTGGTGGATGCTGTGTCGCGCGACGAGCCCCTACGATCGCAGCGGTCAAGGGATAGGTAATGTAAGGTAAGTATCTAATGAAATCAAAGTAAAAATCATTGCCATGCAAATGTAAGCAAAAGTTGACAAGCATATTGGTAAAATTTTAAAAAGTTCACTGTCCATCTATGCTTTATTTCTCTGTGTATATATGTAGTAAGATAAACGTGTTGCAGTTTCGCTTATTTTTGCTTCCATTCTTTCCGCATTTATACAATTTTATTTCAACAGTTGTTTCAGGGAAATAATAGTTTCTAATATTAATTCGAGTCTTTATCCTCTTTAGTGATGATGAAAAACATCGCACTGCCTTAGTGTTCGAAACCGCTGTAGTCAATGTCAATTAAAGTTAAGTAAAAACTTCTGAAATTGTTTCTGTGTGGTTATTATTCAAAATGAATGTGTAAATCTGAAGCATTAGTTAAATGTTTGAATAGTTTATTATTATCATCAAGTACATTTGCCATCTTTCTTCGATCAGCATTCGATGCTCAGAGCAAAAAAGTGTAAGGAATTTGATGGGGAATTTAGTATGAAATTGATAAAAAGGTAAAGGCTTATCAGCATAAAGGCCTCCAAGTCTTCAGTGTTAACAAATCGATGACGTAATTGAAAAAATCACATCACATGCTTCCTTTACATGAGAGCTGATCTCTTCAAAGCAAAAAGATCTTGAGTCTGTTTTGTATTCAGATTTCAGACTATCAACTCCATCTCTTATTTCGTTAATAGCTTCATCATATGTCTTGACGTCACAAAATGCTTGTACGATAATAGAACTTTTAAATTGAAATATGGAAAACAAAAATGTCGATAGATTTAGGAAAGATGAAAATAAATCAATGAAAACAGAAATTATGAATCCTCAAGTCATCTTTCCAAACCACTTGCTTCAGAATTTGAAGCATTGCTCCAAACGTTTTTCTTAATTATAATGAAAGAACACCAAGTTAAATCTTCTTTCATTTGAAAAATGCTATTTATTGTTCGGCCGTGGAAATTCCATCCTGTTGTGGAGCTTCTTGTTTTTATTTTGCTTATTATTTAATTGAACTGAGAGATTCTTTTTTGGTGATTTTTTCGAAAAGTGAGAATGAAGATGAACTTTGAAAAATTATTTTGATTTAAGAAAAAGATGTAATTTTTTTTATCAGGTTCAGCTGATGTAACAGAGGACAACAAGACTATTAAGGTATTTCTTCTTAACTTTAACTTGGAAACCTCCAGTTTAACCACTCATCCATCATGTATCTGGATAATCAATTTTTTTATCATATCCTTCAACTTCATTGAAGATCACCTTGCTTAAACCTTCAGCAGTCGTATCAGTAGAGATACACTCAAGTAATGTTTTTTTAACTTGTTTTTGTATCTTTTCCACCATAAAAACGGGTTGGAAATTCATTATATTTTTCCAACACCAGTGTTTACAAGATAAATGTTAATGGATGAAAATTATGTAAATAATAATTTTTATTACAATGTAACAAAATCTGGTTAGAATTGGCCAAGAAATTAGCTTAAATTATATGTGCTTGCTCTACGAAGATATTTTTTGTATTTCCTCTCGGAAAGTTTAAAGGTTTCCATGTGTTCAAAAATATTTAAGATGTGATTGGTCAAAACCAAGAAAGCGAGCTAATCTACAAAGTTCCTGAAAACTGATTTCCCTTGTCTGCAACTGTCAACTCCAAGTATTCACAAAACATGGTAAAACAACTTAATTTATCCTGTCCGTAACAACTGGACCGCAAAAGGATACAAGGGATACAAGATATTTAATCATCTCAACAAACAATATCACGATAAATATCTATGTACAGAATGAAGAATAAAAGTCAACATTTAAAAATAACTCAATACTCTGACCACGAATCTTCGGGACTTAAATCTTCGACTAAAACCTTATATTTCTACTCTAGCTTTATATACACCTAAAAGTTGAATGAACTTTGCTTGACTCTTCGTGACCTTAAGATGAAATTAGATGACTTGTGATTAGCCGGTCATCTTATGATAATATTATAATTATAACATTCTATTGTCGAAGGGTAAACTTCACAAAAAAAGTTGTCATTTGACATAAACACCATGGCCCTAGTGATTTTCATAGGTTAAAGTTAAAGACAAAATCTGGTGGTTTTGTGTTTGTGCGACCACAGGAAAGCTTTTGACAGAATCCGACATCAATGGCTGGTCCGAGCATTGAAATTAATAAAAATAGATGAAATAAATTTAGAATTATTATCAATCTGTACTTGAATCAAGTAACAGCTGTAAGAGAAGGTAACAGCTAGCGACTTTGTCCCCATGCAAAGAGATGTATATCAAAGACGCGTCATGTCATCAACATTGTACAACTTGTATATTGAGACTATCACAAGACGTATCAAAGAAATGGCTTCAGAGTGGATGGAAGGAACATAAACTGAATTAGATATGTTAAAGACACCTGCATAATCCAGGCTTTGAAGCGAAACTGCAAGCCATACAACTATATGTTCCGATAGCCAAAGAGAAAAATAGTTGAATAAACGGAGAGGAAAGGAAAAAAGACAAAAGTTTTATGAAAAGGATTAAAGCAAGATGGAAGACATAATATTTGCGATAAATTGGAAGTCCCAAAACCGGATCGATGATGCCTAAAGTTTTCGAAAAGAAGGTGGGAAAGACCTGCAGAGACTGAAAATGAGAAAAAAAACAAAGCTAACGACTGATATGGAAAAAACTACCTGCGCTGGACAACAGACACGAAACTACGTTTGCATAATCTCTATGTAAATAAAAGTGAGTATGTCTATTTGTTTGTTTGAAGTAAATTTATGAGAAAACTACTGAACCTTGGAAGCTGAAATTTGGAGTGTGAGTCTATCTTTATCCTATATCTTTATCCTGAAATATAAAAGTCTGACCTCGGCGGTCATGTTCTGGGGCGTTAGGGGGTGGCCAATCCCATTCTCAAGGTGAAGGAAGCCTCCAGTCAAAAATTTGAATAAAATTAAAAATGAAAAAAATTCAAGATTAGTTTTAATAAATAAACTCTAAAACAAAAATAAAACAATATTAAAACTTTTTTTGAAATTAATAAAATTTATTTATTATAAAGTAATCCCTATGACCGTACAAGTCCTCGATAGTATAGTGGTGAGTATCCCCGCCTGTCACGAGGGAGACCAGGGTTCAATTCCCCGCCGGAGAGACCTTTCTTTTTTGTTTTTTTTTAATCTTTTATTTTTTACCATTGTATTGCCATAGCATTTTTTTATTTGAAGTTCTAACATGATCTTTCGTAAGATAACCAAAGTTTAAATTATCTATTATTTCTATACCACACCCCAAGTGTCAAGTTAGTTGCAGCTCTTTGAACTGAAATGGTCTACCATCACATATCTAATCGAGCAATACCTTACGATTATCTTGATAGGGCCTTACAAGCCTACTAAATTGCACTTTTTTTACCCGGGCAACATCTGGTAGTTCTTCTAGTCATATATAAAGAAGAGAGAGGAAGAAGTAAAAGTTTCTTGAAAAGAGAAATAAAGATAGTACTCCCAGGTTTAGGAAAGGGACAGAAGTAATGAACTTAATGACAGTCACAAAAAGAGAATCGTAGAGCGGGAAATAGTTGTGAAAGAACAAGTGGAGCAGAAAATGGATTTAATAAATGAAACAAACGATACAGCAAATGTAAAAGGATCAGGGGTGGAAAATGAAGAGGTGGTGTTGAATTAAATTGATTGTATTGTATTGGTGCTTGCCATGAACCCAGTTAAGCAAATGGTGGCTTTAACCAACACAAAACTAGGTAGTAATATATATACATATATATACCTTAAACCAAAAAGAAAATAAACTACAATATAATATCCTAACATTCTCCCCCAGTAGAACGTGTTTACATGTCTTCAAAGCCATACATCTGGGGTTTTCGCTTTATACGTGTCGATCGTGGAAGAGTTTCTTCTATAGCATCTCCAGGTTCGACCGTGATGTGTTCCGATTCAATCACTGATTCAGATTCCACAACTAGCTGTTTGTGTTCAACACGGTTTGATGGTTCACTCTGTAGGCCGGGGCTCTTGGGCATGGTGCTGAGTCAATGAGAGAAACGGTTGATTTTCGACCACCTTGATGTCTGACGTAAGCATACGTGGGATTTCCGTGCGTTAGTTCGACTTCCTCAACTAAGTCATCTTGTTTGCTTGCACGTAAAAACTTTCTCAAGAAAACAGGACCTGGAGACAGCCACGATGGCAATGAGGTTTCTTGGCTGGACTTTCTTTAGAAGTTGAAGAAGCAGTCGTGTGACGTTTCATTTGTTGCTGTTGGTAGTAGGGATCAGATGGAATGCAAAGCATCTGGTAAGACTTTCTCCCACTGGTCCAGAGGTATCCCTTTAGATGCTGGTGCTAGTCGAACACTTTTCCAGTTACTATCATTTTAATGTTCGACCCGACCGTTTCCAATTGGATGGCAGGGGGTGCTGTGACTAGAAGGTATGTTTCTACTGGTGAGATGTTTGACAAGTTCTTCGGACATGAATGACTTTCCTCGATCTGAGTGTATTTAGCCTGACATTTCACCTAGTGTGAACAATCTATCAAGACATTTAACAACAGTTCCAGAGCTTATATTGGGGTGAGGTGCTCCAAATGGGAACCGAGAATATTCGTCAACAACTGTGAGAAGAAATTTGTTTCTTGTAACTGACGGAATTGGTTCTTTGAATTCGAGGTTCATTTTCTCCATTGGTTTTGTTGCTTTTATCAGTTTGCCTTGTGGACCTTTGTAGAATCTAGGTTTTAGTTCCGAACAGATTCTACAATTTGAACATACCCTTTCACCCCTTCTGTTGAAAACAGTAGATTTCTAGCTTTTACAAAATATAGTAGACAGGTTACAAAATGTAGTAGACTCCCATGATGACAAAGTTTGGAATTGAAATCTTCGAGATTGCTTGGAATTGCATTACAGTGAGCTCGAGTGAAAGAATCTGCAACTATGTTTTGTTTTCCTTCCCGGTACTGAATTATGTAGGAAAACTCCGCAAGTTCAAGGTGCCATGTCTGTATTTTAATTTTTCTTCTAGGTTGGTTATCTGTTGCCTTAGAACAAGGAAGGATTTCATCCAGATTCGTAACAGATTTAATCTAATTTATCATCAGCCTATGTGATCCCCCAAAGTCTGAGATAGGACCTGAAGCTAACAAGCTTCGACCTCAAGATTTCACTGGTGTTTTGTAGAATAATTTGGTCTTTTTTACTGCCTTTGTCAAGATGGTCTTGGCTTTGTTCCTATTAACTAGCAGTTTTGTTGCATGAAAAAGTGCTGACAGGTACAAAATGTAAATGTAGCTCTTACATTATATTTATGTACGGTTTTCACTAGTGGTACAGAAGATAAGCCATTCAGCAAACTAGCACCGACAAATACTATTGAAGGAACATTTAGATGCATGAAAGACTAAGTGCTTTGTGCTTGTTGAGTGTTTAAAAAGTACTTTGAACCTTTCCAGCTTCAAGAATAACCGAAGGACCCTTCACCCTCCAAATGTAGAAAGAGCTTTTTTTTTCAACACTGCAGCAAGATGGATGTACCTTATGTCCTCCAAAAGAAAATTTATGATATAACTAGTATTAATTCTTTTGAGTGATATTTAATAACTATTCGAAGGTTGCCCCGGTATTGGATCCGGCGTCACCCAATGGCGAAATCCGGTGACGCTTTTTAACCCACATATGTTCACATGCGGACACTCAATGGACTGACGTACATAAAGTGAGACCTGTCAAAGAGAGAAAGCCAGATATTCACAATCAATTAAAACACATATGTATCACAACAGTTGGGAAGTATTTAATTGAAGAGTTTTGTGGTGTTTTAGACCCCTGTTTTCAAGCACTTTTATCATAAAAATACCAGGAAAATTAAGTACAGACAGTGCCTAAAGTAGAACTGAAATCTGAATTACCCTGATAGAAACCCCTTTATTTTGCCCATTTTCCCCCTTGTTGATCCGTTTCAAGCAGTCTTGCAGATTTCGAAAGGAATAATTTCCTGTGATGGCATACTGTTGTCCCTAAAACAATAAAAAGATGTTGTGGATACAGGAAATCTTATCAAACTAACACTTCACATAAAAGTTACTGTTTCCTCTACAAAAAAAATATGAAAACAGTTTATTGAAAAAATAAAATTTTTAAGGGTTTTATTAGTGTTTTGATGGCTTTGTCTTGGTATTAAAGTTTGAGCCATCGAATATCGGAGATAATAGTATCATTCCATCACTATATTTGGGTGTTATAAATGTATTTAGCTGTTTATTTTTTATTTATTTAGGGGAGCCCCTTGGTACAAATTTACGTTGAGAATGCTGTTGCCATTTTAACTTAAACAACGCCATGCACCCTTCGTTGAACGAACTTTTGTTGTCTTGGTGAAAACACTGTTGTTGTTATCAATTATGGAGACCCAGAACTGTTCTGCTGCGCCTGGGCAGCAATTGCAGCCGCTGTTAGTTGTGATCGGGGTCAATTTGGAATAATAAAATGTTGTTTTGCATATTTTAGTGTTTTTGCTGCGGCTTGAAAACGCTACTGTGATCAAGACAGTTCAGTAACGAGGATCTGAAAAGAGAACCCAGTATCACATTGGGTTATCTTTCTGTGTTTTGTTTTGATGCTAAAAAGCATTTCCGAAAACTTATCTTCTCATCGAGATCATGCCAGTGATAAGAAGGATTATGAAAAGGATAAACAGAAGCAAAGTTTCTGATTATGGGCTGCGGTAGCAGCAAGAAGAGTTTGCCAGACAGACCAAGTGAAATTGATTGCGAGAAAATAAAGCCGGCCCATCGAAACAGACAAAGCAATAACAAGGGTTCCGGGAATAAAAAAGGAAGTAATACAAACAAGCCTCCGAAGTACCGGACCAAGATTGATTCTCGAGTGTTAGCCAAGTATGATATTAAAGCACTAATTGGCAAAGGGTCCTTTAGTGACGTATTACGTGTTGAAAATAAAGTAACAAAACAACCTTATGCGGTGAAAATTCTTCGATTAAAGACCGCCAACACGAGAGATTTGTTTGAGTCAGAACTTGCCGTATTACGCCGAGTACGACATGACAATATTATCCAGTTAATCGAAGTTTTTGAATCAAAAGATTGTATTTATCTGGTTATGGAATTAGCAACTGGAGGAGAATTATACGATCGTATTAAAATGAAAGGTCATTTGAATGAGAAAGAGACTGCTTATATACTTCATATGGTTTTGAAAGGTGTTGGTTATCTTCATGATATTGGAGTTGCTCATCGTGATCTGAAACCAGAAAATGTACTCTTTTATCACCCAGGACAAGATTCAAAGATTTTAATAACAGATTTTGGATTTGCTAAAGCACGAGATCTTGAAAATGATCTTTCTCCATTTACAACTTGGTGTGGCACTCCAGAGTATATTGCTCCAGAATTGGTGTGGAGGAAACCTTATACTTGTGCTGTTGACATGTGGGCAATTGGTGTCATAACCTACGTCATGTTAAGTGGACACTTGCCTTTTGCTGCTGAAACCACGGTGAAATTATACCAACAAATTGTTAGAGCAAATTACTCATACTCCAAGGAGGTAAGTAGATTCTCGGACTTTTTTATATAACCAAAAACTGGATGATCAGTAATGACTGATTTATTGTTAGACCCGTCTCTATCTACAGTTTTTGACTGAAGAAGACTGAGGAATTATTTAAAAGTTATTCGAGAAAACCCCCAGAGTTAACGCATTTGAAATATACCCTGCTGCAGAAAAGCAAGGACCTGTTTTTTAAAGACCGTTGTTTATTATTGGAGGTCACCAGGAGTGCCTGCCTTCTTTAAAAAGTTTATAAACATTAATTAATTTTTACATTTCTGGCTTAGGGAAGATAAAAATAATACACGATCACCACCCTTTGCGATATGTGTTCGTTTGCGATGATGAAGCATTGTAAAGGAATGCCGAAATTTGATCAGTAACCAACGAGAAAGTTGTAACTGAATGAAAACTGAGCCCCGAAGCTCTGTTTTTACTCCATTGCTGTGTCGCTTTCTTTTGGAAGGAGGCGCAGTAACATGTAATTTTTTGCAACTCTCGTTAATTAAAGTACAGTTTGAAGGCAAGAAATTTTGAAAAATCAGTTATTTTAACCCGAGTTTTGATATCGGAACTTAGCATAGTTTTGTTACCCAGATTGGGCAAACATATTTCAAATTGTTGACTTGAGTTTCACACAACGTGGCCACTACGGTCAGCTTTCAGCAAAGAATTCGTGAAATACAGCAAGTGGATTCCTATTTTTATGTAACCCTATTTTACATAGGGCTTCCAGTCTCAACGCTCAAGTAATTAGTATGATTGCGTTTTGTTTTGTGACATCAAGTACAGTGAAGAAACGTGGCATGGTAACAGGACAGTCGCTGGACATTCCAAGCGATATCCCCTCAGATGACATTCAGTTTTGTTTTGTTTCCTAAAATGAAATCATTGGGGTTTTTTGTCAATGCCAATACTTGCCTAACAGAGGTAATATGCAGATAATAAGCTTTAGCATAAAAGTAAGGCAGTGCATTGTACATGTGCTTTTGTCTGGAAAATCTTTTAAAGCATTTGTTTTGTATCAAGAAGGTGGATTTTGGTTGAAATGTTCCGTTCACAGTGTTAAATTACCAAAATATCGTGGGATAAGAATTGCACTGTTGATTCAGTATTATTTTTACCAATTATTTACAGCACTGGAACTACACTACAAACACATCGAGTGAAAGCTTATTTAACCCTGTTTCCGTTATCAACAAATTCAACCTTTTTATCAGGTCAACATTACAATGAAAAGTGACAAAGGTTACTCATGTAAAACCCAAAGGAGACCAAGTCAGGCCGCACTAAAGAACTGGTTGTTCACCTCACGAAGTGAAAGTAATCAAATGAAACAAGAGACGAGAAACCATGCACACTTCATGTCCACACTTTTTGATGGCCAATGGGAAAATGCTGTAGTTTGTCAATCAAAAAAATTCGACAACTGGTGGTTGTAAGTGGATTTTTAAAAATTTGCTCACCCTTAACAAGGCAGAAAATGTTTACTGCAAGGTAAGAAGTTACTTCACAAAGAAAAGAAGTTTCATTGTGAAGGCAAGGACCAAAACGAGTAAGTCATATAGAATGCAAGCAAAGCTCATTGTCAGGTTTAAAAAAACTCTGATGGAAAGGTATGGGAAAGCTACAGGTGAAGAGGTAATTTCACGCGGATGTTGGTATAGAAGTTTTTGTGAACCTTCGTAAAGATAGGGGATGGTAAATGACATCAGACTTGTGTGTTGTCTTCACTGTGCCAGGAGTAAACATTTGTAATATTAACAAAATTGACAAAACACTGTGAGAGAAGTTGCAGCTTACTAGCAGTATTGTGGACCCTACAAAGTCCAGTGACAGAATATGTTTCTGCCTAAAAGGTCTTTGCTATCCGTTGTCTTCAGTCCATTACTATTTCAACCATTAAATAATTTCCTGATATGTATCATCACTTTTTACAACATGAATCAAAAGATGGAAGTAAGAGAGCTCATTTTTTCCCCCATCATTGTAGCTAATGGTCCCACGACCATTTTCTCTACTTAAGTCTTTAATAATTTACAGAAAAGAAATTGTGTTAAGATATCTATTGGGTATTAAAATGTTTACAAGAATCATTATCAAAATATTCATTATCATCATTGTTTTACTTCCATTTTCTCTTGGTGTGGGACATCCTGTCTTCCTCAATCTATCTGTATCACACACCACCTCCTCTCCAAACCCCAACCCTCTGATGTCATCCACCACATATTTACAAGAACATAGGTAGGTAATTGAAAGATTGTAAAGGTATAACTGCTGATTTCTGTTTAAGACAAGGTACTTGATGATGATAATAACTGCCACAAAATCTCTTTTAATGGTACTGTCAAGAGTCCAGGTTCTGGGGAAAAATGATCTTGGAAGCAATAAAAAGATGGTGCCCACAAGGTCCGTAAGTGGAGTAAAGAAAAGTAAGCTATGAACTATCTTACTTAAGGTCTTTTTTNCCCTCTCCAAACCCCAACCCTCTGATGTCATCCACCACATATTTACAAGAACATAGGTAGGTAATTGAAAGATTGTAAAGGTATAACTGCTGATTTCTGTTTAAGACAAGGTACTTGATGATGATAATAACTGCCACAAAATCTCTTTTAATGGTACTGTCAAGAGTCCAGGTTCTGGGGAAAAATGATCTTGGAAGCAATAAAAAGATGGTGCCCACAAGGTCCTAAAGTGGAGTAAAGAAAAGTAAGCTATGAACTATCTTACTTAAGGTCTTTTTTACTGTTGTTTTGAAGAGTAATAAAAAAAATCTACATGGCTTGAATGAAAGAGGCATGCAGCTATTCTAATGAGAAAAGAGATAACTAACAAGATCCAATGAGAGTTTTTTGAAGCAATTATAAGATCAACAATGTTTTGTGGCTCTGAAAATTGGTCATTGAAACTTGGTCATTGAAAATTGTTTACTTAAAAAGAATGGGGATTATGAGAAAAAACATAAGAACAAGATGACTCAGATGGGCTGGACATGTTAAGTGAATAGGTAATAATACTTGGATTAAAATGGTGTTAGATTAAGAAGTTGGGGTGGAGTTCAAGAGATCTCAATGACTTACCAAAAAAGAGACAGAGAGAAGGGAGTTAGCTTAGCAGATGGTAGTGCTAGGTGATACTGTTAGCCTAAAAGCTTATGGTAAACCCCAAAGTAATAGGGAAAATGGCACATAAATTAATGGGTTGCTTGTTATGTTGCAAAAAGTGAATAATAAATACATTGTAATTAACAATACCCTTTCTCTGTGATACCTTCTTCCTTGAAAGTTTCAATCAAGATATCTTTATCATTGAAATATTTTGATAATTGGTCAAAATATATTGGTTAAAATTTCAAGTTCCATAATTTTATAACAAGGATTGAAGGATGTATTGAAACAGTCAGAATATTATTTATCTTTTATGATTGAGAATTACCACTACAATTTGATCCATCATTCACCACTGGAAGGTTCATTTAATCTATTCTCATCCGGGAAGCCACCAGAATTTGTGGAAGGACAAAGAGAACTAAACCAACAGACTGAGATACGTGGTGGTGGACAGAAATGGTACAGGCTGTTATTAAAAAGAAGAAAGAGGCATATAGATCTATGAGGAGAACTCAGACAGCTCAATCTGTGGAACCCCACAAGGCCTGCAAAAGAAATGCTAATAGGGCAGTGGCACATGCAAAAGTGGAGAGCTGTAGAAACTGGTACAGGGAGTTGGAATTTGCTGATGGACAGAAGAAAGTATTTAGGATTGTGAAAGCACGTGATAGAGCAAAGGGGGACACAGGGGATGTTAGTCTAATNCATTGTAATTAACAATACCCTTTCTCTGTGATACCTTCTTCCTTGAAAGTTTCAATCAAGATATCTTTATCATTGAAATATTTTGATAATTGGTCAAAATATATTGGTTAAAATTTCAAGTTCCATAATTTTATAACAAGGATTGAAGGATGTATTGAAACAGTCAGAATATTATTTATCTTTTATGATTGAGAATTACCACTACAATTTGATCCATCATTCACCACTGGAAGGGTCATTTAATCTATTCTCATCCGGGAAGCCACCAGAATTTGTGGAAGGACAAAGAGAACTAAACACAGGGGATGTTAGTCTAATTAAGGACAGGGGCAGCAAGACACTATCTGATGATGCCGATGTGAAAGGAAGATGGAAAGAGTATTTCCAGAATCTACTCAACACCAGAAATGACAGAGAGGAGTTAGAAGAAGTACAAGCAGTAGAAGGTCCAGAATGCCAGGTCACTACAGAGGAGGTCAGAAAACTATATGGGTTGGAGACAGCAGTGCTGAGAAAGGCAGAGGAGAGGGCCCTGGAAGTGACAAAGATGAAGATGTTGAGATGGATGTGTGGCATTTCACCCCTGGAGCACCACATCAATGAAGACATTCGAAGGTTTGTTGGCATCTTAAACATATCCAACAAGACAACAGGAGCAAGGTTGAAATGGTATGGGCACATGATGAGGAGGAGTCAAGAGAACCCGATAAAATAAGCCTGGCAGGCGACAGTCCAAGGGAAAAGGAGCAGAGGCAGGCAGAGGCTGAGATGGAGAGATGTTATAAGGGAGGATATGAGGCAAGTTGGAGCAGATCCGGAGGGCTACAAGGAGTGCAGAAAGTGGCACAGACTGTGTTGAGCGGCCAACCCATCTTAGTGATGGAACAAGACCACAAGAAGAAGAAGATAAAATATTGTGACTAGACACAGTAGTTTTTAATGGTCTTTTGGCTGTAGGGTGGCCAAACAATAGTACTTAAGGGGACTTTACCAAAAGCTTTTTTAGGATTTGCAAAAGTTCTCCAGTTGTTCATTGTATTAGCCTTGTAACAGAAAAGGTACCAGTGCATGATTTGCCTGGTTTTTAACCTAATTGTTTTCATGCAATACATTCCAGGTTCTTTCTTCTTGCCATGTTAAAACAGTCTCAATTGTCTGTGGTTGCTACATTTCACAGGATCTTTGGTACCATTTTGAGAGGGCCATTGTGAAGGTGCTCCACCACTCTACTGTGCATATTTCCTGAGCACCTGCTCAGAACACCATCTGCAGAGCACTCACTCCAATGTCTGAAGGATACTGTACTTGTTTACAACTAAACTGAACAGACAATGGGTTTTTCCCATTTCAGGCCCTTTTTCTATCTTCCTCAGAGATTGCTCCAGTGTATACATGTTTTACCCCAGAACACAGTTATCTGTAGCCCTGACACCTATTTCTCTTTATTTTTCGTAGTATTAATATCAGACCCACTGGTGTAAATATATGAAAATTTATAACTATTTAAAAAAACCCCCTTTAATTTGTTAAATATTTAAACTTCCACCCTTCTTTTCTGAATATATATAGGATGAAAGTGGAACCATTTAACAGGTTAAAGGGTTTTTATTAAGTAGTTGTAAGTTATTTTTAAAATCTGTGTCATTTGCTTTGTTACTATTAACAATCAGTTTTAGTGTTGTTTTTTATGGTTGAAAAACTACTTTGTCATTTTTTTGTAAGGATTTTTTGTGTTAGTAGGGAAATCCAAAATTAAATTAATTTCATTTTTAGGTAAAACAATAAAGGCCATTATATGTTATTGTGGTAATTGTAATGCCTTATTTGCTCAGAAACATTAAATTTAAAAATCACCTTCTTAAACTTCACTAAAATATGATTTAATAATTACTGTTAAGCAAATGAATTTCTTTGCTTATCTCTAGCATTTGTTTGTCAGCAATGAGGTATGAATCCATGTATTGTTCACTTAAATAAAAAAAACTACACATTAAAAAAAAATGAAATTCCTATCTCCCTTTGTTCCAGTGATTGGGTGGGTTTGTTAAAAATGTATGTTAGTCTTCATCTTTGGAATGCATGTTTAATAAAACAGTTAAAGGTGGGATCAGTTCAAAATTGAAAAAGACTTTGGATACTTGAAGCCTGGGGCCTAGTTAAAAACAGCTTTCACTCATCTGCTTTGCAAATTTTTTTGTTGAAAAGTGGCATCAGCCAAAGTTTGTTTTAAATTTTGATCTTCTGGCAAACAGGATGTTATGCATGCAAAGGGATCACAACGGGCTGTTGTTGCAAGTGGTTAAAATTTGATGTTATTGTTTTTTGAGTAAAAGGAATGCAAATGCGACAAAATGGACATTATCATGATCTAATTACAATCAAAATGATTGTGAACATTAGTGTCAGGAGGTACTTTATATAAAATGATCTTGGACTTTCCATATGGGCAGTAGGCATCTTATATCACAGGTTTTATTTTTAGGACTTGTTTTTGAACCTAAGTGTGATAAATCTAACCTTTTACTTATCAAGTTAGTATTTGGGCCTAAACAAATTCTACAAAACTACAGTTAGACCACCTCTTCAATTTGTTGTCAATTTGGGCACAAAATATGAACATCTAAAGGGGAAAAAGGTATAGATATATTTGAGAGGCATGGGTTCAGAAATAGAAACCGAAATCACTGAAGGCAATAAGACAAGAATGAAAGTATGTAGCAAAATAGAAGCTACAGTTAGCTCTGCTGAGGTGGTATGGGTCGGTGTGTGGTGTTGAACATGACACTGTAGCAAGGCAGATGATAAAAAGGAAGCTGAGAAAGTCATCCCCGTGCACTTTGAGATGCCTATGGTTAGACCACTAGCNAATTCTACAAAACTACAGTTAGACCACCTCTTCAATTTGTTGTCAATTTGGGCACAAAATATGAACATCTAAAGGGGAAAAAGGTATAGATATATTTGAGAGGCATGGGTTCAGAAATAGAAACCGAAATCACTGAAGGCAATAAGACAAGAATGAAAGTATGTAGCAAAATAGAAGCTACAGTTAGCTCTGCTGAGGTGGTATGGGTCGGTGTGTGGTGTTGAACATGACACTGTAGCAAGGCAGATGATAAAAAGGAAGCTGAGAAAGTCATCCCCGTGCACTTTGAGATGCCTATGGTTAGACCACTAGCACATTATTTTTAGATCTCGTTTTTCATAAAACACCCTACAAATGTACTTGTATTAAGTCTCCATTTATACTCTCAAACCACTTTACTCCATTTACTACCCAAGACACCCTTCTGACCACAGGCACTATGTCAGGGAGAACCATTGGACTAACAGTATGAAGTTTGTGTAAATATCCACAATGCCTTCTCTTACATGCTGTGGATCAGTGCTTTTGTTAGCAATTCCTAATTAATATCAAAGCCTTTCTCATACAAAGTCCTGAGAACCCAATACTAAACAATGGGATCAGTTTTTATTTTTAATATACTTATGTATTTATTTTAGTTTCAGTAGTACTCCTCAATGTCACAATTTTTGTCATGTTTACCACTTCCTTATATGAACCACCATAGACTGTTTCCTTGATATCATAGACACACCACACCTGGTTGTCTTATTTTCAATCAGCTCCACTTACTGAATATAACGCCTAATATATGTTCATCTCATCATTCTCTTTTGTCTAATAGTGGAGTGGAGCACACTTGTCCAATGTCCCATTAACAATATAGTCTTCTTTTTTTTACAATTTTCCCTTGATTTCATAAAAGATTTTGCTCTTCCAAGGTAAGACCATCTTGACTTTTTTCTTTCCCTTTTGAGCGGTATATTTTCAGTATTAACAGGAACGTTTGACAATCCTTACAGACTTCTTTTATCCAATCACAATGGCATTAGTTTTCCTCAGATCAGCTTTTTAATTGTTTTTTTTAAAAGTTGTTACCGGTTCACTTTTTTTTTGCTGTTCACAGTTCAACAATTATTTTAAGAATGAGACAGCTGATGAGCGGCTTCATAATAGCCCGTCAATGCCAAATATGCAGGTTCATGTATCATCTGGACTTCCAATATCATCTTATCTGGTGGCGATTTGTTACCTGTTGCCCTGCTTTTTGCGCCTGTTACTGTTGGTGACTTACGTGTTAATTTATGAAGAGAGGATTGGTTGTCAGCAATAATTTTTTTCTGTTATTAACTTAAGTGGAAAGCAGGGTCTTGGCCTGAAGTCATCAACTTTATTACCTTATTCGGATAGTTTTGACACGGCACGGGTATTTGTGCGTTAATTATCTGAATAATTATCTCCTGCTGTTAACCAGTATGTTTTTAATCCAGAAAACCTGCACAATATCTTACCATGGTTCTGTAGGGTTTGGATTTTTTTGCACAGGTCTTATCACCATGTTTTCAGTTATTAATATCGCAATGCCATCATGTGCTGTCTTATTTTTCTTCTCCAAGTTCCAGAAGCCGATCTGTATTCCTTTTATTTTCGTTACGCTGGCGTTTTATTTCACCAAATAAATTTTGCATTTTGTTGTTTCCTTTTAATCTGCATTATTATTTCATGAGTTAAAAGCTTTTTCGGGATATACTTCGCGCGAAACATGAAACTTGAAAAGTGACGCAGAAAAAGCTTGCGACATCATTCACATGATAAAGCTCCTTTATCCAAAGCTTCTGTCAAGTCCATAAAGTCCATACTATTCAATATTGGTGTTTAATGTCAACGTCTGGATCAATAATTCTAACCAGTGAGTACTTTTCTGCTGTCTCCTTCGTTTCTGCGAAATCTGACAACCACTGCAACTCGTTATATTATACAGTTCCGATACAAAAAGACAACAGTTGGTCAGAAACAGGTACCACTGCACATTATAAATGTTTAGATTACAAATAATTGCATTGGGGACTCTCTTTTAAAATATAAAATTTTTACATTCGTTATAATCAAATTTAATAAAATTAACAGACTATTGCTGCAGGGGTTTTTTATCTTTTAGTTCATTTGCACGTGGGAAAGTCTACAAAAGATTAGATGAATGCGACCTCTCATGACACCTTTTATGATTACCTCCTTCCGTCTGCAAACATTTTTTTGCCAAACTTTTTTTTGATGATATTAAAACATTCTTTTTATTTTGTATTGCTGAATTCCTTGTTCATTTTTAATACTTTTTTACATATGGTGCATTGTACCGATTTAGGCTCTTCAATAACAACGTGAAGTGACTTTTTCATAATATTTTACTTTTCTCACATCATAGGTGTTTTTCAATTTCACTTGCATATCTTCCTTGAGACCGCAAAAGTTTTGTTGTCATTTAGCCCAATATTAGACTTGGATATTTCTTTTTTTTTCTACCACTGCTCCGGCAGAATTTGTTTTTTTGGTCATGTTTACTTTGAATTCAAACTTTTAACCAGTACATATCGTTACAACGTCCATTAGATTATTTACTTCTTTAATGTTTTCGTTGTTTGTTATTGAAGTATGTTCACCTTGGCTGTAACCTCAGTTTGTTTAACCCCGTGTTCCACAGTTATTGATAACATGAAATGAAATAACCAGTTAACAACATCACTCCTCTGCAACAACGTCACGCTTCATATTTTCACCGTCTCTCAACCATATCTCTTTTTAACCTTGCCTGTTGCACATGGCCTCCTGCATAGTTGAACCTCTGTCATCTATTCCATCATCACCGACACCTCGTTACTCCCTCTTAATAACTTACAGATCAAAATAGTTCGCAACCCTTCCATTTTTTTGAATTGTATCTTATAGCATGATTACACAATCTCTGCTTTGTACACAAAAACGATATGTTGACGACCGGTCTATTTTAACGTAAATGCCAGTCAAGTGGAGCTCTTTCATCACTGCTTACAAACCCATTCACGTCGTTGCATTCGAATATATGGTAGCCCATTGCACTCAGAACGAGATTTGTTAGCTTCAAGGGAAGCACCACCACCAGTCATTTTGATTTTGCGTTTAAATTGAAGTGATTCTTCCAAAACCAGCTTATGCCTAAGACTGACAAGGCAGCCTTGTTTGAGCAACTTTTCTTTTAAGCGTCAGGAACACGACTTAGTCCGCACTCCCGTTATTATCAACCAGTTCTGCCGAGTGAGTGCTAAAAGTTAGACTTAGCAGTTGTAGGCAATTTGACAGGCAGGTAGTGTGAGCATTTTGTACACTAAAAGAGTTTCATCTTACCCCGTCTCGCAGTAACAACATTTCTACCATAATAGTTATTAGTTTGTTTTACGTGACGATGATGATAATAATGGTAATAATTTTTAGACGTCTTTTTATTCAACCGTCTTACTAGATTGATTGCATGTTTAAAATTAAGCAAACATAAAACAACAACGACAGCAAGTATAAAAAAATATTCAAATTTCAATAGAAGTGCACTATATTTTATAGGCCTTCTATTTCAACTAAATTATTCTTTCCTTATCCATATGATAACAGATCTGGGTGTACCCATTCTTTGATTCTCATACAGGAAATAAAATAGGAGCACCTAGTTTATACTTTCTGGAAAATTTTTGTAATCTACATTGCATTCAAGGGTTTTTTCAGGAAGTTTTCAAAATCTTTTGTGTTTTGTGTAACAAACCCTAGGCAAGTAACTTCAAGAATAATAAGGAAGAACTGTGACGTTGGGGTGTGAAGACCCCGATGTAAGTGGTCGTATCGTTTTCGTTTGTATTCTCGCGATGACTCGGTATTGGTTTCAGACGGTCATGTCAACTTGATGCCAATGATTTCTGAATTTAGCTTGGTCTGCATATAACTTGATTTTGAATTAGGAAGTTACAAAAGGATTTTTAAATGAAATCATGTCTCCATGTGTAGCATTCGAGAGCTGAGTAACGTTTATTGATTAGGTGTAGTTGAGTTTAAGGTTTATCACATAAATTCCATTGATTGCTATTGTCATGTTTCCACCTGCAAAAGTTGGCATTGTTTGCTGGGCTCGTTCAGTTGGCGATGACAGAAGTTGTGTATGTTTATCGGAAGTCTGGCTACTGAAGTTTACCATGAAAGAATTTTTTTTGTCGTTACTATAAGAATATGTTTGATAATGACCGATTGTTCTTTCAGACCTATAAAATTTTCCACGAGTTTTCACGTGCCTCAACGTTCATGAGACTGGTGCGCTTCATTTATGTGATTCGCTGTGTTGTTATCAATAGTCACCATCGGGCCAGATTTTACGTTCTTTGTTGAGACTTATTCATATAGTTTCGTTGCTTCATCGTTAGTTTAACATCTCAGAATTCTTCTGACGCTTACTTGACACTATTGGCATTTATACTTTGCTGAGTTTAGGTCTAAACCAAGTTTTCATTTTGGCTTGGTAAGGTGAGAGGTGTTTGCACTGATCTGAATTTAAAGCTTTTTACGCTAATATTGATTGAATTTTCTATCTCTTCACTAATCCACGTTTCAGTAAGATTGTAAATGGTAAATAACAATATGAATGAAATAATAATAGTAATACTTCAAATCATTTGCAAGTTCTTCCGTAGTTGCAGATGATTCATGTTAACCGGATTAAGTATTTTGATTTTTCACCCTATGTTTTGTGGTACAAAGGTACAAAGCCTGGATTATCACCGACAGCTTCTACAGCTTCATTGTTATCAAAGGTAGTTTCATCATTCAGTCGTTTACACACACACACACACACACACACACACACACACACACACACACACATACACACACACACACACACATATATATATATATATATTGTCAGTAATTATTAGCTATACTGTCGATAGCTAATAATTACTTCGATACTTGTATATATATATATATAT